>OZ019975.1:1645586-1998086 GCA_963970395.1 Ephialtes manifestator | reverse complement strand
ATTTACTGATTATTCTGTCTGTATGTTCTAGAAAAAAGCATAACTTTTAATGCAGAAAATTGTTTAAATGAAGCATTTTTATTTTTATTAAAAAAAAAATTCTGAGATCATAACATTTTCTTTATAAAGTTGTAAATAAAAAGTGCAACTTACACCGTTAAAAATATTTTAGATAAAATTACTACACAGTGCAGGAAGCTCTTTTACATAAACGGGTATAGCAAATAATTTACCACACGAGTATAAAGTAAAACTGATGTACAATTCTTGCAAATTTGTTACGACAGTATACTAAAATAAATATATATTTTTCAAAATTGGTTACAAAAGTCATTTTTTAATATAAGTTAAATACAATTTTACCACGCGCACATCAAATGTTATTTTTCTTTCGTATATTAAATTGAATTTCCTACACGGGTTCAGTAAAAATCCAATACATTAAATTACTATACCGTATATGAATTTTCGAAATATTTTTTCCAGTGTAACCAAGTGTTCAATGTCTTCTAGTGACTGTATAGCTAAATTTCACGGAAATCAAAAGCAGTGTTGCATTTCTTTGGACTTGAGCCAAAAACCGTTCACATTCTATTAGATGTTAAATTTGGACGTGAAGTGGAAGTATATTTGAATTGATTTCACGGAATAATTTTCATCGTTCATCCTCGGGCAGCTTATCGACAGGAGCTTCGCGAATATTTCGTTCGTTAAACCCTCACCGTTAATTTTATACTTCCGGAGGGAAATCGTGGAACGATATCGGTAGATGGGGTTGGAAAAGTTTTGGTGGCCCCGTTCACTCGACTTCCCAGTGAACTTAGCGGATAGTCTTCGAGTCTAGGAGACCTTTCCACTCCCTTAGCAGTTACGAAGCGATAAATCTCGAGGGCCAATCCCAAGACGTAAGAAACATCCCGACGAGTTGGCTCACTCGGTCGTCGGTGTTTACGAGCAATCCAAGAGATCTTTGCTCTCTCCCGTGTGGAATAGTCGTACCGTTATACGTGTACATACACTTATATATATATATCTACACCCTCTGTGCGAGGGGAATAAGTAAGCAAACGCGTGGCTTTCGTCTTCTACAAGGCGTACGACGTCTTTTCTAAGAGTTGAGACATTTCCTGACAGCTGCTTCTGCCTATATCCTCTGTTCTCCATCCTTCCTCCATAGTCTTCGCGGTCAGAAAACCCCTCGGGAGTCACTGCGTCCCTTTCAGAGACGGACTCGAGGAATCCGCTTTGGGACAATCTTACGCTGATAGTGAGGGAAAAGCCAAACCACTCGCAAGTCGATAAAATGCGTGCGACAACACAAATAAGAATAAAATGAGAAAATAGGAAAAGGAAAAGAATAAAAAAATCATCATAATAATCGATATATCTTTCGTAACATTGTTTTTTTATACACCGATCACCACATCATATTTGATCACAATTTCGCCAAGTCTTTTTTTTATCATAGAAAAAAGCGATATGAAATTATTCTTTTTTTTTTTAGGTGAATAAGAAGTTATGGTAATTAAATTTTTTAATCTTTTTTGTTCGAAGTGAGTGACTTCGTGAAAATGGACATTTTTCAATTTTTTGCTTGGATTGTGAAGCTATAGAAAAAAAGAGATATGAAGCTATCTTATTTTACGTGAATAAGTAATTAATGGTAATGACATTTTCTAATGTTTTTTTGTTGAAAGTGAGTGACGTCGTGAAAATGGAAATTTTTCAAGGTTTTGCTTGGATTTTGAAGCTATAAAAAAAAGCTCTGTGAAGTAATTTTTTTTTACGTGAATACGAAATTAATGATAATGAAATTTTCTAATGTTTGTTTTTTTTAAAGTGAGTGACGTCGTGAAAATGGAAATTTTTCAATTTCTTCCTTGGATTTTGAAGCTACAGAAAACACGCAAGCGACAATAAGCTGCTACTAATAATCATAAAAGTCTTTTACTATCGCTTTTATTACGAATATATCGTAAAGGTTCCAGGAAGAAATGAGCGACCCTTCGTATACACGCTCGGTCAATGCTCCGCGTACGAGTAATATCTTGCTCCGACAGAACATCGAATTTTTGCACGCTTATTGCACATAGACATATTTCATACAATGGCTAATATTTGAAAATTTTCAAACACTGATAATAAATTTTCAATATATAAAAAATTAAGTATGAACTGAGAAAAAAATATAGTTGTATAGACTAATTTAGCGTTTTGTTGGTATAACAAATATTTTGGTTACCGCAAATCAATTTTAGACAACTGAATCTAACGATTATTTAAGAAACTAAACATTTGGTTTTCTTAACGAAAAATTAATTAGAACGAGAGTGTACGCTAAATTAGTCCATTAATCTATATTTTTTTCTCAGTGTGTTTAAAGTGTTAATTTATTGCAAACTTTATTAATTTGGTGCTCCTATAATTGAGTCAGCTAAGCAATTTAAAAAAACACTCCTCTTAAGGGGAGGAAGTCAGGTCAAAGAAATTGATTTTGGAAATTCAATATCATCCAAATCCTATTGCATACAAAAATGTCCACCGCACTATATTGTTGGTACTCGATGAAAGGATTTTTTACTGTCGTCTGACCTGCATATGCTTTTCGATATTATCTTAAGCGAAGTTCTTAGGTTTACCATTCTGCGCATGATTCAGATCAAACTACTAGGCAGATTAGAGTGGTTGACGTCTCATTTTCTACTTCATGAAAAGATACACCGGCTAAATGGACCAAACTATTTTTTTTTCATTCTGAAAGAAAATTTAATCACTGATTTAGAAAATAGCATGAAATTTATTTATCAATAATTATGTCACTTAAAAAGTATTACCTTTTATTAACATTTGCTCCATTTAACCGGTGTATCTTTTCATGAAGAAGAAAATGAGACGTCAAACATTCCAATCTGCCTAGTAGTTTGATCTGAATCATGCGCAGAATGGAAAACCTAAGAACTTTGCTTAAGATAATATTGAAATTCATATGCAAGTCAAACGACAGTAAAAAATCCTTTCATTGAGTACCAACAATATAGTGCATTGGGTATTTTTATATGCAATAGGATTCGAATGATATTGAATTTATAAAATCAATTTTTTTGACCTGATTCCCTCTCCTTAAGTATGTATATAATAGCCAATGTTTTTTTTTGTTACAGAAATACATTTTTTTTAGTGACTTTGTAAAACCCGGATATTGTTTACATTTTAACATCAATTGTTTGGAATTACCCTCAAGCTGTTGATAATTGTGTGCATTGTGATATTTATTCCGAGTCCATATTTGTGGTTTATGATTCAGTGGCTCAAGAATTATTTTTAAGTTGACACAACTAAGTTCCGCCCTTAAACGCTTGAATTATTCGAATTTATGTTTATATTTGATTACAATAATTATCACGAAAGTGTTCGTCATTAACCCATTCTCCCTTTACTTGTCGATATTGCTAAATCATAAACATCCAACGTCGCACACAAAATGTCAAGTATTCATATCAGAATTGTAAAAACCAATTTTTTTTACACGAAATTGATGCTACAATTGGTTTTGTAATTATGTTTTTATAATAATAATTTGCAGTGATTATAATATAATAGGTAAACTTTTGTATAGAGGCAAAAAATATTAATTCTCCATAAAATTTCATGATAATCTTATTGAAAAAATGGAGAAAAACTGTTAATGCATTGCGAAAGTAATGGAGGCCTGTGGTTGTACATTATTCTCACAATTTCTCCCAAAATTTAATTTAAAAATTCGATTTTTCTTAAGGCTATTCAAAAGCTACAGGTTATCATTATAAATTCGTAATTACAAGACAAACTGTTCTGTAAATTTTATATCGTACACCACTTACAACACTCATTCATATGTACACGAAGAGAAATTTCTGTGAGAACACAAAAAAGTGACAACAGAAATCGTTTTGTTAGGCTACCAAATCTTTTTGTTAGGCGGACATATATTTTGTTCGGCTGACAAATCGGTTTTGCTACGTTGATATATCTATTTGCTGAACTGAACAATCTTTTTGTTAACTTAACAAAACGATTTCTGTTGTCACTTTTTTGAGTTGTCACAACACAGAAATTTCTCTTCGTGTATTTATGTATTCCCTTTTCAAAAAATCAGTGGATAAAATATCTCGCATTTTCGATATATAAGTATATAAGAAGAAGGTTTCATTGAATCCGAAACGATATCTTTATAATCAATGAAAACAGTTCTTTGCACTAAAAAAAAAGCTTGGTTAGAATTACCAAAAAATTGGTTAAAAATGTTATCAAGAAAACTTGGTGGACGCAACCAAGTTATTGACTAATATAACCAAGTTATTAGCTAACATAACCAAGGTTTTGGTAAAACAGCCAAGTATTTGGTACGCCTAATCAATAACTTGGTTGCGTCTATCAATTTTTTATTGGTAAAATTTTTAAACCAAAATCTTAGTAAGCCCAACCACGCGTTTTTCTCCGTGTGGTTTAAAGAAATGTTTCTTCGAATCAATGACACGACTTTTCATCGAGTTTGAGATCATTCAAAGATAGTATTGAAATTCAAGTATTTCATTTAATTGGCAAAGATTTTCGTGAATCAATGAAACTTTTTCTCTCGATGTACGATATAATAAAAATGTTAATACCGCTAGTTATTATGTAAATATTATAAATTTTAGACTCACCCTGACGGGGGCACGAGGGAACAACGAGGCGGCAGCGGACGCGTGTGGATTCACGTGATGATGGTGTCCGTGATTGTGATGACCGTGATGATGATGGCCGTGGCGGGTGTCCGGACCGCCTCCCGCTGCCGCCTGTTCCGCCTGGACCGACATCGCCGCGCGGGCTTGACGTTCCCGCTCCCGAAGTCGGTCCCGGTCCACGCTGTAACATTAAATAAACATGACAAACATTAGAAAATTATTTATCAATAACTGTACACACGAAAAATTATTATTTTTTAAAAAAGTTAACATAAACCAACAAATGCATTTTGTTTGTTCGCCGGTATATATCAAACAGAAATTGCGAAATGGTGGCGCGTGCGCAAATGTACGAGAATGCAAGAGCGTTAACCAGAGAATGAGCTGTCGAGTTTATTTCGAGCGAGCCGAAGGCCAAACGGTATTGGACACGGGGCGGCGACTGAATTCTCGATGATTCTGTCGTCGTTCATCGCCACCAAACGTCTACAACGTTTTGGATTTTGCCGGAACGTTACAAACAATACATGTTTTTTCTTAGCCGCGTACGACATGGCGTATACAATAACACTTTGCGATAATGCTGAAAACAAAATCACGCATTTGCATCTACCAGTAATTTCTCTACAAACAAATTGTGCCTCGACTACATTTCTGGAAATATCATAAATAATTAGGTTAAGCATATTACAATTTTAATTATACAACAAATACAAACAAAGACTACGTTGTAATGAAATAAGAAAAGATAACTACTCCATATAGTTGTCTCACAATAAAAATAAAAATTCTCGTATAGTTATACACGATAAAAACTAAATTGACATTTGTTATTGAACAGACAAGTAAATGATAGACTTAATGTTGACAAAATTAATAAAATATTTGTAGATAATCATCACACAGATGTTTAATAATATTAATAGGCCTATTAAAAACTGTTAAGTGATAAAAGAAACTAGTTTTAAGCTTACGAAACAAGATACAAATATAATTATAATTAGTACTATATCAACGAACAAGAATTTCAACTATTTGAGGTACCTTTTCCTGCTCGTAAAATTATCCTCGTAGGTTCAATACTGTGGAGGAATAAAAAAAAACCTTTTTGCAGGCCATAAAATTTGCGATCGTTCTGTGGAATTTCCCCAGCACGATATTATTACCCGCACAGCTGATGGGCAAAGAGAAGAGGAATTCCCGTGCATATGTAAAGAGCCCCTGCTGCTGCTGCTACTGCTGCTGCTGCTGCTGCTCGTTTCTGCTGCGTGAATCGCTCGGCAAAGTAAAAGGTGTAGGCACGCGGGTTGAAGAGGACGAAGGAACGCGTCATCAGCGACTCGCACCAGCCTCGACACTGACACACTGACACCGTTCGTTCGATCGCTCCCAACTCGACAGCTCGACTGTGTTGCGATGATTCAAAAAGATAGAGACAAAGATCGAACGATCACGAACCAACTCACCAGACTTAAGGTTTAAGGGACGAACAGAAAAAGGAACGATTCGAGACGAACAAACGAGAAGAGTAGAATATCGATGAGACAGCGAAGAAGACGCGTGGGGTGATCGGCCTTCATTTGGGCTTTAAATCTTGAGCTTGCCATCGCGAGAACGTAAGAAAAGATGGGAGAATGAAATTTCGAGAATTCCTTTCGACATTCAAGACTGACGTTCGACATCGAACAAATCAATTCTTCTTTTTTTTCTCTCTCTTCTTTCACTTGTATTCTGAACGTAATGACAAGACGTTATGAATGAAGATAAAAAAATAACGGTGAGCACGGAAAGAGGCTCAAAAAAATATTGGAGGATAAAAATTTCATTTTCATTTTATGACCTCGTACCGCTTTATAATAAAAATCGAATACATAAACTGACGAAAATGTTTCGTGACTTAATACATAGTAGAATAGATTAAATTGAAATTTATGAAATACCAACTTTTATTCTAGTGTTTAATGTTTAGAGATTTTGCCTGCAGAAACTATCTGGTAATTTTACAAAACAGATTTTAACCAAATCGTAGTTTGAACAAACTATTTTTATACTTTTTTATAAAACGAAAGATTGATTTATAAAAATTCTGTAGAGCTAAATAGAAATTTCTGTGAGAATACAAGTGAATACACTTGTATTCTGAACGTAATGACAAGACGTTATGAATGTATTAGATAAAAAAATAACGGTGAGCACGGAGAGTCTCAAAAAAATATTGGAGGATAAAAATTTCATTTTCATTTTATGACCTCGTACCGTTTTATAATAAAAATCGAATACATAAACTGACGAAAATGTTTCGTGACTTAATACATAGTAGAATAGAATAGATTGAAATTTATGAAATACCAACTTTTATTCTAGTGTTTAATGTTTACAGATTTTGCCTGCAGAAACTATCTGGTAATTTTACAAAACAGGTTTTAGCCAAATCGTAGTTTGAACAAACTATTTTTATACTTTTTTATAAAACGAAAGATTGATTTATAAAAATTCTGTAGAGCTAAATAGAAATTTCTGAGAATACAAGTGAATACATTTGTATTCTGAATGTAATGACAAGACGTTATGACAAGACAAGACGTTATGAATGTATTAGATAAAAAAATAACGGTGAGCACGGAAAGAGACTCAGAAAAATATTGGAGGATAAAAATTTCATTGTCATTTTATGACCTCGTACCGTTTTATAATAAAAATCGAATACATAAACTGACGAAAATGTTTCGTGACTTAATACATAGTAGAATAGAATAGATTGAAATTTATGAAGTACCAACTTTTATTCTAGTGTTTAATGCTTAGAGATTTTGTCTGCAGAAACTATCTGGTAATTTTACCAAACAGGTTTTAACAAAATCGTAGTTTGAACAAACTATTTTTATACTTTTTTATAAAACGAAAGATTGATTAAAAAAAAAATCTGTAGAGCTAAATAGAAATTTCTGTGACAATTTGTGGACAAAAAGTGCAAAAATAAAAGCTAAAATTTCGACGTACGATTTTTATGAAATTTTTAATATACTGTACATTGATTTTATCTCATATGACATTTAATATCGGCGTTATCTACAAAAGAAATTTCCCATATTGTATTAATTTTCATACAGTTCAACAATGTTGTATTAGAGAAAGGGATTAATAATTGAAATAAACGTCTGTTTGTACCGATACGAATGGCAAGTATTAAATGCAAAATACACGTTTGGCAATCTGATAATAAAATCGTGGTGCGAACGAAATCTCGGTCAGGGATTGCGTGTCCTCGTGAAACTCGCAAAAATTTTATGGACGGTTATCAATCGCACGTTCTTGGGTAATGCATGTATGGGCGGCATAACAATGAAGAGAAGTGTTAAAAACGGTATGAAACGTGTCGAAGAAGCTCCTCTTATCGCCAAGACAAGCGCGCATACACGTGTAAGTAGCGAGCACGTGCGACAAGGTCATAGTCGCGAGCGACGGAGCATCGGAAAAACCGGTAGACTACTGCATATCCTCGTTGAAGCCAAAGCTAATTGAACCAGCCGGACATACTATTATTGCCGTCCATTAAACATAGGTGTAATCGACGTTATGAGTGTTCATAACATGCATTGAATGCACGACTTTTTTTAAATACTACACATGTGTTCGTTACTGCTTACTCAAAGTCTCAGAAGTGCAACAAAAAAAAAAGTGCACTGCTGAGAAAGGAAATGTGATCTGATTTACGCTGTTAACCCTTTGAGCCATACATTTTACATTTCCAAAATTAAAGAAACTCATTAAGTATTGTTAGAAATTAGTTTAAAACATTTAAATCTGAGCGTAAACTGGTGGATCGCTCAATGACCCACTGTGACGCAAAGGGTTAATAGTACTGATTGACAATAATTTTGTGGTACAGTTGTGAATAAAAACTTCCACTCTGGTACTGTAATTTTTCAGTAAATTTTTTTAACAGTGTATGTTACGTTGAGTGGAGAAGACTATACTATTTTTCAATACTCCCCAACTATTATTGGCAAGCAGACAAATATGACAATAACTGCATTTATCATTTTCTTAAGGATTGGCTCTAGATGAGTCCGGGAATTAAAATATTACCAATTCTGCTCTATTGTATAGATTGGAACGAGTATTTTTGAAAAATGTGTTGGCTCAATTGTATCGAACTTTGAAGCTTGTTCAATTAAGCAGCTTTTTAGAAGATAAACTTGTAGGGGAGGTGGGTGCAAAACGGGCAGCTCCATTAAAAATCGGGATTGGGGGAAAACGGGCGCCGTCTCAACTTTCGTAAAAACGATTTGTCTCAGTTTTTTACGTTCCTTAAGTAGGGAAAGTGCGGAAAATACGTCAAATTGGTGATGAAAAAAAATTGATAATCTTCATCAGATCAGAATTTTTTTAACCATGTGTTCAGAACTTTTTTTCGATACTTTGTTGAGCAAAGAAAAAAATATAGTCAAATGAATTTTTCAAAAAATTTATAATCAAATTAAATCATTGGAAAAAAAAGTCGGTATATCATAAAGGAATCAATTAGAACGAAATTCTCATTTTATGATTTGGTGCCAATTTTGGCCCGATACTTATATTTAGCCGAGATGCCTGTTTTGCCTCCCTGCCTGTTTTGCCTCCCTGCCTGTTTTGCCTCCCTGCCTGTTTTATTGACATCACCAATTATTTTCAGAAATTTTAAAGTAGGAAATGTCAGAAAATTGAAAAAAGTCGTGTTCGAAAAAGTTGAAGCGATGCCCGTTTTGCCCCCAATTGTCATTTTTAGTCGTGATGCCCGTTTTGCCCCCATCTCGTCTAAGTTAATAAAAAATGCTTTTACAAAACTAATATTTCTTAAATCCCTAAAAATTTGGAGCAATTCTTTAACGACCAACTCCCTTTATCGTCGTAATAATTAATAATTTTTTTAAAATACTCAACACGTTTCAAAAACATAATAGTTTTGAAAAATTCACGATTAAAATTGCGACATGTAAATGCGTATTTATTCTATTAAATTGCAATGTACGATGCGTACATTAAAACAAAAAGTTTTACTATTAATTTTTCATGTTGCGACTTATTCTCGGTCAATATTTAATGATGGAATTTTTGCGAAGCACATCTCGGGTCTGAGACAGTGATCGCTAGATTCAAAGCGCGCGAAACCGAAGCCCAATTCAAATTTCGCTAATACGAATCCTTTACAAATATCGACTGTAGCTGCTTCGGTTTCGCGCGCTTTGAATCTAGCGATCATTGTCTCAGACCCGAGATGTGCTTCGCAAAAATTCCATCATTAAATATTGACCGAGAATAAGTCGCAACATGAAAAATTAATATTAACAATGCACGGTCGCTGCCCATAACATACGAGGTCAAAAAGTTTTACTTCTAATATACTATAAATATACTACTATTGTTGTTAAAGGGTTGAAATCTGAAAACGGTGTAAAATTTAGATATTTACAAATATTAATAATATATTCAACATTTACGAAATTTTAAGGCATCCTACATGAAACAGCATTGGACATAGCAAGGACAAAAATTGTCGTAGGTCAGTCATATTTTAGCATATCGCGCTCCATAATTCAGAAGCATCCCGGTAGTTAAAAAAAAAAGAAAAGGAAAAAAAACGCCCAGGCGTGGGAGATGCGTCGTCCTTGTGCAACTCAACGAGGAAAGCGAGGAATAAATTATCTCGTCGCACGTCGGTAAATCCTATTCCGACATATTTCAAGAATTTCCGAGTGACGGATGTGTATAGATTCGCACCAAGTTCAGGGATCCAGTCGACGATCGCGAGCGACAGTTATGTCGGGCGACCGGTGCAGTGTACTTTGAGAAAATAATGGAGAGCCGCACACGAGAGGTGGGATCATATCTCGCGTCTATCGGTGGACGACGAGAGAACAGCGTGAGCCTGCTACAGTCACGCCGCTCGTTCGTGCGCTTCGCGATCCCAACAATGTATTTATAGTAGAACGAAGTGAAACCAGAAAGAGAGAGAGAGAGAGAGAGAAGAGACGTCGGTGATCGGCGCGGGAATGAAAAATGTGGTATACCCCTGACAGCATAGAGAGACTGTACGCGTACCCATGGTGCTCCACATAAATAACGGTTTAACCCGACTTGTCGATAAAACTCACGTGAATTTCCAACGGGCACGCAAACCCCTTCTATCTATCGATGCAGGCGCAGCCAGAGGTTGTCCAAGTATACACACGCTCGCGTCGGTAGCACGCATGTATCCTTTTCCACAATGGGCGTGATTCTACCACTATATACTTATTTAATACATATATACATAACCGCTAATATTATCCCTCGTACATTACAGTATTTTTACCGGCAATAAAAAAGAAAACGGAAATTACGTAGCTACATAGATAACGTAAGAGAAAAAGGGAGAGAAAAAAGAAAAGGAAAAAAAAATGGTTATTCTGATGAGAAAATCAAAGTGTCTAAAATTATCGTGTATAAATATGATTAAGGCGTGGGAAATATGGTGTAAATAATAATGCATATCTAGGATTTGAATATATATCTAGTGGGAGGAAAATATATGCGTAATGGAATATGTTATCGTCGACTTGGTTCGAATTTCCATCCGTTATTCATTGCATGTGTTATGTGCTATGCAGATTTGATCTTCATCATCTCTCGCCCGGTCTACGCTCTCCGGTGCATCAACAGGTGTAAAGCGCGATAAACATTTGGAATAACAACATAGTAGTGTGTAAGGTACAACTTGTTGTATGGACTTTAACGTTGTACACACGACTGTTTATTGTTTTATACA
Source organism: Ephialtes manifestator (assembly GCA_963970395.1). Classification (NCBI taxonomy): domain Eukaryota; kingdom Metazoa; phylum Arthropoda; class Insecta; order Hymenoptera; family Ichneumonidae; genus Ephialtes; species Ephialtes manifestator. The sequence goes on along the minus strand of OZ019975.1, from coordinate 1,986,593 downwards.
TATTCATCGTACAATATATTTGCACATTGTAACGCAAATCAATGTGGACACTTTTGGTATTCGGAATTTATCGAAGCTTCGAAACACCTGATACCAGACCTTCGAGTGATATACCAGACGAGAGAAGTAACCGTAAAGTTGATGTGTAATTCGAGCTTCGTGCAAGGCTCTCTTTGTATCCTATAGATATAGCATCGCAGTTTTCTCTTTGAGCGGGGCATTCCCTGCTACCCGTGGATTGTTATCCGCGCATCTGCGTCCCATTCCGACCGAGCGAGCTTCATAGCTGTACTGGCGCCGAACAACGTTGCACTGGCACTGCACGCCTCGCATATCAAGGAGTTCCTAGTCTCAAATGTTCGGAAACTGAGCCTTCCTGAACAGTCATGCAAGTTAACTATGTTATAGAGTTTCGTATTAAATAAACGGCCATTAGCATAAAAAATCTATATTACAACAACGAGACTTTATCGCAGTATTGTAACTGCTATTTTATTTCATAATCATTTATCGTTATAACTTGGTTATGATTATTTGGAAAAGTCATCAGAAAAAATATATGTGAAAAAGAACGAAAATGAAAATATCTGTGAATTATTGTATATCTGGTTTGGGTAGTTTAAAAATAAATATTCTTTGTTTATACAAATAAGTGAAAATAGTGGATATATGTTTCTTTTTGTAATCCTCTGCTATTTTATTTCGTAATCATTTATCGTATAACTTGGTTATGATTATTTGGAAAAGTCATCAGAAAAAATATATGTGAAAAAGAACGAAAATGAAAATGTCTGTGAATTATTGTATATCTGGTTGGGTAGTTTAAAAATAAATATTTTTGTTCACACAAATAAGTGAACTTATTTATATAAAGTAATAAGTGAATTACCAAGTCATTTATCGTCTGACTTGGTAATGATTATTTGGAAAAGTCATCAGAAAAAATATATGTGAAAAAGAACGAAAATGAAAATATCTGTGAATTATTGTATATCTGGTTAGGTAGTTTAAAAATAAATATTCTTTGTTTGTACAAATAAGTGGAAATAGATATGTTTTATTTGTAATCCTCTGCTATTTTATTTCATAAACATTTATAGTATGATTATTTGAAAAAGTCATCAAAAATAACATATGTGAAAAAGAACGAAAATTAAAATATCTGTGAATTATTGTATATCTGGTTTGGGTAGTTTAAAAATAAATATTTTTTGTTTAACCAAATAAGTGAAAATGGATATATATATATATATATATATATTTGTAATCCTCCTCAACTTTATTTCATAAACATTTATCGTATGACTTAGTAATGATTATTTGCAAAAGTTATCGGCTGCTCTTATAAAAAATATTTTTATATTTTTTCAAAACTTCCAGAAAACAAAATTCATTTAATTTGACGGAAATTGTTTTGAAATATATTAAATTCAAGGAAATAAATTGTATTGTCCATTAAATAAATTTGTTTTTTTTTTAAAGCAGCTCTAATAAAATTTCTTTCATTCACATAATTTTTATTTGAATCAAACAAATCTTTCCATAACACAATTATAACTTAACTCGACCCAAATAAGTCCATTAGACCTATTTAATTAGCAAGAAAATATATATCTTATATAATTTAAGATCTCGCTGCCATCTCAGGTGAGAAAGAAAATCAAGAGAAAACTTCAATATCAAGTTTTATTTCTTTTTTGTTCACATGAAAGTTTTCTCGAGTTAGTGGCTTGTCCCAGAGGCTTAAATTTTTGGCTTCTCTACGGTCGTAAGATCTTAAGCCGAAGGAGCAGGCGCGAATCGTTCAGCACGTATACAATTACACGGAACCGTAGGTACATATAGTTTCGCGGATTTAGGTCCGATCGATATCTACAACGTCGGTGTCGGATGGTCGTGGTATTCCCCGGGACATATCTGCTTATCACGCCTCACCAGCGTAAGTCTACTTGCATACTGGAGTAGGTATTTATCCACAGATATGTATCTAATACCTGATTGAGGTATACTGGCCTCTCCGCTGAGGTAGAGTATATACCGGTTTAGCATCCACACAGCAGCGTGAATATCAAGACTCGAAGGATACGGGTATTAGCGATATTACACGTGATGCGCGTCACACGCAAACATGGATACAATCGCCCGTATGTATTCCTATTACGTACTCTCTTCTCTCTGCTAGTGTGCTAAACTTTAGACACATGGCATGGAAAAGAGTTTATATAAATGGATGAACCATTTTCACTTGCACTGTTAAAAAATATTGTAAATTTACTGTGACAAGTCATATAGAATTTACAAAACTGCACTGTTCAAAAAATTTACTAGATTATTTTTCCCATCCAAATTTCGACCAATGGAATTGCACCATTCGACGTCACGTCGGGCAAGCTACACGGTATTATACTGATAATTTTTTGATAATTTTGCGTGTTGGTTATATATATAAAACAAAAAATCATTTAGCCGCGTAAACCATCTGTCAAACTGACAGATTGAATTTTATTGTGGCAGTCAAAGGATTTTTATTTGATATGAGTAGGTTTAGAGTTGAATCCTTGCAAACTATTGATGAAAAAGTAAAGGGAAATGTCCCTGTTAATACGATTAAATCGAAAACCTCAGTCTGGAATCAATATACAAATGTCTATAACAATTGTGTATTTAACTGCAATACTTTAAACATGAATGAAAAGGTTGTTGATCTGATTATGAAATTTCCTTGTGTTTTTGAATAGAAAAAATAATCCCCCGAATACCACTCGAGCTTCGAAATTAATCTGATATTTCCCTCCAGGTTCCCTGCAAACAAATAAACTCGTCAAGTTTTCCAGAAAAATCACTTGCGCTACGTGCTCGTGATTTTTTAACCTGGAAAACTTGACTCGTTCATTTGTTTGCAACGAACCTGTCAGGAAATATCCGATAATTTCAAAGCTCTTGTGATATTACAAGTGAAAATTACAGTACCAGAGTGGAAGTTTTTATTCACAACCTGTACCACAAAATTATTGTCAATCTGTACTATATATTTAAAGTATTAATACTGAAAAAAATTTGGGAAATTTGTAAATTTACTGTTATAAAACTCTAGGAATTTACATTCTGTATTCTTTTTTTATGTATGTAAATAACGTGTACATGTTTCTTATAAAATCAAAAACCACCTACAATAAGAATAATGTTTTTGAATTTCTAAAATTAAAGTTGCGGTTGACTGAAAATTTATCATCCACGTTCAATATTTTTGTTCCCAAGACGTGTCAAAATTAACGTTTCGAAAAATTCCATGATGTTGAACAACTGATACATTATATACATATCTTATTATTAACTGGCCATCGACCGTAGTCCTTCAGCCATGAGTTTACCGGTCATTGGTTTTAACATTATTTGTGTAGATATAAAACGGTAAATACTAAATTACATATGGACTGTCGAGTAATTTTTTATTATTATTATTATTATTTTTTTAATTCGCTTTCTTGGTTTTCCTCTATGTTATTATATCTTCCTAATAGTTGTTGAATTGTGTGTGATGGATATTTGTGTCTGCGATTTACATTTGGATTGGGTTGTAAGCATAGTTGTTGTATGTTATTCAGTTGTGTATTTGCGAAGCGTCTGGATAGTTCTTGTATTCTAACTGAAATGGGTGTGATGCCTGTCCTTTGGTAGAGTAGAGTATTGCGGGGATTGTAGAGAGGATTAGATGGGTGGCGGATGCGTGTCAGGCGCCTGATCTTGAATAACTGATTTTTATACAGATATTTTTATATTTAATTATATTATATTATATTAAAATTTAATCTTCACTTACATAAATTTCCTCTACTAATGTTAATTTTACAGCGAACGTTATACTAATCATTATTTCACAGATATAAAAGATTTTAAGAAAATTTTACAATTTTTGCCATATAATAATTAGATTACTACAGAAGTTTTGTAATTTTCATAAAAATATTTAGAAATTTAATCTTCACTTACATAAATTTCCTCTACTAATGTTAATTTTACAGCGAATGTTATACTAATCATTATTCCACACATCAGTTTTGTAAATTTCATATTACTTGTCACAGTAAATTTACAATCTTTTTTAACAGTGTGGTGTTGTCGCGAACCCTTGCTATATATGTAGTTGGGAATAAGTAGTTAAAAAATAAATATTCTTTGTTTATACAAACAAACGAAAATGTATTTTTTTTTTGAGTCTCTGCAATTTTATTTCATCAACATTTATCGTATAACTTGGTAATGATTACTGGTAAAAATTATTGGCAGCTCTTATAAAAAGATAACAATTTTTTAATAATCGTTCAAACAATTTTTAAATCAAAAAAATTCATTCGATTTAATTAACGGAAATTGTCTTGAAATGTATTTAATTCAAGGAAATAAATTATAATGGTTATTAAATAAATTTGTTTCGTTTAATGCGGACCTAATAAAATTTATTTCAATCAAACAAATATTTCCTCGACAGAATAAAAAATTTCTCGAACCAAATAAATACATTAGATCCATTTAGGAGTAGGTTTATCCACAAATATGTATCTAATACCTGATTGAGGTATATTGAGCTCTCCGCTGAGGTGGAATATACCGGTTTAGCATCCACAGAGCAGCGAGGATATCAATACTCGAAGGATACGGGTATTAGCAATATTACACGTGATGCGCGTGACACGCAAACATGGATATAATCATCCGTATGTGATTATATGTATGTATTCCTATTACGTACTCTCTATCCTAGTGTGCGAAACTTTAGACACATGGCATGGAAAAGAGTTTATATAAATGGAGCTCTATAATTCACTCAGCATAAGAAAGAGGCGATGAATAATTTTTACTCGATATTTCCAACACAATTGGAAAAAAAACACAAAAATGAGAAAATATCTCTGAATACATGTGATTGAGAATATATAATTAAAAAAGAAATATTCTTTGTTTATACAAATAAGAGATAATATATTTTTTTACTACAATTCATATCTATTTATATTTTTGTTAGACAAATTTTTGCGGAGTATCCAAAAATATATTTTTATTCTATGCGAAATGCATTCAATTTTATTATTATTTGGAATTACACAGTTGTTTGTGGTTTGTGATATTAAAATGCGCTTTGCAGAAAATTCCATGTTAAATAACGGGTCATATGTTTAATTGATAAACGGAATCTTTAACTAAATACACTGTTTATCAGTTGTTCGTTGGTTTATCAAACCGACTAAAAAATCTCTAGGACGATGATTTTATATAGTGGTAATATATTCGTACCGTATGATGGTAGAGATATTTTTCCTAATTAAATAGCAGGACATTTTACTCATGATAGAAATATAAATGTGTCATAATACCGACACATTTAAAAAAAATTATCAACTGCATTTTTTCCTTGCAAATATCGTGAATATTTTCAATTGTGTGACTTTCTTTTTACATCAAACCGGAACACTATAAATATTATAGCAAAGTTGAGGAAACTATGATAAATTACATCGCGGCCTGACGTGCAAACTTTATCCAAGAAATTCCGTCTACTTTGGAGTTCTTGCACTTTCCTTGTAGACCGTAAATTTAAAAAAGGATAATGAGTTTGCTCGGTTAGTGTCGCACGAACGAAGAACGCAGTGTTGACGTTGCTTTGACTTATTGCGTAATCGTCGAGTCGTCAAAACGTTGTGGATAGGATAAGAGTCGCCGTGCAGGGAGAAAGAACGAAGAAGGAGAAACTAAAGTGTCGTACGTACGAACGAATTGTGAATATATATATATATAGCGAGCGGCACTGGCTTCACATGAAATGAGCGATCGGCGCAAAGTCCAGGAAACACACAGTGAACAGTCACGAGACGTGAGTTGAGGCGACGAAAAATACGCAAAAACGCATAGATAAAAACGACAACAACACACTGGACGACGCGATGTCTTTCGACTCAATAGCGAACGATGGAAATAACAATCAATGTTCTGAAAATTTCCTTTATTTTTCAGACGGATGTCGTGTTGTCAACTGACGCGGCAGAAACGATTCTGACGTCATTCCGGGTACTTCCTCTGGGCGCCCTTATCTTTGTTTACTTTAGATACACACAGAGAAACGTGATTTATCTGTTAAAGTGATAGAACCTTTCAGTTTCTTCAAATGAGAAGAAACGTTGTGCTGCTTGGTGCATTAAATCGGGTCAGCAAGGAATGTTATCACCGATATATCAATGACGAGATGTTGTTTATGGGAAGATCACACTAAAGCCTCAATAATTGACTGCGATCGTAGTGGAAATTTGGGACTAAGGATATTTTCAGAATTAAGGAGGAAGTTAATCTTCTGATGAAATTCTCAGAAGGTTACGTGGGGATTAAACGTCACTAATTGCCCTTGAAATAGTTTTTAAATATCGCAGATAATCGTTTTAGCTGATTTTCACAGTATAGCTAAATTCTTAAAACTCGAACAGTCCTGTCCGGTAATTTGTTAATCCAGATTATTCCGACAAAAGATGATCGGGTTCGACAAGTTTTGCCGGCACAAAAAACTTTCATTCATTGATGACTTTGTCATCTATGAATGAAATTGTGGATCGTATTGAATTGAATAATATTTGTTTTTTTTAATTAATAATTAAGTTTAGTTAAGAATTTTTTATCTCCCTTCCTAGGAGTTCTTTAGAATTTACAGCCCTTGCTGTGATCGCAATGTCAAAAAGGTCTATCAAAAATGTCGGTAATTAAATTTTTCCCAGTTTGAGATTCAAGCATATAATGCTTTGAACCCATAATCGCCATATTGGCATATCGGAACCAATAATTCTGATTATTGTATTACAAATTTTTATTACAAATTCATTGCGGCGAATACATTACTAAATTACAGTCGTTGTGTCTCAAACTCAAATATGCCACCTATAAGTAGGCTGTAAATGTTCAATACTCTTTTACCCAATAAGCAATCTGTAATTTCTAAAATTAGTAATTAACTTTAGTCAAGAATTTTTTATCTCCCTTCCTCTGAGTTCTTTAGAATTTACAGCCCCTGTTTTAATCGCAATGTCAAAAAGCTCTATAAAAAATGTCGTTCATTCAATTTTTCCTAATTTGAGAAGCAACCATATAATGCTTTCAACCCATAATCGCCATTTTGGCATATCGGAGCCAATAATTCTAATTATTGTATTACAAATCCATTGCGGCAAATACATTACTAAATGACTGTCGTTGAGCTCTCGAACTCAAATATGGCGCCTTTAAGTAGGCTGTAAATGTCCAATACTCTTTTACCCAATAAGCAATCTGTAATTTCTAAAATTAATAATTAACTTAAGTCAAGAATTTTTTATGCCCCTTCTTCTGAGTTCTTTAGAATTTACAGCCCCTGTTTTAATCGCAATGTCAAAAAGATCTACCAAAAATGTCGGTAATTCAATTTTTCCTAATTTGAGATGCAACCATATAATCCTTTCAACCCATAATCGCCATATTGGCATATCGGAGCCAATAATTCTGATTATTGTATTACAAATTCATTGCGGTGAATACATTACTAAATTACTGTCGTTGGCTCTCAAACTCAAATATGGCGCCTTTAAGTAAGCCGTAAATGTCCAATACTCTTTTACCCAATAAGCAACCTGTAATTTCTAAAATTAATAATTAACTTTATTTAAGAATTTTTTATCTCCCTTCCTCTGAGTTCTTTAGAATTTACAGCCCCTGTTTTAATCGCAATGTCAAAAAGCTCTATAAAAAATGTCGGTAATTCAATTTTTCCTAATTTGAGATGCAACCATAAAATGCTTTCAACTCATAATCGCCATATTGGCATATCGGAGCCAATAATTCTAATTATTGTATTACAAATCCATTGCGGCGAATACATTACTAAATGACTGTCGTTGAGCTCTCGAACTCAAATATGGCGCCTTTAAGTAAGCCGTAAATGTCCAATACTCTTTTACCCAATAAGCAACCTGTAATTTCTAAAATTAATAATTAACTTTATTTAAGAATTTTTTATCTCCCTTCCTCTGAGTTCTTTAGAATTTACAGCCCCTGTTTTAATCGCAATGTCAAAAAGCTCTATAAAAAATGTCGTTCATTCAATTTTTCCTAATTTGAGAAGCAACCATATAATGCTTTCAACCCATAATCACCATATTGGCATATCGGAGCCAATAATTCTGATTATTGTATTACAAATTCATTGCGGCGAATACATTATTAAATTACTGTCGTTGGCTCTCAAACTCAAATATGGCGCCTTTAAGTAGGCTGTAAATGTCCAATACTCTTTTACCCAATAAGCAATCTGTAATTTCTAAAATTAATAATTAACTTAAGTCAAGAATTTTTTATGCCCCTTCTTCTGAGTTCTTTAGAATTTACAGCCCCTGTTTTAATCGCAATGTCAAAAAGCTCTATAAAAAATGTCGTTCATTCAATTTTTCCTAATTTGAGAAGCAACCATATAATGCTTTCAACCCATAATCGCCATATTGGCATATCGGAACCAATAATTCTGATTATTGTATTAAGAATTTATTGCGGCGAATACATTACTAAATTACTGTCGTTGAGCTCTCGAACTCAAATATGGCGCCTTTAAGTAAGCCGTAAATGTCCCAATACTCTTTTACCCAATAAGCACAACCTGTAATTTCTTAAATTGCGAAATTTCAGCGAGGGTTTATAGGCATTTAAAAAAGAAGAAATTTGCCAGTGATAATTGGTCTCGTGTGAACACGTCGTGAGTCGGACAACAAGCCCAAGAAGAACGACACTCACCGGGTGTTCAGGAGGGCGGCGCTCGTCGCGCCGCTTCCAAATATAATTCTGACGTCGGTTGTGCTGTCTGTGTTGCTAGCGTAGGTTCTGTTGATTCCTCAGCGTTCTCGATATCAGAGTAGCCGAGTAGACGATGGCGACGTATCACCACCAGCGTCGAATTAGCTAAGGACGATCGGCGCAATATCATGCTTTTGTCCCGTGGACACACACTCCCGAAATCTTGATATGACGAAATTGATTTATCGAACAAAACAACAAGAACAAGTGAAGCTCGGAATCAACAGCGAACAACAATCGGGGCACAAAAGTAGTCGACAATAATATTAAACACCCACGCACCACTACATATGCCTATAATATATATATTTATAAATATATATATGTAGAAAAATTCGACGTGGCCTCGAGGAAGCGGCTAATCCAGAGTGCGCGCTCCTCTTGGCTCGACTTGACTCGTCGTTACCAAACAAACGGAAGTAAATAAAAATCGTAGTCACCTCCTATGGTTTTTCGCACTTTGTCACACTTGGACTATTATTCCCAGTACTTAAACTCCTGCCGATAAGACAACGATACTCTGTATTCCTTTTACTTTGTTATTTTCTTCAAGGCCCGCAACAAAACAATCACGAATGAACGTTTGGGAATAACCGTTTGTCACCGGATTCTATTTTCCGTTACGCGGCAAAGAGAGAAAGGAAACAAGAGTGAGAGAGAGAAAAGATTTCGATTATTATTACCGACGAAAACGTAGCCGAATGCTGTGCGATAACAGGAGTTTCGATCGAGAGAATTCGTTTCCTTCTCGCGAGCTCGGAAAGGTCACCTCTACACGCACACACGTACACTTGTGCACATAGGGGACAACGACGGTTAACGTCGATATTGTAAACAATATTATTGACAAAGGAAAGAAAAAGGAGTGAGACTGTAAGTGCGCGTAAGAAGTTAAAGACAGAGAGAACGATGTATCCAAGAGCGGGAAAACACTCGGACGTGCCGGCAGTCGCGTACAAAGTACTACGTCACACACACAAGAGACACTGGTACTCGTGACGGTGGCGCGTCACTGCGCCGAACAATTGCGTCAAACTGTTGGATAGATCACTCATGATCGAGCATTATTGCGTCGTATCGAGTTAGAATCCTCAAGTGATTCGCACGGTCGACCGATAATGAAGAAAAAAAAATATCAAATAAAAGATAGAAGATTACAACACTGCAAAGCACTGCAAACGTGAAAACACACTCGGCGATTTAAAGGGCCAAAGGCATCATCACGTCACACACACTACCACAAAAAAAAAAAACACGTACATATCCTTGCACCATGTTATTTAGCACCGATGTCTGCTTTCTTCCCGTATCAACGAAAACAGCCAATAAAACGAACGTGACGATAATTGAAAAATCACTTGGCGAAAAAGTAAAAAGATATATGCGCCGTATAATGTAATACACGCACGACGAATCCTCTTTCTCTCTCTTTCTCTCTCTCGAGAAGATGATGAAAAAAAAAAAGCTTATAGAGAGACGATGCCTCAGCGTTTCGCGCGGAGACGCAACGAGGCGATTAGAGCTCGGGAGAAACTGGCACTTTCCGGTCGTGACTGAACAACGCACACGGGTACACTGATACGGGAGAGAGAAGATAGAGCCGAGGGAGAAGCGAGATAGATAGAGAGGAACCGAGCGATGTCGGGGGGAGGCAAAGCGATGCGGAGAGGCAATGGGACGCGAGAGGAAACGAGACACTAAAGGAGGACAGAGATATCCGAGGCACAAGGTGGGAGCGTGACGTTGCGCGCGCGGTGAGAAGGGATAAGAACAGCAGCAGCAGCAGGAACGCGGGCGAGAGGAGAGACGAGTATAGGCAGAGAGGTTATATGGGAAATTCGCACACGAGCCACCAGCAGCACCAGCAGCAACCGGCTGCCGGCTCGCGCCTCGCGCTTCATCCTTTGCCGCAAAAGCTCGCGACTCGTTCGTAAGTACGCGAGACGAGAGTTCGGCCGCAACGCCGCTCAACTCAACTCTCTACTACGATGGCTGTGAAAAAGAGACGGAAATAAAGGGAGTGAGATAGAAAGGGAAGACACTGTATGGAGAATTTAACGGAGAAGTGGAGGAAACGACGGAGATGGGGAAAAAGGTAAAAGGAAGACGAGCTCTAGACAGGGCGAGGGCGCATGCAGGGGGTGGCGAGGTGGACGAGGGCGGCGAGGGGGGACGCACGAGCACACTGAACACAGAGTGAGAGAGGGGTAAGTGGCGCGCTGACGTCGGAGTGGGAGGGATTATCAAAATGGCCGCTCGACCGTCACGCCGCCTCGCGCGGAAAGCGTGGATCGCGGGCGCACCGTATAGACGACGCGAGGACGACGTGAACGATGAGCAGTATGTATGCATTCATTTCTACGTAGGTCCACGACATATGTATCAGGCATTCCACCTCGTTTTGACCTGGCTCTTCACCCTTCACACATATCATTGGATCCCCAATTTTTTATATCATTGACAAAACTTCAAAAAAAGTCAATTTATCTTCTTTCAATGATTTTTTTATATTTTCAATTATCTACGATTTTTGGTGATTAAACGAATTATTAAAAGACACATTTTGAAAATCTGAATAAATTATAAAATACCTTTTTTTTTTGAAAATCAAACATTTTTTGCTATCAAGACGAAGTGGACCGACGATTCCATGTATTTTTTTGACCTTTAAAAAAAAACAGGAAATTGAAAAAAATAGGAAATCTACGATGGGCAGCAGCTAGAAAATTGTTCTATGCAACATATGATTTATGTATGCATTCATTTCTACGTAGGTCCACGACATATGTATCAGGCATTCCACCTCGTTTTCACCTGGCTCTTCACCCTTCACACATATCATTGGATCCCCAATTTTTTATATCATTGACAAAACTTCAAAAAAAGTCAATTTATCTTCTTTCAATGATTTTTTTATATTTACAATTAACTACGATTTTTGGTGATTAAACGAATTATTAAAAGACACATTTTGAAAATCTGAATAAATTATAAAATCCTTTTTTTCGAAAATCAAAAATTTTTTGCTATCAAGACGAAGTGGACCGACGATTCCATGTATTTTTTTTACCTTTATAAAAAAACAGGAAATTGAAAAATTAGAAAAAAATAGGAACTCTACGATGGGCAGCAGCTAGAAAATTGTTCTATGCAACATATGATTTATGTATGCATTCATTTCTTGTTTTGACCTGGCTCTCAACCCTTCACCCTTATCTTTGGATTCCCAATTTTTTATATCATCGACATAACTTCAAAAAACGTAAATTTATTTTCTTTCAATGATTTTTTTATATTTTCAATTATCTACGATTTTTGGTGATCAAACGAATTATTAAAGGACACACTTTGAAAATCTGAATAAATTATAAAATACCTTTTTTTCGAAAATCACAAATTTTTTGCTATCAAGACGAAGTGGACCGACGATTTCATCTATTTTTTTGGCCTTTAAAAAAAAAACAGAATTTCGAAAATCAAAAAAATTTTGCTATCAAGCCGAAGTGGACCGACGATTCCATCTATTATTATAGTTTCTTCCGTATGCCTTCTTCAGACTTATACGTTTCCCCTCTCCCCTTTTCCCCGTTCCTTCATAGATACCTCTCTAGAGTGTTCTCCGCAGCCACTCATCCTAATGCACTAGTGTATCGGTGTATAATACAGTATCGCATTTGCACGAGGGCACAGGGAAACTGCGGAAAATCTGGCCGATACAGCCGGCTTTATTTTTACTGAGTTTCTACTGTATGATAATACATTTGAAACTTAGAAAAACTGCCTCCCGCTCAGCAGTTGGCGCGCAAACCAGTGCAAGGCTAAGCGGTCACCCATCCTAGTTATGACCGCAAATAATGCTGCTTAACTCTGGGGACCGCCGAAGCCACATACCGACCGCGCGTCCACTGCTGTCGGTGGTGATTCCATCTATTGATTCCATCATTTTTTTGGCGTTTAAAAAAAAACTGGAAATTTAAAAATTAGAGAAAAAAAAATAGGAACTCCGCGATGGGCAGCAGCTAGAATATTGTTCTATGCAACCCATGATTTTTTGAATTTTCTAGCTGTCTTTTGTTGAGAAAATACCAAGAAAAAATCTATGGAATCGTCAGCTCACTTTGACTTGATAACCAAAAATGTTTATTTTCTCAAAAAAGGTATTTTAGAATTTTTTCCGATTTTTTAAATGTCTTTTAAGAATTTGTTTTAAAAAATTATAGGTAATTGAAAATGAAACAAAAATTATCTTGTGTTTTTTGAAGTTATGTCAATCATGTAAAAAATTGCGGACCCAATCGGAAGGGTCAAGGGTCAGACCCAGGTCGAAACCAGCTGGAATGCCTCGTATATATTATGATGGCGTGCTGTCGTTGCTACTGCTACTGCAACTGCAGAATGCGCCTGTTCGTTACACGCGACCAGAACAATATGTACATAATATCGTTTGTGTGTGTGTGTGTGTGTATTCCGTACGTGGGAACGTTATTCTTGTCTCGCGGCTATGATTTCGATGAGTTCGAAGAAGAATGGGCGGTCTTTGAGATTTGATAACTGCGTTGTATCAATCACTTGTCATTCATGAGTTGTTTAATATTCATTGGAGAGGACAGGGCGGCGGAGTTTGTATAATTAATGTGTCCTGGGAGATTGAATAATCCCTGAAGGACGAGACTTGGTTAATTAACATATTGCACGCCATTAAGGTCGGTTGATTATTACCAACGGTTTGAAACATTGTTTTGGTGGTTTCACGTTGACATTTTCCGGTGCACCGGAGACATTAATTTCATTGGAATAAATCTATTTAATAAACAGTTGTTCTCTGATTGTGGGATACGTGGATAATTGGAGAGTTAATATTGGTAATTCCTTTTTCGGCTATATGAAATTCGTGGCTCTAAGTTCAAGGACAAGTCAACTATCATTTTATCGAATTACGACTTTAAAATAAACACAATGGAAGGAACAACCTTGGATTTATTAAAATAGAACGGATTATCGGATTACGCTGCAGAAATATAAAGCTCACTCGAAGGATGAACCTGACTTTCAGATCTTTTGATTTTTTTGTTGCCATTCCCTATGGAGTAAAAGGACATTCCCGGGGGTATTACAGATTCCATAAGGTGTACAAATATATAGTGTCAAAGAGCATCTCGAAGACAAATCTTCAATTCAAATTCTTTGAACAAATACGACGTTTCAGACTCTCGAGTACTTGACCCTCTCAGTCCAACATCGCTTGCCCCTCGGGGCTACGCTGAGCTTCTACTACCCACTCCAAGCAAAACTCAGAAGCTACCTTCGACATTCAACGGATTGACGTTAAATTCAATAATTTTACACATTTTTGCACACGGCGAAATTTTTCTGTTTGTATCATTTTTATCATAAGTGCGATCTTATACATATTGCATCTGTGTGAAAAGGAATGACATAATAGTGGGTGAAAAACGACCAGCTATTATTCTATGTCGTGATATAACATCCTTAAACATGTATTACGTAAAAGTAATTGGAAATAAATTGAAGGATATTTATTAATAATTAACTTATCCAAATGTTAACTAATTTTTGAGAAATTTCCTTTTTATGAGTAAGCTCATTTTTTTTGCCAAATTCTGCTTATGTCACGAGTTACTCAATTTGTAATCAACTGTATATGTCATACATCCTTTGATAAATACAATAACTTTATGAATCACAATAATTCCAGAGCTGATGTACAAATGATTTGAAAATGTTGAATGGTATCATTGACAGTATAAAATCGATAAACTCATCGACTATTAACGATGTTGAGAAACTTGTCATTCAATCAATATCGACTATACAATATATAAGTAATCGTAGCGTGTGAACTACGAGATTCGTGATAATGAACGGATTCGGGCAATAATCGTTAAGTGTTAATATCGCAATCAATTAACCTCTGCCAGCTGTATATAATAGAAAGTACCCTCATTAGTAGTTATAATCAATGGTGACGATCGACCTTCGCTCATAAACGTTTCCCACGTCAACGCGATCGTTTACCAACGGAAAACCGTGCAACACGGCACCCTAACACGCCTCGGCTTCTCCTCCTCTCGCAAAAGCTCTCACTGACAGCCCCTAGCTTCGGTGGTAATACACCTTTGACCCCCATTATATAACCGCGCTGAAATCCCATCGATAAAGAAATATGCACGATCTCGGGTAGAGAGCGGAGTAGTAACCGGTGGGTAGAAGCGAAGTGGTGTCGGTGTTGCGCGTTGTGGCCTCTGGGTTGTGCCCCGAATGGGGCTCCCGACCTACGTCACGCCGTTTCCGACCGCGCAGCTATATGGCTCATTCCATACCAAGTGGGCCACCCAAATTTAGCATGATTGCAAAAAGGCTTCATTAGGGGAGATGGGGGCAAAACGGACAGGGGGCAAAACGGGCAGCTCCATTAAAAATCGGGATTGGGGGCAAAACGGGCACCGTCTCAACTTTCGTAAAAACGATTTGTCTCAGTTTTTTACGTTCCTTAGATAGGGAAAGTGCGGAAAATACGTCAAATTGGTGATGAAAAAAAATTGATAATCTTCATCAGATCAGAATTTTTTTAACCATCCGTTCAGAACTTTTTTTCGATACTTTGTTGAGCAAAGAAAAAAATATAGTCAAATGAATTTTTCAAAAAATTTATAATCAAATTAATTCTTTGAAAAAAAGTCGGTATATCATAAAGATATCAATTAGAACGAAATTCTCATTTTATGATTTGGTGCCAATTTCGACCCAATACTTATATTTAGCCGAGATGCCTGTTTTGCCTCCCTGCCTATTTTATTGACATCACCAATTATTTTCCGAAGTTTTCAAGTAAGAAATGTCAGAAAATTGAAAAAAGTCGTGCTTGGAAAAGTTGTAACGATGCCCGTTTTGCCCCCAATTGTCATTTTCAGTTGTGATGCCCGTTTTGCCCCCATCTCCCCTACTTTGCTTCCACATAAAGCAAGCTTTGTTTTCATGAAAAATTGTCCGGATGTATGTATGTGTGTGTGTGTGATGAAAGGCCAAAAATTCATATAACTGTAACTTATGAAGTATTCGACCGAATCAGCTAAAATTTAAACAATATGTATAGTACTGGCTAATCTGCAATTGGTATGAATTTTACAAAAATCGCTTAACGCATTTCATTAATATAATAATTTTCAAATTTTGAAAAAAGTACGTAAATGCTTCAGCTCGAACGAATTTTTATGTGCAAGGTTCTACTTTGCATCTTTTTTTTCAAAAATTGTTTAGAGTATCATGTACATCGATAAATTATTTCAAAATTTTACACTGAAAAAAAAATAGTTGAATGGACTAATTTAGCGTACACCCTCGTTCAAATTAATTTTTTGTTGGTATAACAAATATTTTGGTTACTGCAAATAAATTTTAGACAACTGAATCTAACGATTATTAAAGAAACTAAACATTTGGTTGTCCTAACGAAAAATTCATTTCAACGACGGTGTACGCTAAATTAGTCCATTCAACTATATTTTCTTCTCAGTATAACACCTATGATTTGCCCAAAATTTAAAAACGATTTTTTTTTTTCAGTCTTCTGTATATTTAAAATTATCGAACGTACAAAAAATTTGTTCCTGTATAAAATTTCAGTTTTTGAATTTACTTTTTAATATAAAAAAAAATTCTGCCATTTTTTGACAAAATAATAAAAGAATCTTTGTGCCACCATTTCGATTTCTCTCAAAATTTAAAAGAATTTCGGTTATTATGCTTACAAAATACAGTAGAACCTCGTTTATCCGAGGTAATGTGGGGAGGACCTGCCTCGGATAACCGAAAACTCGGATAATACGGAAACCATACACAATGCATATAATAAGGAATAGCTTTATCCGTTTTATCCGAGTTTTTCCGTATTATCCGAGCGTACACCTCGGTTAACGCGGAGTGCTCGGAAAGTCCGGTGGCTCGGATAACGCGGAGCCTCGGATAATCGAAGGCCGGATAAACGAGGTTCTACTGTATAGAAAAATTGGTGTGATGGAAAATGAATGGTCCACTTGGTATGGAATGACACATATACGTAACTGCCGGTGCGCGCTGCTCGCGCTCCTGCTACTATGTACGTGCAATATACAGACAGAACTACACAATGCAGCCCCCCACGCTGCTTTATTGGCAGTATGAAGCGTCCGCAGTGTGTGCCCAAGAGTGACAGGCCGAATGACGAGACGAGTCTAGATGTATTATAGCACATACATTCGTAAACAGTTCAATTCTCAATCTATGCTCAGTGATCGGCCATTTCTGCAGTGAATCCAACATAGTTAAAACCAAATTCAGATTTTTGGGATTTTCCGAAAAAAAGATTCTATCTAAAATCGGTCACACATTTCGTTTACGTTTATTTTACAAATTCTTTTTTGCCAATTAGTCATTTTACAAAACGCGTAATAGAATAATTTAATGAAAATTTCGTATTTCTGTTTTACACAATATTTTTTGACATTGTTATAAAATAAAAATCGTTATTCACTCGTAAATTTTAATTTGCATCTTTTAATTTAACGAATGAAAATTCCTAGAGTTTTGATATTCGTTAGCACTTTTAATTGTACATAAATAAATATTCGCAAATTTATTGATTATTTTGTTGTTGTTCATTTTTCAAAATTCTTGGTAATTACGAAAACAGGAATACCAATTTTGGAAAATTATTTACTATTTCCTGTGAAAATACGGAGAGTGCCAATAACTGTATTTACCGATTGTTCAGTTTGCCAATAGCTGTGCAATTTACGGCAGACAGTGATGGCGAAAGAGGCTCGATAAACGAGGGGAAACGAAGAGACGAAACAGATGGAAATGAAGCGGAGAGCTCTGGTGTGCTAAGCGCACACGACAGAGAGCGAGAGCTCGATGTGACAGTGAGTGAAAGGGATGATATAAAATCGAGCGAGAAAGAGATATAACCGATGGAAATGAGAGAACGAAATAGAGATCGTCGCTGCGAGCTTACAGAGAGGTGGAAGTCTGTTGTGAATTCGCAGCGAGGAATGAAGCGGTGGAAGGGAAAAATTCGCGACGAGCCGACTCTACCCCCTTTCCCTCCTACCCCCTGCGTCCTTCGACCGACCGCATTGCCCGTGAAGAGCCACCCGACGGAGAATCCTCGCCTCCACTCTGCATCATCGCCATCCGTCCCCGAGAATTTCATGCTGTTACCATCGCTGCTCGTTTGAACTCTCTGCGCGCTATATCATCACTCTAAGCCCGCGTTGTGACTAATACGTATAGGTTATTGCTACAGTATGTTCATACAACGACATGAGCTGAGATTAGGAATGTGAAAATATCGATATTTCAATATTAGAATTTCAAAATAGCATATTTTAACGTCATTTTTTGTCGACAAATGTTGTATTATTTTTTATGTAATGTTATTACATTACACTGTTAAAAAAGACGAAGTTTTTATTCATAAACTTGTCATCTACATTTAATGTACAATTATGGTGTAAAATACATTTACTTTTTCGGTAAAGTTAAAGCAAATTATTAAAATTCAAGTACTTTTACTGTAAAATTTAAGTAAATTATTGTATTTGCTGTGACATATATTAATTTTACATCACACTTGTATATTACATTTAATGTAACAGTTTATGCATAAAAACTTCCAGGACTTATACATTAAATTTCAAGTAAATTTTTTTTACAGTGTAATTAAACTGCATTGCTTTAAAAAAATGTCACCGAGATACTTTTATAGCAAATTTTATAGCGGTGATATAATATTTGATTTAAAAATTCCAAAATTTTCAGAATTTCCAAAATTTTGAAAAATTCCAAAATTTTCAGAATTTCCAAAATTTTGAAAAATTCCAAAATTTCCAAAATTTTGAAAAATTCCAAAATTTTCAGAATTTCCAAAAATTTGAAAATTTTGAAAATTTCCAAAATTTTGAAAATTTTGAAAATTTATAAAATTTATAAAATTTATAAAATTTATAAAATATTCAAAATTTTCAAAATTTTCAAAATTTTCAAAATTTTCAAAATTTTCAAAATTTTCAAAATTTTCAAAACTCCTAAAATTTCCAGAATTTTGATTCTTGACACGGCGGCGGCGGCGAGATCTTTTTATAATATAGAGATTTAAAAAAATTAACAACGTCAAGCTTGAAATAAAAATGTATTAGTTCCACCTGTGGAAAACGAGATTTTAACATTTATATGATAATAATTAAATTCTGATAGAATTTCAATATTTAATTTGTATATTCATTACAATTCGAATATCGATAATATGTCGTCAATTCGGCAGACCCTCGGGCGTGGTTATAATGCTACATATAATACATCCATAGACAAGAGAGCAATGAAAGAGAATTATGTATGTAAGTGTATGTGTAGAACGAAAGAACAAGATCTTTATTCGTAAGTAGGTATTTGAATTGAACCATAAATCTCAGTTAAATTATCGTTATTTGCCCTTTCCTACTTCTCTCTCAAAAAAAATTCTGCTGTAATCGCTCACTGATGTAGATAAAGATACACTTGTCAATTCGATCATCGTTATCTTTCTTATCAAAATCTTGTTGATAAATGCGATAACGTTGTGATTGTAGCCGATTATTCGGCATACTGTGTACGAATTGAACATCATTGAAACATTGTTCGGAATGTGTTAATAAACATACGGAATATTATGTATGAAGATTTTTTTTCACTCTACTACATTCAGAGATAATTGTTACATCATATTTAGGAGTTTTATCACTAAATGTGAGAGTACAAATTATACCCCACGCAATTTCAAGTTCGCAACTATTTGTAAACGATAATAAAATAAAATGTTATTCTACAAAACACGAAATGCATAAATGTATTGCATTTTTGTGGACGCGAGATATAACAGTTATTGACACTTTTAAAAAAATTGCATTGGAGGCATGAAAATAAATATTGAAGCGCGAGAATTTGGAACGATAAAAATAAAAACCGATTTAAAACCGAATCATGATGTTTCGCAAAATTCATTCTAAATAAATAATAATGCAATATAACCAAATGTGATGCCTTTTTTTTAAAACTCAATATATAAAACCGATTGGCACACAAAATAACAACATTGAAAGCGCGAAACACAATATCCTAGTACCTCGAGGGTTTGAAGCAATAAAAATAATCAGAATAGAGGAAGAAGAATGGAGATGGGACGTGAGGGCGTTTAAATAGAAAGTCTCAAAGTGGCCATGCACGGTGTAGTATATAGTCAGTGCACCGGATAGCGTACACTAAGTCCCAGGTGCCTCGTAATTAACGCTACTTTTACGATTACGTTTACGTAAGACGTAGCTACGGCTCGATGGTCGCAGTTACTGTGTGTGGCTGAATCTGCCGCTGCTGCTGTCCTGTGTCTGAAATCTCTTGGAAGACTTTTCTCGCTTTGAGATCGAGCCGCTGCTGTTGCTGTTGCTACTGCTGCTGCTGCTGCAGCTGTAGTTTGCCAGTCGACCTAGCGAGTCACAAATGGAGAGGGGAAGTGGAGAGGCGAGGGAGGTTGTGTTCCATTGCCCCAGATAAGACGGGCCTTCCTCTCTCCCTCTCCTCGCGTTCTTCGCTTCCTCACTTCCCCTCTGGTTCGCGCTACCATGTCGACCGTCTCTTTACCGCGAGATATCAGAAACGGAATAGCCTCGCGTCTCGCTACCTCCGCTCAGCAACTGAGAGGAGCTCTAGGCTAGACTTAAAAAGCCCTCTACCGTGAGGACGTCTTGCGGTCTCTCGTTCTACCGTTTTCCTATAGCATAGCCATAGCAATCTTGCCCTGCCTCTTTACCCACCCGCCCGTTAGTTTATCCTCCCTCAGCTACCGATGTATATACGGGGGATTCCAGTTGAATTTTTCATACTCTCAAGGGGGTGATTATTTTGATTATTTTTCCCATCGGAATTTCAGCCAATAGAAACGACGGATTTGGCATCATGTGGGGGAACCTAGTCGATTTTATTTCGAATATTTTTCGGATATTTCCTAACAAGTTGCTAGGCAATAAAAACAGTTTCTGAACAACTTTTAACCTGAGACTTCTTCACATCTCTCAAAATTCTAACGAGAACTGGAACGTGATCTGAAGAATGAGCCGAAATTCCGATGGAAAAAATAAGCCCACAAATACACCTCGAGCTTCAAAATTAATCATGTATTTCCCTCAAACTTCCCTACATACAAACAATCGTGTCAAGTTTTGCAGAAAATTTTTTAACCTGCAAAACTTGACACTCGTTTGTATGCAACGAAGTTATCGGGAAATACCCGATAATTTTGAAGCTCTTGGGGTATTACTACTGACAATTTTTGATCACATCGTTTTTTTAAATAGAAAATACACACCGAGAGAAAAAATTTCATTGACGCCAAAGAAATGGGTGGATTGATTTTTATTTCATTGATTTCAATGAAATAGTGCATTTGAATTTCAAAGAGAACATTTCATTGCCTATAAATAAACATTTACTTAGTGAGCATATAATAAAGAAACAGTTTTATTGTTTTACAGAGACGTTTTCATTGATCTTTCTCTTGCACCTAACCTCACTTTTTTGTTTTCCGGTTCTCCCGAACGAACGGCTTCGAATTTCGAGGAGCCAGAAGCTTAGCCTATTTCAGCGGTACTTCCTTACATACTCACAAAATTTTAACTTTATCTGCCGCGTACTTCACACGGAAAAGAAAAATTAGTTGCCATAACCAAGAAATGAGTTGACACAACCAATCGATTATTCTATTTATCTTACAATTCAAATGGTAATACCAACGATTCGAATGGTAATACCGACGATTCGAATGATAATACCGACGATTCGAATGGTAGTCCCAACTATTCGCGTGGTAGTCCCAACGATTGGATTAGTTAACCTAACTAATCTTGCGAGAACTAATCGTGAATAGTTGAGGTTATTATTCGATATGGTTGAGGCAACTAATTTTTTAGACATTGTGTACAGCAAATCGAAAACGTAGTTGCCACAACCAAATATTTCTTTCCGTGCAGGAAAAAATAGGTTTCGAAATTTTGAGCTGGTAAGAAGAAGGTTTCGTTGAATCAGAGACGATATCTTTGAAATCAACGAAAAAGGTTCATTGGTTTAAAGAAATGTTTCTTCGAATCAATGTCCCTACTTTTCATTGAGTTGGAAATCATTCAAAGAAAAAATAGTATTGAAATTCAAGTATTTCATTTCATTGGCAAAGATTTCCGTGAATCAATGAAACTTTTTCGCTCAGTGCACGTATTTTTTTTTTGGCGCTACGACCAATATTTGCGACACACGAATTTTTAAAAAAATTTAAATATCGTACGGAGCATATATGGGGCATTATACACCGATCGGATCATCTTTTATCACGACCATCGTCGATATAGTTGATTATTTATTTAGTCATTCACCCCAACGGATGGAACATGCCCCATTTTTTTTTTCAAAATTTTCATTGCATATTTCGCGCACTTGTGAATTTCTAAAAACTGCGTTTCAAAATTTTCGAACGCACGTATCACCTTGGATATAAGTGATATCATAAAAAACCGTATATAAAAGTTTTTCATTTTGATGCACACTTTTATAAAAATTTAATTTTAAAATTCTTCAAATCCTCCCAAGCATTGATTTTTAATTAATAAACATAAAAATCGATTTTCCAAAAACTTGGACATTTTTTATTTTTTTCGAAAAAAATTCTAAAATACTACTCATGAAGACGAACATTTTAAGCATAGCCCGGAAGTGGGACAATCTTTTTTTCGGATTTTTATGAAAATTTAAAAAACTAGAATGAATTAAAACTTTCATTAAAAAATATTAAAAAAATATATACCCTACGCCCTATTTTTTATCCCAAAGTGGCACATTTTTTTCGATTTTTAATCAGAGTTTAAATTTTTTATTTATCTTTTGAACTCTCATAAAATTTCGAAAAAAGGATTGTCCCACTTCCCGCCTAGACTTGAAATGTTCGTCTTCATGACGAACGTATTTTAAAGATTTTTTTCGGGAAAAATAAAAAATGTCAACGTTTTTGTAAAATCGATTTTTATGTTTATTAATTAAAAATCAATTCTTCGGAGGGTTTGAAGAATTTTTTACATACATTTGCATAAAAGTGTACTTCAAAATGAAAAGCTTTTATATACGTTTTTTTACGATACGACTTATATCCAAGAAGATACGTGCGTTCGAAAGTTTTTAAACGCAATTTAGCAAGCAATTTTTATAAATTCACAAGTGCGCGAATCATGCGATGAAAAATTTGAAAAAAAATGGAGCATGCTCCATTCATTCGTATAAATGACTATAAAAATAATCAACTATATCAACGACGGTCGTGGTAAACGGTGGTCCAATTGGTTTATAATGCCCCACATATCGATATACGGGGGATTCCAGCTGAATTTTTCATGTTCTGAAGGGGGTTCAATAATTCTTGACAATTCATCAATACAACAATTAATCAAAAACCCTTCAATAATTTTCACAATTTTTTTTATCACATAGTATTTTGGAATACAAAAGACACGTTTTTTTTGTTTGTCGCTACTCCAATATTTTGGATGCACGAATTTTTGTAAAAATTTGCATTTTTCGGGATTTATATATTTTTAATCGTTAATATCTTGGAAATTAACAACCCTATCAAAAAATATCCAAGATGGAATTTGTTAGTATGAAAAATTCAGCTGGAATTCCCCATATATAAACATATATATGCTCCGTACCGCATATAAAAACACAGATCGTCCCTCGCGAAACTTCTTTCTATTCTTTTTTGCGCAACTTCGAATTCGTTGATTATTGTGGACGAAGTAACTCTTGAGGTCTCTGTGACGAGATCGCAACTCGTAATAATTATCGTGTCGCGCAACAGCCCGTCCGCTCTTCATCTGCTGCGTGACTCTGCACGAATATGCGGTACGACTAAATATGTACACCCAGTGAATAAATTTTTAATATATATTACCATATTTTGTCCTCATAAACGCTGCGAAACAAAGTGTAAACGGTGCATTCATTGGCTCTTAAAATATTGAGTAATACGTTGGTTATGATACATTTATTCACTGTTAAATTCCGAAGCTTTTAAAAAGCGACTGGTGTGAAATTTTTACTAGTATTGATCTACATGACGTCAATAGTTACACTTTTAAAATTGTTAAATTCATGCATGTGATCGTGTTAAATTATTACGTCCCTACCAGGATGATTAA
The DNA here is from genome assembly GCA_963970395.1 of Ephialtes manifestator. NCBI lineage: Eukaryota > Metazoa > Arthropoda > Insecta > Hymenoptera > Ichneumonidae > Ephialtes > Ephialtes manifestator. Next base: position 1,962,471 of record OZ019975.1, on the reverse strand, counting down.
ATAAAAATCAATAAATACAGAATTATGAAACGAATAATGTCCGAAAGCTTTAATTTAATTCCATTAATCCGACTACCATAAAAGATATCCTTGATCTCGTGACTCTGTCATAAATTATCAAGGTTGCCCGCATGAAGATAAAATATCCTCAAGATGTGTACAATAATATACATAATTTACTTGCGATATACACAGCGACATAAAGTTTTATTCCTCGTGTATATCCCGTACATACGTTGAAAATATACTTTTACTCATGTGGCTCTTCAACATTCTTCAAATTCCGCAGATCCCTCAATCATATACTCATTTGTAAAAAAAAGAAATAAAGAAAAAAAGAAAAAAAAAGAAAAAAAAAACAACTAATTCTCCTGATGTGTACTAAATGATTGTTCGAAAATTGTAAGAGTCGTTTGTGCTCGGTAGCTGTTCATTCTCTAGTTTGGTTGGTTGCTCGCTCGGTGTGGCCTGAAAGAGCGAGCAGGTACCTCGTGCGAGAACGAGAAAGGTGAATGGAGATTGCGGGACGAAACGGTGTTGAGCGCCTGGGGAGAGCGGAGTGAGTGTGTATATAGTGGAAGGAAGAAGAAACGTTTGTATACACCGTCGAGGCTTGGCATACGGTGTTGCTACTGTGTGCTACGACTCGTGTCTCGATTCACTTATGCCTCTTCTTCTTCTTCATCATCTTCCGCCTCCTTCTCCTCCTTCACGTCTTCTTTCTCGCCTTCTCAAGCATTTTCATTTTTTTCTTTTTTTTTTTTTTTTTTTTCATATCCTCCCTCATACACACCCTGTTCATCTCTTTCGTCGAGCCGCTTCCTGTCGGTTCTGTTCTTTCGCAGGCGATCCGTTCGTTGCTATATATCCAATGTACAAGCTTCTCCTCCCCAACCATCAGCGTTCTTCTCTTCGTCTCGCTTCCTTCTCAACCTCCTTCTCCTTCCGACAGCGCACTGACTGCTAATACAACAACTACGACTGGTGGTGGTTGCTAGTACTACTAGAAAAGCAAAGCCGAATCGAGAACGACGAGACTACGACGCCCACCTTTCACTCCCAACTACTTTGCCAGACTTCGAGTTCTCTAATGGTAGACACTCGGCAGCGGAAACCTAACGAGAATATTAAGGCGACGCTGCAATGTAACGAATTATCGTCAGCTTCACTTTCCTTACTCTATATTGACCTCTTTTCTGTCAAGCTATATGAATATTCCTGCCAAGACTTCAGCGATTAAACATTTTAATGTTTATACTGCATTTGGCATTAATCAATTTAATTAACATTTTCTATTGAACAAATAAAATGTATTTTTGCCAAGTCTAGAGCGATGAAATAACTTAATGTTATATTGTCACTCATTTAATTAATTTATAATTAACATTTTGTGTTGAATAAATATATTGACTCAATATTTTTTATTTAACGTTAGGTGTTAGTGGAGAGAGAGTTAAAAAGACAAAAATAAATGTATATTTTTATGTTGGAATATCCGAGTTATCTGGTAATTGACACTCGACGGAAACTTAACGAGTATATTAAGGCGACGCTGCAATATGGCGAATTATCGTCAGCTTTATTTTCCTTACTTCTGTACTGACCTTTTTTCTGTTAAGCTATATGAATATTCCTGCCAAGTCTTCATCGATGAAACATTTTGATGTTGTACTGCATTTGGCACTCACTTAAACAATTTAATTAACATTTTCTATTGAACAAATAAAATGTATATTTATGTGTCGGGATATTCAAGTTATTTGGTACTTGACCCTCGACAGAAACTTAACGAGAATATTAAGGCAACGCTGCAAATGCAACGATTTATCGTACACTTCACTTTCACAAATTATCGTCAGCTTCACTTTCCTTACTCTGTACTGACCTCTTTTCGTCAAACTATATGAATATTTCAGTGAAGCAGTAGTCTGCGACGAAACGCCTTAATATTATGATTCTCTTAAACACTCGCACTATTTGACACTCACTAAATTCACTTAATTAACATCTTGTGCTAAATAAATATATCAACACGGTATTTTGTTTTTTTTTAACCTACTATTAGGAATTAATGTAGAGTTAAAATGTAACGAAAATAAAGAAATATATTCGGAGGGCACGAGAACACGCGTCGGTAGAAGAATTTTTGAGCAACTGGCGTCCCGTTCAGTGCGCCGAACGAGCAAAAGAGGGGAGCGGGGGCGGGTAAGGGAAAACGAGAGGGGGGAAAAGCACGAGGAAACGCTTTAGGGGTTGGTGCACGCCGGGGTTGAAGCTCTCATCTGCTCTGGCTCGTTTGTCGACTCGACAGTGGCCTGGCAGTAAAAATTGTGACCGAGCAACGGGACGAAAACGTGGAGAGTGAGAAGGAACGTCAATAGTCGATTTTCCGCATATCGGACCCGAGAGGTATTCATTTTCACGATTTTTCCAACTCCATGTCTCTGTCTTTCTCTCTCTATTTTTTTGCCCTCTCTACTAGCACCGAATCGTTCTCTGATTTTACGGTTATACATGCCAGCGGCTGTTCGTTAAATCCCCCGATCTGCCCGAGGCAGGTGGCATAATATGTGGGTACATGAACTCGCACTCCCTGCTGGAATAATTAATAATCAAGTTCATGAAACGTTATGACATCTATTGAATGCAACTGAATGCATTTTTGTATTTACTCAATTAACGCACTGCGTTTAATAAAACACTAATCATTTAACTGAAGGCTTTGAAAAGCTTTTTCAGTGATGTATTCGCATTTCGACAATTGAATCTGCAACAGACAGAACAGTGATCCCAATGGAAAAGAATGGAGGAAAAGAGGAGCTTATAAAGGGGTGGATCGAATTCGACGTGGGAGTGAAACACAAGGGACATATAGTCGATGGAGGCTCGAAGCACCCGTCGAACGATCTGAGATAAAGGTCTTGAGTTATTTATGCTTGAACTTTGGAAGATTCACATATGTATTACGCAATAAAAATTATTTTGTAAAACTGGACTGTCAGTTTTCATAAACAACAAATTGTACGCAAGAAGAATTATTACTGCATGAATGCAGGTTTTTTTTCTTTCTTAAAATTACACTGTTAGAAAAGATTGGAAGTTTCTATTCAAAAACACATCATTGAAATTTAATATACAATTATGGTATAAATCTCATGTATTTTTACTGTAAAATTAAAGTAAATTATTGAATGTACTGTACCATACATCAATTTTACATTAAACTTGTCTACTAAATTTAATATACTAGTTTATGAATAAAAACTTTCAGTAAAAGTACACTACATTTCAAGTAGATTTTTTTTTATAGTGTAGTCAAGTTATTATTTTATTAAAAAAAATTGTTTTAATTAATTCTCAAGTCTCTGGCATTTTATCAATTTTACCTTTATCTCAAATTCCTACAATTATGTAAACTTGAGTACTTTTTAGAAATTTTTGTCTTACAGATTATCTCAGGAAAATGTGAAGAAATTTAAAAATACATAAATTTCCTATAGCTGATTTACAATATTTAGATGCTTTTGCTATGGAGCTACTGATGCCGTTCGAGACGGGAAATTCTCGGTAAGACGAGACGAGAACGAGAAATTTTTCGTTTCGACCAAAAAAATTCTCGTCTCGACTTGAAGAGTCGAGACGAGAAATATTTCTCGTCTCGTCGAGAACGCGACGAGACTCTCGGCGAAACTTACGAAATTCGAATTCAAATTATTTTGTGTGTTTGAACATAATTTTGCAGTTTTGCTGCGACTGAAAATATAACCTTGCAAAATCTTAGCGAATAAAAATAATTGTCTCAAAAAGACTCTGCGACTAGAAAATTGCTCTTGAAAAAGTTTAGCATATAAAAGAAATGGTCTCAAAGATGTTCAGCGACTGAGAAGAAAACCTTGAAAAAGTTCAGCGAATGAAAAAAAATGTCTTGAAAAATCTCTGCGACTGAAAAGATATCTTTGAAAAAGTTTATCGAATAAAAAAAATGGTCTCAAAGATGCTCAGCGATTGAAAAGATAACATTGAAAAAGCTCAGTCAATAAAAAAAACTGTCTTGAAGAATCTCTGCGATTGGAAAAATAACCTTGAAAAGACTCAGCAAATAAAAAAAAATGTCTTGAAGAATCTCTGCGACTGGCAAGATAACCTTGAAAAAGTCCAGCGAATAAGAAAAAATGTCTTGAAAAAACTCCCTCCGACTGGAAAGATAACTTTGAGAAAGCAATTTTCTGCAATTACTCACCTCAAGATTGTGAAAATATTTTTTTGCAATAGTAGCCAACGGACCAGTGACGTAGTGAGTGGGTGGGCCCAAGGGCTCGTCTCCCATCAAAAGCAGTTCTCTCCCCCCCCCCCCCCCCCCCCCCAATCCTCGTTACGTCGCTGCAACGGACCAAGCGTTATTTTCACAAAACGGGACGAGAAATAAAAATTACTCGTCTTATCTCGAGAATTGTTTGAGATTCTCGAAAAATGTTCGTGATTCTCGTAAAATGTTCGAGATTCACGCGTTTCTCGAGATGTTCGAGAATTTTTCAAGATTTTCGAAATGTTTTCGAGATTCTCGAAATTTTTTTGAGATTCTCGAGAATTTTTTTAGCTTCTCGGGTTTTTCGAGATTCTCGAGAATTTGTCGAGATTCTCGGGTTTTTCGAGGTTCTCGAGAATTTGTCGAGATTTCCGAGAAACGAGATGAGAAATATATCGCGCCATTGTTTTCGAAACGAGACGAGAACTTGATCTCGTCTCATCTCGACGACATCACTAGATATCTATTAATTAATACCAACAATTTTGGTCTGTCTCGCTGTTCTTAAGAGAAGAATAGATTTTTCTATGATGCTCTTATTGAAATATATGTCTTTTACTTAGATGTTATAAATATACGTATACACGATTCAAAGACTAAACTGTTGCGTTGAAAACCTCTTTGCCGCGTTTGTGAATAAAAATAGAATGGCGAAAAGAAAAAGAAACGGTTTGACATTCAGTTTTTCCTATCGCGATGCAGCAATGCTGTTTTTCAGATGCTACGACGAAGGCCACGAGAGTACGCCGAATATTACGAATTCAGTAAATTAAAAAAATTTGGCCTCGTCTAGTCCAATTAAATCATGACGCGTCGGGACGCAAACGCGAATGCAAAATTCGGTAGAAAATATATCAGAGGCGGAATCCGCCTCGCCATACCGCTTCAGCAAGAACGCTGCACTCACAAAGCATTGAGAGAGCGTTAAGGATTCGCCGGCTCGAGATGCGTGCACCGGATTTCATTCCCTTCTCCACCTTGCTTTTTCCATATTACATACACTCTCCATGTTTGCATACTACGATGTATTTTTGTTTTTATTTCTCGGTGAAAAGTAACGAACATTCGTGGACGATGCATAAAATAAAGAATCCACTGCAACGGAGAGAACGATAACGAGCTAAGAGTCGATTTAGAGATAGATTCTACATTTTTCCTTCATGAAAACAACACGCGTTTATTATATGTACAATTATAAACATAATTTTCTTAAAAGTATTATTTTTTACTATTTTCAATCAGAAAGGTATTTTTAAAAAAATTCTTTCAACAAAAAAGGGACTGGAATCCATTTTTCAAGCGTTTTTTTTAATATTATTTGCTGTAACTTTATTTTAAGCCTTGCAAATGTCAATATCAGTTAGACAATTTTTATACGTCATATTTAAAATACAATGGTAAAACATAATCATTTAACGTTTCAAGAATTGTCTGAAAATTGATTCATAATGATACACTGTAAAAAAAAGTCTACTTGAATTTTAGTGTACTTTTACTGGAAGTTTTTATTCATAAACTAGGATATTAAATTTAGTATATAAGTGTAATGTAAAATTAATGTATGGTACAGCACATCCAATAATTTACTTTAATTTTACAGTAAAAGAGTTTTAATAATTAGTTTCAATTTTACTGGAAAAGTACATGAATTTTATACCACAATTGTATATTAAATTTCGATGACGAGTTTATGAATAAAAACTTCCAATCTTTTCTAACAGTGTATGTTAAAAAAGATGAAATTCACAAAAATGGTGTGTAAAATATTATTTGTATAACATTCGCTGTAACATTAGTAGAGTAAATTTATGTAAGTGGAGATTAAATTTTCAAATATTTTTATGAAAATTACAAAACTTCTATAGTAATCTAGTTATTACATGACAAAAATTGTAAAATTTCAGTTAAGTTCTCAGTATTAGTTAACCGATTTTTAATTTCACATACAAGACTTTTATATATGTATAAAAATTAGTTGTTCAACATCATGGAATTTTTCAAAGCGTTGATTTTCATACGTCTTGGAAACAAAAATATTGAATGTGGATAATAAATTTTCAGTCAACCCCAACTTTAATTTCAGAAATTCAAAAACATTATACTTATCGTAGGCGGCTTTTGATTTGATAAGAAACATGTGCACGTAATTTACAAACGACATTAAAAAAAAAGAATACAGAATATAAATTCCTAGAATTTTATAACAGTAAATTTACAAATTTCTCAAATCTTTTTCAGTATTGTTACTTTAAATGTCTAGCACAGATTGACAATAATTTTGTGGTACAGGTTTTGAATAAAAACTTCCACTCTGGTACTGTAATTTTCTAGTAAATTTTTTTAACAGTATTCATAATGATATTACTATATAAGAATCACATTTTAAGAGCTACAAAATTCGGTAGAAAATATATTAGAGGCGGAATACGCCTCGACATGCAGCTTCAGCAAGATCTCTGCACTCACAAAGCATTGAGAGAGCGTTAAGGATTCGCCGGTTCGCGATGCGTACACTGGATTTCATTTCCTTCTCCACCTTGCTTTTTCCATATTACATACACTCTCTTACGTAGTAGTTTGCATACTACGGTGTATTTTTAATTTTTTTTCTCAGTGAAAAGTAACCAACATTCGTGAACGATGCATAAAATAAAGAATCCACTGCAACGGAGAGAACGATAACGAGCGAGCGATGCTAAGAGTCAAGGGTCGTGGCCGATAAAACATACACGTGTGTTGCACGAGTTAAGTGGACGTAAGCGAGACGGAGCGAGGATAGAATAAAATAGAGTGCCGAGTGTCCGTAGCCTTTGCAAAGTTCAAAGCCTCTTTACACAGTGAATATGTCTGCAATTCACTGAAGTATGCAGTCGTTAAAATAATACAGTCAAGTTATAAACATTTCTTAATTTTTTTAAATCATTAAAAATAATATTCATTTTAGTACTAAAAATTGTAAGCAGTGTAAAGTTGCTTTGGTATCAAATTCACATTTAAAAATGCGCTGGGATCTGTTGGAATACAATTTTAGTCAGCACACATGAACTTTAGAATGTTGCGAAATTATACCAGATAATATGAGAAAACCTACTAACATTTAGTATAATATTTGTACTGCTACATTGTATGTTAATAATTGAAAAGTCCAATCAATAACTATCGTCATAATTTAAATGCTTACTACATTCGAGAAATAACTATTATGTGGAGGTAACATTAATTTTCTTTTTTAACTTGGCTACCGCGACTCTTGATTTTGCAAAACGTATTTTTCAATTTGAATTCAGAAACTTGAAAAAAAAAATAAAATAAAAAACATCACTAATTCTAATAGGAATGCATCCTCCAACTTAGAGCTACTAAAAAAAATAAAAAATATTAATTGTTGAAACAAACCAATTTTTCAGTATTTTAATTAAAAATAAAAACACAAACAGATTAGATTTTTTTTTTCAATACGGAAATAGCTTTACCTTTAAAAGGTTAAACATGACTATTGAAAAAATGAAAAATTTTGCCGCTCCATTAAAAAAAATGTCACCCTGTGTCCACCGGATTTGGTTGAAAAAAAGGATGCAAAGTAGAAACTTGCACATTGCTTCTTTATTCTTTTTCGCTTTTTACAAAGCCGCCTCTATGAGGAAGTTTCTGTATCTTATTTCTGGCTTCCTCGTAGAGAAAGCTTTGCGAAAGATGAAAATTATTGACGAAGTTGATGATTTCTGACGTTTTACGAAATTCAGCGCGACACCAATAAATTCTTTAAAAATTCAAAATCACGTAAATTCCGAACCGCTTTACCGATCATCACCAAATTTGGTACGTAGCAGGGCTGAATGTTATTTTTCCTGTGTAAAAAATTTTAGTCCATTAGTTGAAATTTACCTGAATTAAAGTAAAACGAATTTTTTTTTTTTAAATTCAAAATCTCATAAAAAACGAACCAGTTTACCAATTTGGCCCAAATTCAATACAACAAACCAAGTTTCAGCCCGATAGCTAAAAATTCGTCCGAACTAGAGCATTTACGTACTTTTTTGAAAATTTCAGAATTCTTATAAAAATTAAATGCGTTAAGCAATTTTTGTAAAAATTATACCAATTGAAGATTAGCCATTACTGTACATGTTGTTTAAATTTTAGGTGATTCGGATGAATACTTTATAAGTTACAGTTATATGATTTTGTGGCCTTTCATCAGACACACACACACACACACACACACACACACACACACACACACACACACACACACACACACACACACACACATACACACACACGTACGAACACACACGCGCACACATACACACACACACACGCGCACACACACACGTGCGCACACGCACGAACACACACGCGCGCACACGCACGCACACACACACGCGCACACACACACACACACACACACACACACACACACACACACACACACACACAGACACACGCGCGCGCATACGCACGCACACACCCGGACAATTTTTCTAAACCACTTTTCTCGACGTTTCAGACCATTTTAAACGTTTTGACATGAAAATCTCGAAAAAAGAGTTATTCATGAAAACAAAGCTTCCTCTATGAGGAAGAAAAAACCAATCGGTTTTCCCAGTGACGAGTGTTAAACTCTTAAAGTTATACATACGAACCTTTCGCGAGCCATACATCAAAGAGCAACAACACTGGCTCGCAAGCGCTGGCTCTATCACGCGATTCTCCCCTGTTTCGACGAATAAGGTAGTCGGTGTATAAAGTCACAAGTGTCCGAACGTACACGCGCAGCATAGAACGATTTAGCCCAACGCGACATCGACCTACGACCTAACACGTGCAAGAGCACAGAAGGTGAAGGTGCACTTTGCTGTGTGTTGCTCTCTGTGTGAAGCACCTATTATGATTTATACGTAGGTAGAGGATGTTGAAGGAGATGCTGGAGCGATATCAGTGGGCGCTTTCGTCTCCGGAGCGAGGACGTCGCGCACAGGGATGAAAATTTACCCTCTCGAGCATTTTATGGCTCTGTACTTCGGCTTTATCCCCCTACCAACTTCCTCCTCGACTTCTATACGCAACCCACACGCTGGTGTAGTAATCCAACCTCGCGAAGAATAACGAATGCAATATCGGTGTCCTTAAATGAAACAGCATGAATAACATTTTTACTTTTTACGAGGTAAGTAAAAAATGTCGGGACTTAAAAATCACACACGATAAATCTGTGTTCCACCATAAAGAATTTCTTACATTTTCCGTTTTCAAACGTTTTACTATGTTTTTAAAATATAATTAAGTACTTTTTTACTACGATATTTATTTCAACGAGATTTTATTATTTAAATACAATATGTGACAATAGAATACTATAACGAAATCTCTACGAGATACGAGGAGTTGTAGAGAACGATAAAAAAAAATTTATAATAAAATTGTTAGCAGGGTAATAAAGGTATCGTCGACGAGGACAACTACGATCGATATTCGGTATAACCGCTATTTCCTTTTCACTTCTTTCTTTATTTTGCCTATCGACTACTCATGCTAGTGCTGAAATCGGTGTAGGCAATTCGAGCGGAATATCAATGATTATTGTCAATGTCAATATTAAGCCATTCTCGAGTTAACAGAGTTTTCAGACAGACTGACGGTAGATTTTATACCATATGGAGACTTTCCACTTTACAAGTATCAGAATAAATATTTGTATTACATTTATATAGATGCTCGTTTATTTGTGAATATTTAACACATCCTCTTATTTGCTTCGTCAATTATAAATTCAAAAAATAAATGTCTCAACGAAAAAGGGTTTGGAATTCACCCGAGTTAAAATTTAAACCCTTCCAACAACACCCTTCGTTGAATTAAAATGGGTAAAATATGGCACTTTTGGAGGATTATACAAGGGGGTCTAATAACCTCATCTCACTCTGTATAACCTAATTGGAGGTTCAAACATAAGAATTTCAATCTTTACAGTACACCGAGAGAAAAGATTTCATTGACGCCAAAGAAATGGGTGGTTTGATTTTTTCTTCATTGATTTCAACGAAATATTTCTTTGATTTCAATTAAATAGTGCATTTGAATTTCAAAGAGAACATTTCATTGCCTGTAAATAAAGACTCACACCTAACCTCACTTTTTTGTTTTCCGGTTCTCCCGAACGAACGGCTTCGAGTTTCGAGGAGCCAAAAGCTTATCCTATTTCTGCCAAATTTCCTTACATACTCACAAAATTAGAGCTTTATCTGCCGCGTACTTCATGAAAAAATAGGTTTCGAAATTTTGAGCTGGTAAGAAGAAGGTTTCATTGAATCAGAGACGATATCTTTATAATCAATGAAAAAGGTTCATTGGTTTAAAGAAATGTTTCTTCGAATCAATGCTACTACTTTTAATTGAGTTTGAGATCATTCAAAGAAAAAATAATATTGAAATTCAAGTATTTCATTTCATTGGCAAAGATTTCCGTGAAACAATGAAACTTTTTCTCTCGGTGTAAACTTCGTTTACTCTATTCGGGTGATATCTGCCATTTCCGGAGGTTTTGACGAGTGTCAAAGAAATGGAGGAACCTTCGTTAACCCTATGGGACTGCTACATTTAGGTTTTGAAGACGGTCTAATTTTCAACTCGGGCATTCTTTTTCAAGCTTTCTTTTCTTCAAATTCTCTACTATAACTTTATTATAAGCCTTAGAAATGTCAGTATCAGTTGGACAATGTCTACACGTTATATTCAAAATACAATAGTAAAACACAACCAATTAACCCTCCAAGGATTGTCTGCAAACTGATTCACAATGACATTACCATACAAGAATCATATTTTAACATCTACTCAGCGGTTTCCCCCATATTCTCTACAATCAAGCTCTGCTTTACTCCCGTCTTAGACACGAGCAAACAAATCATATTCATCTTGACGAGACAAAACCCAACCACAAAGATAGAGAGACGCGAACAGGTGAGGATTTTCCTGCAACAGAGTATAATGTACAACGTACATATACATATATATAAATATATATACCTATATATGTATATACTCGGTTATAGAAGTCTCCAAGTCTCTCTCGTGGCAAGCGCAGCATCTGTACAGACTACAGCAGCCGCTACATATACGGATATAGCCTCGGGCATTGAGCCTCCTGAAATTGCAAACAACGGGGGTGAAGGGGTAAAGGGGGCTAAGAGGGACAGGGGGATGAACGTGAACATGCGCTCACGTTCAGGGGAGGCAACACACCGCGACGTCGGGCACCACCGAGAAGGGCTTTTATCGAAGTGGGTTGTCAGCCGCAGCCTTTATCACCGTACAGTGTTATCGGGGAGCAGCACAGCGAGGTTGGAGATGATTGCGCGGACGCAGTATGCACTCTGAGCAAGCAGAAGCAGCAGCAGCAGCAGCAGCAGCAGCAGAAGAGTAAGAAGGAAGATGGAGAAAGATGCCCGAAGACGCGACAATACCGCTCGCAAGACCAAGAGGATATATATGGATTAAAGCGAACGAGAGAAATTGCTGAAAGTTAAGGGTATGAGAGGGAGTTGAGAGTTCCATGCCCTCTGAAACGAGGCGAACGAATAAAAATCTGGATTATCCGTATGAATCGACTGAGCTCGGCGCGACGTTACAAACTTTCACCCCCTCTTTCGCTGTCTCTGTCTCTCTTTCTCTTTCCCTCGGTGTATTTTCCTCAGTATAATTTCTACGTGGGTTGAAAGATTCTCTTTTGTTCGACGAGCGACGGGAGCGACGGACTCGAGGCAAAGGGAGACCAAGACGAAACTATATAGTAGAAACTTTGTACGTTTTGTGTTTGACCTCGAGGCATATACCTGCTGCTTTTAGCAGTAGAGCCAAAAGTGCCTTGGTACAAATGGTTTGGTTGTCAACTCATTGTACCCTGTCTTTACGGTCTTACTTGTGTATCTCTGTACTCAATAGAGATTCCAATCAGGTAGATTTTACCTAGTAAAGGTATCCCGAGTTGAAATTTATACCTTCTTCGAAACCTAAATGTAGCAGTCCCGCCGGGTAAACGGAGGTTCCTCCATTCATTTGACACTCGTCAAAACCTCCGAAAATTGAGTAAACCAAGTCTAACCCGCATAAAAATAATTATACCAAACTGTAATCATAAATTAACATGTCCCAAAAAGTGCCATTTTTGAGATGCGTTAAGACGAAAAATCTTCAAAAAGTGCAAAGCGATTTTGAGATTCATTTGATACCAAGTATTTTTTACTAATTTCAGCGCAAATTGTGACTTAGTTTTACCAATTTTTTCATGTACTCTATTAATTAAGAATAAATTGTAATCTATATCTAAAACACATCTTATATGTTATTGAATCGTATGAAAAAATATTCACAAAATTGTCATAAAGACTTCTCAAAATAAAAACTAAAAAAAAACAACAAACATCTCAAACAGCGCCTAAATTAGTAAAATCGTAAGATTTCCGACGCACCATAAAATTTTCTTAAAAAGTTGCTACAATCAAGTCACAAATTGAGTTCAAATTAGTCAGTAAACGTTATATCAAATCGATCTCAAAAACACTTTCAAATTTTCTAAGATATTTCGGTTTGACGCATCTCAAGAATGGCACTTTTTGACATATGTCGGTTTGTGATCTCAATTTGACATTTCAATTATTTTTACGCGAAAATGTAGATTGAAATTCTTATGTTTGGACCTCCAATTACACGGAAAGAAAAGGTTGGTTGAAACAACCAAGTGCTATGGTTATATATGCGCCAGACAATTAATTGGTTAGACCGACCAATTTCTTGGTTAGGCTACCAATGTCTTGGTTAGACTAACCAAGTGACTTGGCAAGCTAACCAAGTGACTTGGTAAGCTAACCAAGTGACCTGGTTAGACCAACCAAGAAATTGATCACCTAACATATTACTTGGTTGGTCTAACCAATTAATTGTCTGGCGCATATATAACCATAGCACTTGGTAGTTCCAACCAAGCCTTTTTTTCCGTGTAGGTTATACAGAGTAAGATGAGATTCTTAGACCCGTGTATTCAACGAAGGGTGTTGGAAGGGTTTAAATTTTAACTCAGGTACAAAACGCACACTCAGAGAAATCGTAATAGTACAGTCAACTATAAAGTGACAACTATTAATTTTTAGTCCATACAATTATTTTCATCGTTACGGTAATCATGAAAATAATTATGGTAACTATTTGGTAGTTATAGTAATTATTTGATAGTTGAGGCAATTATTAAAAAATTGTTCGTACGAACTAAAAATGAATAGTTGTCACTTTATAGTTACTAATACCATCATTTTCTCTCAGTGAAGGAACCGGTTACAGTTGAAATCATTTTGGTACTTGAATAAATATATTGAGAGTCGATAATACATCGAGGACTATTCTTGATTATTACGGATATAATAATAATGATGGGTTATTGTATTATTGTGTAGTGGAAACCCCTTGACAGTTAGTTATCTAGGGTCGAGGCATGTCACTATTGAGCGATCGAATCAGGTGAAAATGGTGGCTATAGGTCAAACCCACTTGACCCAACTACCCCACTTAGTCTAATTTGTCACTGTCGAGGGTGTTGTCATTGAGGGGTTCAACTGTCTACTAATCATTATGCTCATTGTCGGTACCGTGTATCCAATAATCAGTACTATAATCAATTAAAATCTATTTTCGTGCCCACGGAGAAAAAAATCTAGTAGTTATAACTATTTTTATTAGCTATAAAAAATTATTAGTAATTTACATTCGCAATACTATTTACCAAAAGAATAATCATACTACAACTTCATTTATTTTATGAAAGCCCATTATTTTTTTCAAGAAAATTTACATACAATCTTATTGATATTTTATTCTTTCAGCAATAATGTTTTTTTTTCACGGTTAATAACTTTACGAAATAATAACAATTTAGTAAATTTTACGATCAATGTTTTTCTTAGAGAATGATGGAGATGTATAATTCTGTTCAAAAGATATACGTTAATTTTTATACATTTTAAATGTAACTATGTTATAGATTTTTATTGACACTCTCTTTTATTCAATAATCGAGCCTTAAAAAAAAAAATCCTCTTGCAAAAAGGCGCCAAGCCTTAAGTGCATTTAATAAATACATTTAAAAAAATAGTTATTTCACGATATGATTTATACTTCTACTAGTGTTGCTATTTTTGTACTGCAATTAAGGATAAAGTTATAAAACATGCCAATGAATAAATAAAAGTATATTACAAAATCATTCGCTAATTACAAAATTATATAAACACTGCGGAATGACCACTTGTGTTGTGTATTTAATTCGGTAGAAAAAAGGTAATAGAATAAATGCTCGAGTTTATACAAGACGCCACTACACAAACTGCCATCGAATACTAAACTATGTTACGATAATCGATGTGCCAGAGCAACCCGAGCTCTGTTTCGAATATCACAGAGAGGACAATCCGGAATATCTGCCGCACTTCCACTGCCACCACCGCTGCACCGCATCGCTAGAGTATCAATTTCTCTCGTCGCGTGCTGAGAGCGAGATAGCTGCGAGGCGACTATAACGCTAGTGCGCACGAACTTCACATTAATATCGGTGCGCCTTTCCCTCTCCGTCCTTGCGCTCTTTCTTTCTCTATTTCTCTCTCTTTCTCTCTCTCACTCTCGCGACTGTTTCTACACACAACTCGTCGTCCCCACCGTTTGGCTGCCCGGCTGTTGGTGGACGCACCGAGTTTGCTCGCCCGTCGCCCTCTTGCCCAGTCAACCGACCCATATATCTCTATCCTACTCTTACACGGGCCTCTATATGGGTCATTCCATACCAAATGGTATGGCCATTCATTTACAAATTGTTCTACCCAAGTGAAAATATAATACAAAGATTATATTCAATGTTGCCAACTCAAAAACTCGGCGCCTCACTGACCGACGTTGAAAAGGTCACTGTTTCAGAACCAAAGTCACTAGACCCTTTTTCGAGACCTTTTTTAAAAACAAAATAACTCAAGCCCGGTTTTAGCATAGCAGTTAATGTATTTCTTATACACGGAAATACTTAAACCTCGCACCGAGCTGGCGTAGAAAAGAAGAACTTTGTACTTCCAATTTGGAATTTGTAATAGCACTGAAACATAACCTATAAATAAAAGAAGAACTTTGTACTTCCAATTTGGAATTTGTAATAGCACCGAAACATAACCTATAAATATAATAATTTTTCTATCCAAGTGAAAATATTATACAAAGATTATATTCAATGTTGCCAACTCAAAAACTCGGCGCCTCACTGACCGACGTTGAAAAGGTCACTGTTTCAGAACCAAAGTTACTAGACCCTTTTTCGAGACCTTTTTTAAAAACGAAATAACTCAAACACGGTTTTAGCATAGCGGTTAATGTATTTCTTATACACGGAAATACTTAAACCTCGCATCGAGCTGGCGTAGAAAAGAAGAACTTTGTACTTCCAATTTGGAATTTGTAATAGCACTGAAACATAACCTATAAATAAAAGAAGAACTTTGTACTTCCAATTTGGAATTTGTAATAGCACCGAAACATAACCTATAAATATAATCATTTTTCTGTCCAAGTGAAAATATTATACAAAGATTATATTCAATGTTGCCAACTCAAAAACTCGGCGCCTCACTGACCGACGTTGAAAAGGTCACTGTTTCAGAACCAAAGTTACTAGACCCTTTTTCGAGACCTTTTTTAAAAACGAAATAACTCAAGCACGGTTTTAGCATAGCAGTTAATGTATTTCTTATACACGGAAATACTTAAACCTCGCATCGAGCTAGCGTAGGAAAGAAGAACTTTGTACTTCCAATTTAGAATTCGTAATAACATCGAAACATAACCTATAAATATAATCATTTTTCTGTCCAAGTGAAAATATTATACAAAGATTATATTCAATGTTGCCAACTCAAAAACTCGGCGCGTCACTGACCGACGTTGAAAAGGTCACTGTTTCAAAACCAAAGTCACTAGACCCTTTTTCGAGACCTTTTTTAAAAACGAAATAACTCAAGCCTGGTTTTAGCATAGCAATTAATGTATTTCTTATACACGGAAATACTTAAACCTCGCATCGAGCTAGCGTAGGAAAGAAGAACTTTGTACTTCCAATTTAAAATTCGTAATAACATCGAAACATAACCTATAAATATAATCATTTTTCTGTCCAAGTGAAAATATTATACAAAGATTATATTCAATGTTGCCAACTCAAAAACTCGGCGCGTCACTGACCGACGTTGAAAAGGTCACTGTTTCAGAACCAAAGTCACTAGACCCTTTTTAAAAACGAAATAACTCAAGCACGGTTTTAGCATAGCAATTAATGTATTTCTTATACACGGAAATACTTAAACCTCGCATCGAGCTAGCGTAGGAAAGAAGAACTTTGTACTTCCAATTTGGAATTTGTAATAACACCGAAATATAACCTATAAATATAATCATATCGCAGTACGTAATACATCGTGTTCTCATGATCCATATACGATCAATGTATAAACACGCATTTTTCAATACGTACCAATTCAAATAGAATCGAAAAACCGAAGAGGCGAAGTATATATTGTTTCATCGGGTGAAGATTTTATAATCGCAATGAATCAACAGATCCTTCGAGCTTATGCGGTACTTTGCGTAGCCCAAGATGGCGACTTCAAGAAAATGGCCTGTTGGTACTCAAAGAACGGCACGAATTGACTAGATACAGCAAAAAAACGTCACGTCACTAGAAGTCACTGTATCGGGTTGAAAGTACTAAATCTGGTGACAAAGTCACTGAATTAACAACACTGATTATATTAAAATGATCTATAAAGATTTTTATAGAAGCTATATACGAAAGTGGACATATAGAATCTTCATAAATTTTCTATAGTCAATATGAACTTGTAAAATTAATTTCTAAAGAACTATTTATAACCTTACACATGAATTATAATTGCACAATTTTATTATTATAAGATCATAATCATACAGTGAATTGTTTCGACATTTTTATATTTATTAGGATTTGGCATTTACAACTCTGCTAATACCATAATTTTCTCTCATCAAAAGTATATGAACACTTTTCGGCGACCATGATAAATTTGGGTGGCCCACTTGGTATGGAATTACCCATATACTTCTGCTGCTGCTGCTGCTGTGTAATGCTGTGTGTTACTGCTCTATGTTACTGGTGGTGGTGCTGCTGCTGCTGCTCTGCTCGTCGGCCATCCGAGGCGAAACCGTGAGTGAGTGAGCGAACGAGCGAATCGGAGAAGAACGAGCGAGTGAGTGAGTGTATTCTTGCTTGTCCGCTGCTCCCGCGTGCCGCCGTCATTGCCGGCTGGCGCTGCCACTGGCGCGACGACCGAGAGTAGCGCGAGTTGCAACCGTGGTGTTTACGTTCGGTCTCGCTGTTTGCGATACAAAGGAAGGTAATATACCCCGCGAGCTAAGCACATAAGCACGTTACATTGCATTACAAGTTGAGTGGAAACGCATTCGGGAGGAAGTGTAGAGAATGGTACGAGCGTTTGGTCAACGAACGATGGTGTAGAGGTTAAACGAAAGAGAAAGAGAGAGAGAGAGAGAGAGAGAATTTCCGTGAACGAGGCAATAATATGCATCACATTCGGAATTCGGATTCTACCGAGAACCAGTTAATATACGCGTAATACGCATCTAGTATATAAATTTACATATGAGTCTCTGATGCTATGTGTATCTGAGCATATAGACATACATAATAGTGCGGCGTGTTATCCACTCAGTGTTCTACGGTTCACAAATGCGAATAGTTGGTATTGTGGGTGCAGGTGTGCATGAGAGATGCGGGAATATCACGGAATATTGCTGGGGTAGCGTGCGTCAGGGATACAGACCGTAGGGACTGTGTATTTATGGAGGGTCTGTTGAGGCCCGAACAGAATGGAAACGATAACGAAGTATATACCCTGACGCGCGTATAGCAAGGATTAGGGCACAATGCTATATGTAAGATGCAATTTAGTAATAGGTCGTGGAGGAAAAATATAATTTATTACTTTTGTCAAGAATGTCAAGAATATTAATTTAACTTCGAGACACAACATTAAACCAAGTTTTTTTTCTTCTAATTTCGGGAATGCACGATTAGACAATTCTGTTGACAATATCTCGCTTTCGAATATAGTTTATACATGTAAATTCATTAAATTATTTTTACAAAATTACCAGACCGAAAGTCTGGTAATTTTATCAATAATTTCGACAAAATATGATTTATGTTTGACATTCGATATTCCATAATTTGAACTACACGTTTTTTTGTAAATGTTCGCTTTTGATGTAATCAATTATAATTTTGCCATTAATTATAACGTTGTTTCGAGGCAATCGATAACACAGTCAGGTAGGAATCACTTTTGACAAAGATCAAATAAAAGGTTAACAATAGGCGGTGATATTTCGAGAAATAGGGTTACAGCAGTTCTATTGTTGGCCCCAAAGCGATTATTGGCCGACTCTATATTGACCGTCGTTGGATAAAAAAGAAAAACACAAGTGTGCCAAGAACCGTAACGTGTTTGTTTGCGTATTGCATAGTATAGTCGACTAATAATTGTATCGCCTACCTTATTGCTGACCTTTTAGAAAGGAACTATAAACATATTAACAAAAGTTGTCCTATCGAAAAATATTCTAGAGCTTGCGTGAGAAATAAAGACTTTTCAGTAAAACTGACTAAAAACGATTATTATACACGGAGAAAAATCATTTGCTAGCATAGTGACAGCAAACTTTATTTGCTGGCCTAACAAATAATTTTTCTGGCCTAGCAAATCTTTTTGTTGGTCTAGCAAATTTTTTGACAAGCCTAGCAAATAATTTTTATTAGGCTAAGGACTAAGGCTTTGCTGTCACTATATTAACAACTGATTTGTTGATGCAACAAAAGTTGTCTCTCCGTGTAAGTCTATAGTTGCAACCGAGAGACACCATGTGGCGATCGTAAGAATTCTTGTACATTTTTTTTTCTTCTTATTCGCTCTACAGGTATATAGTTCAACGCTGTGAAGTAGCTCTCTGTGGTGTGCCGTTGGTATATGAGAGAAGAGGAATATCGACCGCGACGAAGCGGCAGTCTGTGGCGAAGGCGACGAAGGGCAGTGAGGAGTAAGAAAATAGAAAAAAAAAGAAAAAGTGTGCGGTAGCCGCGAGAGACAAAACGTTTATGAACGTGAAACGAAAAACCATCTGTGGTATTACGATAGTTGATACACGTAAATAGCAAGTATTAATGACAAGCCTCTCGGACACTCTCGTTAAATAATAGTAAATCGTTTTTCTCACAATATTTCACTATCAGGAAGTACCTATGACGGAGATAGCAGACACACACACTTGAATTGGAAATGATATTACGTAGGACGGCACAATGGACGTATAGTCACATAACCTCGTTACGATCCATTGCCGATAGGGGAATGGGACGATCTGCAATCGTCAGCCGAGTGACGGTAAATACTATGCGTTGAAACGTTTAGTTACGTGTGTAAATGACGATGTGACAGCGTGTCAATTAAGGCCAGCGTCGAGACAAAAAGGTGATTTCACGCTTCATAGAGTCTTCATTTTACTTTTTTTTTTCTATCAATTTAAGATTTTAATTCCACTCATTAAACGTGCCTTTGATTGTCAAAAAATCTAGCAAAGCGTATCGATATTTAGCCTCTATTCACATTTGTGATTAAATACATATTAATTATTAATTATCATCGCAGTTTGTAGATCAAAGTTATAATAAATTGATTATACTACTTCAAAGCGATGAGAACGTTATGGAATCGGAACTGCAATTATATATTCAATTGAATATTGAAAGTCATTCATTATCGCGTATCACATCACGCATCATTTAAACTGAAATTTATTGGTCGAAATAAACCACAAATACTTCGAAACAGTATAAACCTTTAGACATTATAAATAATTGTTGAGATTGGAGAAGATTGGTCGTGATTACTCTTGAAATCGGCTGTAAACAACGCCACCGTACTTGATTCGAGCATCGTATAGAGTTCGATAAAAATCTAAGAGCTCCCATTCCTCTTTCTCCTGCTTTCCTCACTCACGCACACTCACTTCGTCTCCGTTTCCCGCGGGCCACCGTACTTCTCCCTCTTATTTCTCTGTATCCCAGTAATTCAGCTAGTCGCTCGACTACAAAAGAACGAGGGGGATAAACGACCGAGTGTGAGAGAGAAAGAGAGAAAAGAAAGAGGTCTACCATTGGCGTGTCGGCGGCGGCGGACTCGATTCACTCGTCGTTACCCGGAGACCCATCTGGTCGTTGCACCGTCGCCACCAACACCACTACATCCTCTGCTTCACGAATCTCTTCGCCTGCGGACGAATCTTGCTTCACCTGCCTAGCGCAGAACGCCTGGGAGGCCCTCGACCAGTACGAATACATAAACCAAAACAATAAAGCTCGTTACCACGAAATTATTGCTTTACATGTTAACAATCTTCGTGAAATATTTATCATGGTGGCCATTTTTTCCCGGAAAAAAATTCCCTGACTTTTCCCTGATTTTCCCTGACCGAAATTCTAACGATATATACTAAAAAATGTATAACGTGAATTCTAAAAAAATGTTTTTGATGAATTATTTATTTCTCGATCAATAACGAATAGTATTTTTGAAAATATATTTTCTCTTTCAAAATATAAACGATCTTTGGAATTATAATGCTTTAAATCTGATTAAATACTAATGTAATTTAATCATTATGTAAGTGTGATGTGATTGAAGTGTAATACTTATTTTAGTAATATATAACACTTTTTAAACTTTTTTCTTGAGTGGTTCGATTTGTTCGAATAGATTTATGTCGTAATGTTTATATAATTTTTTTTCTTTTCAAATATTATTCGGTGGTTTTTTTTTTCAATTCTTTCTTTTATGGATTTTTATTCAATTATTGAAAGTTTGGCAACAATCTACTTTTTCCTTGACTAATTTCGATATTCCCTGACTTTTCCCTGATTTCCTGATCAATTTTTTATTTTCCTGACTATTATATATTTATGATAAATTAAACAATTAAATACGTATGAACGTTCCGGCTTGACATTTATAAAGCTTTGTACAATACCTTTTTAGTAGTAGTAAAAGTGATTTATTGACAGTTTACACTTTTTTTTAAATTTATATACATATATATATATTTTTTTTTAAATAACAAATATATATGTCTTAGGCGTAGGCATTAACATTGTCAAAGGGCCATCGACCGGAGTCCTTCAGCCCTCGGTTATCATAGTATACAGCTAAATTATTATTATCATTATTATTATTATTGTTGTTGTTTTAAAAGTAAGATTATGCCTTTTTTACGTTTTATTACAATTTATTTCAACAAATAAAGAGTCGAATGATAATAATGCCTAAAAGCATTTTGATAAAAGAATAATAAATAAATTATTGTTAAAAATAATTAACGAAAAAAATTAAACGTTTATTTAGTCACTTGTCAATGTAATGGTTTTCCATTAACGTAGCGTGTATTCAAACCCCGAGATAAAAAACAGTGTATCAAAAACTTGATCCATTAAAAATTTATCGTTACAAGAAGTTGTGAAATAAACTAAAAATATCTGCAGCAAGTCAAGTACATGTTGTTCAACATATATATGTATGTAGACAGTATTTTTTTAAAAGAAATTCTCGCATTAAAAGGTGAAAAAATCAGTAACAAGATAAAAATGGATTTCCATTAATGTAGCGTGTATTCAAACGTGAGAAATCCTACGGAAATTATGAAGGGCGATAAAATATTGAACACTATTTGTACGAGCTTTTGAGGGGTCGAATATATGTTGAAGTGAAAGGATAGAATCGACTTTCCCAAAGAAAGGTCGTGAACCAAAAGGGCTGAAGGGTAAGGGTCCCTGCGCCATGTCCTTTTGCTACCCCGACCATCTGACAACAGACTTCTGCGCCGCGGTGCGACATGTCAACGTTTATCGAGTTTCCAGACAATCCAGACGTCACGCAAGACACTCGAGTTCACCCCTGCCACTGAATTACCAGGATAAAACTAAAAGAAAAGAAGAAGCGAAGGAGTGAGACGAGTTCGTCTCGCAGCAACGCTAGCAATTCGACGCGATCGACCAAGTTCAAAAAGTCTATACATATGTAATGCGCTAATATACATATTCAGGTTCACATATTCTTGCCTCGCTCATGCGTGTCTTTTGGTTACTCCATGCAAAGTCTTTACCAACAAAACCAATGGAATGTAATCGATCTTCCATTTTATCGAAACAACGATGAGTCAATATATCCAATCAGAAAGTAAGGAAGAAAATTGTCATGAATTTACAACTAAATCATTTGCTTAGTTTACTCTTCATCGTAGTACAAGTTTTTACCGTCAGCTCAAAATTTTATAACACGCACTTTAAAAAGTAAGTAAAACGCTTTACTTTTGTAGCGCTATATCGCATGGCTGCAATTGCAAACACATTACATCGAAAGTAATATCTAAGTCCTGCCGCCAATCAATGTGAATGTATTTTATTGCGTCCACAGTTACATAAAACGTGTGTACGTCAAGCAAACAGCTCGAATCTCACATACTTGGCGTAATACAAAGTTTGGAAGCGTAGAATACATAGAGTAACAATATGAAAGCTGTGGTATGTACAAGAACGACATTGTTAAACGGTGGTACTTTCCGGAACTTACCGTGGCTTCTTCATGGCGTTCGAGTGTTAACTCGTGCTCGTAACTCGGTGTGTCACGTGTCGCCCGCCACCTTGTCTCTCATGGCATCAACAGTGGTCCTCGGGCACCGCAGAGTCCCGAAACTCTTGAGGAATCTCCGGTAAACTTCGTCCGCGTATCTTCCTCGTTCTTTCTGTTTTTACACACACGCACACACACACACGCGCGCGCCAAGATACAATCTTTCTCTTAGCGACGATTCAACGACTCTTTTGCCTTCTTCACCATAAATCGTTCGATTTCACTCACTCTTTATTCGTGTCTCTTCATCTAGGTGTACAGTGGTATATATCGCGCTCTCCTTTTCTTTTTTTTTTCTTTTTTTTTCTACGACTCCCCCATATACACACGCTCGACGACGGCACGAGTGTCCGTGGAGTGGGGGAAACTCTGGCAACGTTGCGACTTACTCACTCACACCGTTGGCTCTTCTTCTCTCGCCTTCTCGCTCTTCCTCGTTTCATCGTTGCGCCTCGTCGCACACATATACATACAAATACATATGTACGTGTATATGTATATATATATATATATAGAATCGACACTTACACAAACATGAAACACAAGAGAGCGACGACTACTGGCCTCTCGGGCTGTTACACACTTGCACGTTCTCTCGTTCACCGTGCCGAGAAGCCCTCTGCTTTGAACCCGTGTCTCTCCGAACTATGCGAGTGTTAGAGTTTATATACACGATATATGTCGGTACATACGTGTGCACGACAAGTCCGTAGGTGCGCGCGATCGGGCAAACTCTCTTAAAGTGTGCGTGAGAGCGCGTGCACACAGACAAGAGCGCGCGATCCTGACTATAACGTAGTCGTGAAAGACAACTATCGTGTGTACATATCGGTAAGCTAGTGTGTAACGTAACTTGAGGATAGGCAATGTTTCTCAGAGAACGTGCGCCTCGACACGCTTTACGCGAACGAACGACGAAGATGGTAAATGAGTTGAGATGCGGAGCAGCAGCGCGAGGGGAGGGAGTAGTATAGTCCTCACTAACACGCACACGCTCACTAAACGAATATAGTTACAGCAGCACTGCGAGATCTTAGAGAAACTCAGAAAACACAAAGTACATTGGCTCGGTTTGCGAACCGTTATATAGAGTTGTGGTATTATCTCTCAGTGCTTTCCGCGAACGATTCGATGCTGTTGAATCATAAAAGCTTTAACAATTGCGCAGGATCACTATTACTACGATTATCTTCTTATATTGTTCACGAGAGAGATGCGGAGCATCCGTATCTCAATCGGTGCGACGCGAACTACGAGTTTAAAGCGCGTTCACACGGAAAGCCATCGGGTGAAACACGCACATACACTCGTCGCATACATTTTCGAAGATGGAGTAAGTGAGAGAGAGAAGATAGATTGACTGGCACGCCAATATTAAACGCGAGTAAGCGAGATGGCGAGACATACACAGGCGCGCGCGAGGTTTGTGTACCGATCGACGACACGACGACTACCGTGCCTCCTCACTCGATCGGCCCGTGTCTCTCTCCTCAATCTCGAGATTTCGTTATTCTCCACAGGCTCAACGGCACATCGAAACAATCTCTTTTTTATATTCTCGGATAGCTCGCACGAGAATCTAAAACCCAAGAGCTTTCACGACAGCTTCACGCTTCACGATACCACTAATATTTCGACATGATCGCGATTGTCACCTTGACTACTCTCACTTGCTCGCGGTGGCGGAAGCCATATTGCGATCGCCGTCCCGTAGTCAGCGCCGGAGCGGCAGCCGCGCAGAAGAGACGGAGGGGAGAGGAAGGCTGACGACGCGCCGATTGGACGATTTAAAGGGAAGGCCAACATCGTCGCGCCATCTTTCGGAATAACGAGAAACATTCAGCAACTACCGACCATCACGACTTTATCCTCCGAGGTATTTAATAAGGGGAATCGTGTTAGCAACCTAACACGAGTTTTCTATTCGAAACGCTTGTCGTACATTGTTTAAGGGATCTTTGCAATGTAAAAAAGAAAAAAAATCGATTTTTTTTGTCTTATCCTTTAGTAAGGTAAACCAACCATTGTATGGACGCGGCCGTTGACTGAACGCTGTCAATAAGAGAACGTACATAAAAAACGTCCATTCATTGGGTTTTGTCGTCTGCTTAATCGTCCATTCAATGGTCGGTTTACCCTATATACGGTCAAAAACATCCTCCCAAATTTTTAAAGCCAAATTTGAAATACTTCGCTGACATACTTTATGGATCTGCCATCGCTGATTAGTCATAAGTACACAATTTAGGTATATGAAATTTCTACGCTCGAAACTTTAAACACCTTTTTCTCGAAACGACATTTTTCAAAACGGTGGACATTCTCCAGGGAACAGTTTTCAAGCGATCGTTTTCAAATTTTAGGAGAACATTCTTCACGCTACTCTCTGTCCTGCTATGGAAGCTTTTTTTTTTAAATCTTCCCCCCCCCCTTTTTTTTTTTTAATTGTAAAAAAACGGCTAAATTCGGTACTTTTTGTTCAAACCGCTGCCATTTTGTCAATTTTGATTTTAAAAAAGCCTCCATAGCACGATAGTCAATCGCATACTAATAAATAATTCTTTGGGTTTTTTTTCTCCAGATCATATTTGCGACCCCTAGGATGTCCACCATAAGGCTATCTTTTTTATCAATAATGTTTTCAACAGTTAAAAGTAAATATTTAAACAATTAAAATCGTCTTATAAAAAATCATTTTCTGTCATTCATAATTACCTTAATATGTCATAAAAATATCAGATTGATCGGCGTATAGTAACCGTCCGAAAAAAAATCGTGAAAATACGCTATTTTTCGGGCCGTTACACTGGAAATATCCCTTAAGGATGTTCGACTGTTTCACACTTGCCAAATCAGTGCTAAATTTTTGTAATTGTTTCATTAAAGTTTAATGCATTACATAACTGTAGTGGAGCGTTGATTTGCATTGAAGTATGTATACTTAACCGAGAGAACAATAAATAGTGACGGATTTGAATAAATATTAACTGAGTAACGTTACTTTCCGATGGGATATATTTTCGTTCAGTTTTTTCCAAGAATAATCTATAATTTTTTGCCAATTTTGACGAGTAATGGCTCATTTTCTTCCTTAAAAGATGCTCTGCAAACTGACCGCCTGGATAGTTGATATTATTGATCGTCTAATAATTATAGCTATTTGTTTAAAAAAGTATTTTGATTTTTGTTAAACAACAGGCTATAATTATTAAACGATCAATAATATCAAATATCCAGCAGGTCAATTTGTTGAGCATCTTTTAACAAAGAGAATGAAACATCGCTCATCAAAATTGGCAAAAAATTATAGATTATTCTTGGAAAAAACTGAACGAAAATGTATCCCATTGGAAAGTAACATTAATTAGTTAATCTTTATGCAAATCCGTCACCATTTATTTTACTCACGGTTAAGTGTACATGCTTCAATTCAAACTACTCTCTACTATTGTTATTTAACTCATTAAACTTTAATGAAACAATTACAAAAAATTAGCACTGATTTGACTAGTGTGAAACAGTGGAACATCCTTAAGGCCGGACAACATGCACCTATTCACGGAAAAGTTTGCTCCGTTTTTGTTGCGATAGAAAAGATCTGCGCATCAATCGTTAAATAGATTAAATAAAGAATTACGCGACCACTTAAATATTCATTCATTCAACGCCAATTAATTGGATTTACATAAAGTTTGTAATATATATCGAAGAATAATGTTATTTCAACATAATATTGGAGTGGGTGTATTAGTTAAATTTTTTACATTATTAAAAATAGTTCGACGCTATGAATCTTCATTATATCATTTGGGAAACATTTATTGTATTGTTTTTCAATAATTATCGGCAGCATTTATTTATAAATGTTAACATTTTTTTATAATTGCTATGAAATAATAAACCTCAAAACATTATGTAAGTTTATGTTTTAATGGCGATGTATACGTAATTCGTTGAAAAGTAATGAAGCATACATCGCCATTTATATTCACGACTTTCCATTAAATTTTATTGCAAATTAATTTTCTTTGTATTTATTAAAAGTGTTAAACATTTTATAAGCACTGTAAATTATTATTATGGAATAATAATCTTATTTATATTGAATTTCATAAAAACTAATTTGTATATATATATATATGTTCAACATTTTATAAAAATTGGCTGCTATGGATAAAATTACAGATTTTCTATTTCTGTCTAATTTTATTTGCTCTGATGAGTGGAAATTCGATATTCTGATTATGAAAACATTAAACTTATCCTGATCCAAGTAATCGCTTAAAAAACTTTAGGCGTTTAAATAATTATTTTAAACAAGACTTTAAAATAAATTTAAAAAAACTCCTAAAAGTTGGCCACAACTGATAAACTTAAGGCGAATTGTTAGTCTATTTGTCCGTAAAAAATTCAAGTATTTTTATTATTTCATACTACACCTAATTTTCTTCTGTACGTTTCGGATAAAATTCCACTTTACTCATAAATATTAAATCCATTAACGTCCTACTTTTTTTTTTCACTAAATAAAAACTTTTAGTATGCCTCAATTTCCTGCTTGGAGTAGCTTCTTAGAACTTTGCAGCTTTTCCCCTTCTCCAGCACATTCTGATTTAGCCTCGTCCGCACCTCCTTCAGAGCAAGGAACAAACTTCCATAATCCAAACCCGTTGAGTGTGGACGACGGAGAATTACTATCTGCTACTGCACAGTAGAGCTGTTATTAATTGTCGCCTCTGGGTTGTCTGGCTTAATTAGCGAGTGTACGAGCGCGCGTCACTCCCGCGCATTGCATTCTCGTGCCAACATATGTTAAATGCACCAGTACACATAAGTGGTATTATTGGGCGGTTCGCTGAGCGCCACGAATACGATGATACTTTTTTTTTTTCATAAACTTTTCTATTCATTCTCGAAATTTTTCATTCCTTCGTACACAATGTTTGATAATAGGGTTGAAAAAATTAAAGCTAATTGTCTTTCCAGTCCGTGCTCACCGTTGTATTTCGTTAATTGGCCACTAAAATTATAATAATGGTTTTTAGAAAAAAAACTCGGAATGAGAGATTTATACATATATTCTGTATATTTCCGCTTCCACGATTCAGACACACTAAGCCGCTCGTGACCTAGAAATAAGGGCCGTCGTTTTACACAGAAGCATTCGAAAAATCGGTGGTACTATTCGAGAAAACTGTACTGTAAAAAAAATCTACTTGAAATTCAATGTACTTTTACTGGAAGTTTTTATTCATAAACTAATATATTAAATTTAGTATACAAGTGTAATGTAAAATTAATATGTGGTACAGCAAATTCAATAATTTACTTTAAGGGGCGGGAATCAGGCAAAAAAAATTGATTTTGGAAATTCAATATCATCCAAATCCCATTGCATACACTATTAGAAATTTTTGTATGAAAATTAATATAAAGTATTGGAAGATTTTTGCGGGTACGCGTATAATAAATTTAATACACAAATGTTAATTAATATACAAGAAAATTGTTGTAAAATTAATATACATTATAATACTAAATACTTCATAAAACTTGTGTTAATAATATAATTATTGGAATTTTACGACATATCCGTATATTAAATGAAATTTAATATATTGTATCTGATAATAAACTTCCAATACATATATTAATTTTCAAAATATTTTTAACAGTGTATAAAAATACCCAACGCACTATATTGTTAGTACTTAACGAAAGGATTTTTTACTGTCGTCTGACTTGCATATGCTTTTCAATATTATCTATAAAGTTCTTAGGTTCCACATGGAAATAGAAATATATGCACGATATATCCGACATATAGAACTTAATGGCGCTAAACGTATATGAAATATATTTTACATATATTCCATACATATATCACATATATTTTGAGTATATTTTTGCATACATATATGCAGAATATATGCAGCATATAGAACTTTTTGGCGATATATATTTAACATATGTGTTACATATATATTTTTCTTTGTGGGGTTTTCCATTCTGCGCATGATTCAGATCAAACTACTAGGCAGATTGGAATGGTTGACGTCTCATTTTCTTCATCATGAAAAGATACACCAGCTAAATGGAGCAAATGTTAATAAAAAGTGATATTTTTTAAGGGACATAATTATTAATAAATAAATTTTATGCTATTTTCTAAATCAGTGATTATCTTTGCTTTCAGAATGAAAAAAAATAGTTTGCTCCTTTTAGTCGGTGTATCTTTTCATGAAGAAGAAAATGAGATACCAACCATTCCAATCTGCCTAGTAGTTTGATCTGAATCATGCGCAGAATGGAAAACCTAAGAACTTTGCTTAAGATAATATTGAAAAGCATATCAAAGTCAGATGACAGTAAAAAATCCTTTCATCGAGCACCAACAATATAGTGCGTTGGGCATTTTTATATGCAATAGAATTTGGGTGATATTAAATTTCCAAAATCAATTTTTTTGACCTGACTCCCTCCTTAATTTTACAGTAAAAGTACTTGAATTTTAATAATTTGCTTTTAATTTACTGGAATTTTATACCACAATTGTATATTAAATTTCGATGACGAGTTTATGAATAAAAACTTCCAAGCTTTTCTAATAGTGCGAGACACAACGTGTATTACTCGTATATACCAATTGTACACGAATTCAAATGTTATCGGTGACACAAGTTTCGCTGCTTCGTTCCGACAATCGCTCACGTCTATTTAACCCCTGCTTACATTAGCTCTTCCCGTACATCCAGTGATACATACATATTCATACTGGTTAAACCAATTTTCCCGGGAATACGAGTTCTCAAAACTAAATGTGGCATAGATACGTCATCGTGTCTATTACGAAAATAACGAAAAATTAATAAAATGTGTGTTATAATGTATGGACAAAAATTACGACTTTTTTTAGTTTATTATAACATTCCATTAATTATATAATACTTAATTTACTATTAATTGTATTTGCAAAGTAATATGTTTTGTATTTGAAATAAATTCTGTTTATGAGAATTTATGAATTGAAAATTAATATTGAAAAGCCTTGAAAATAATCAGATTTGAACTGCAGATTATTGTAATGAAATTAATTATACCATATATTATTATTTCATAAAATAATAGATGCACTTCTAGATAAAATGATTCAGCTCATAAAAGAAAAAGAAAAAATCACGAGCCCACGAATGTTGTTTTCGGTAGTTGTTAAATCTACCTGCGACTGACCTCAATGTAAAGAATCACACCGGAAGTGAAACGTTGCGATAAAGATAAAGCTCGGGTACTTTATACTTAATGGAAATGTATTTTTATCCATACAGTATTTTTTTAAAAAGTTACAGCACATTGAGGTTGATTTTAGGGATGAACAATATTCGATTAAAAATCTATACCAAATATTATTCGTTTTGAATAACTATGAGTAGTGTTATACACTGTAAAAAAAATCTGCCTGAAATTTATTGTACTTTTACTGAAAGTTTTTATTCATAAACCAGTATATTAAATTTAGTATACAAGTGTAATGTAAAATTAATGTATGGTACAGCACATTCAATAATTTACTTTAATTTTACAGTCAAAGTACTTTAATTTTAATAATTTGTTTTAATTTTACTGGAAAAGTACATGAATTTTATACCACAATTGTATATTAAATTTTGATGACGAGTTTATGAATAAAAACTTCCAATCTTTTCTAACAGTGTAGCTCTTTCATAAGGACTATTTTGCAGTGCTCAAAATTGAAAAAAATTTCAACACATTTACATTATAAATATTAGGGTGTTTTACCAATTTATGAAAATTCAACAATAAATATCGTATAAAAAAATAAAAAATATAATGTTGTATAATCATCATAAATATTGTACAGTTGATTTTGGCAAAAAAAAACAACTCTGGCAATCAAATTTAAGGGTTGCCTTAGTTGGATAAAGACCATTATCCATTTATTTAAATAAGGCATCTTATTAAGACGATTTAAAATTTATCGCAAACTGTTTCTAATAATATTTGATAACGGCAGACAAATTTATATTATTTTTTTTATACTGTATTTTACATTATACATTGTAAAAAAAATCTACTTGAAATTTAATGTATTTTTACTGGACATTTTTATGCATAAACTAGTATATTAAATTTAATATAGAAATGTAATGTAAAATTAATATATGGCACAGCACGTTCAATAATTTACTTTAATTTTACAGTAAAAATACTTGAATTTCAATCATTTGCTTTACTTTTACTGGAAAAATACATGAAGTTTATACTAGAATTGTATAGTAAATCTCGATTTCGAGTTTATGCATAAAAACTTCCAGTCTTTTCTAACAGTGTATATTCATAAATTACACTGTTAAAAAATATTGTAAATTTACTGTGACAAGTAATATGAAATTTACAAAACTGGTGTGTGAAATAATGACTAGTATAACATTCGCTGTAAAATTAACATTGGTAAAGTAAATTTATGTACGTGAAGATTAAATTTTCAAATATTTTTATGAAAATTACAAAACTTCTGTAGTAATCTAGTTATTACATGACAAAAATTATAAAATTTCAGTTAAGTTCTCAATATTAGTTAACCTATTTTTAAATTCATATACAGGATTTTTATATCTGTATAAAAATTACTTGTTTAACATCATGGAATTTTTCAAAACGTTAATTTTCATACGTCTTGGGAACAAAAATATTGAATGTGGATAATAAATTGTCAGTCAAACACAACGTTAATTTCAGAAATTCAAAAACATTATTCTCATTGTAGGTGGCTTTTGATTTTATAAGAAACATGTGCACGTAATTTGCAAATGACATCCAAAAAAAGAATACGGAATGTAAATTCCTAGAATTTTATAACAGTAAATTTACACTGTTAGAAATTTTTGTACGAAAATTAATATAAAGTATTGGAAGTTTTTTTGCAGGTACGCGTATATTAAATTTAATACACAAATGTTAATTAATATACAAAAAAATTGTTGTAAAATTAATATACAGTATACTAAATACTTCATAAAACTTGTGTTTATAATATAATTATTGAAATTTTACGACATATCTGTATATTAAATTAAATTTAATATACGTAAATTAAATTAAATTAAATATATGTATATTAAATTAAATTTAATATACTGTATTTGAAAAAGAACTTCCAATACATGTATTAATTTTCAAAACATTTTTAACTGTGTACAAATTTCACAAATCTTTTTCAGTATTGTTACTTTAAATATCTAGAACAGATTGACAATAATTTTGTGGTACAGGTTGTGAATAAAAACTTCCACTCTGGTACTGTAATTTTCTAGTAATTTTTTTTAACAGTGTAGTGAAACACAACAATTGTCAGGATATGGAAAAAAAATGGTGGGATGTACGGGTCTGGTAATTCTGCTCGAGACAACTCATGAAATCCGATACAGTTACGATCGGTGAGGATCAACGGCTCGAAGAAAATAATTCTCAAACTGAAAGCACATCAGCTACCTTGACACGATACGATGTGCGGTCAGGACGAGCTCTCGGATTCAACCATGCTGTGTGGCATCGGATGCGGATCTGGGAATCGTGCCAGACCGACTTATCCCTCCTGTCTGTTATACCTCGTCCATATGCCGTGTGTCCCACTTCCGGTGGGCCTCCGCTAAAGTACTATGCACTGTCTTTCACAACGGTCTATAGATATAGTAACCGCAAGTCCCACACCTAACTCCAATTATTTATCCTGCTACACAGAATGACCAAATTGTTTTGGTGGAAATAAACTTGTGGCTAAATTTAATAATTTCCTAGTTTGTGTGAATTTATCAACTCTTTATCAATTATTCCTTAATACCTACACCAGTAGTAAGATATTCGATTGATTATTAATTGATTATGAATTTGATTAAATTTATAATTGCCCCTCTGTTTTTTACAGTAATATAATGTGATAAATCTATAATTTAAAAAATCAGTTTCAAGTTCAATGAAGTGATTTTATAAATAAATATGTCTCGTTATCACAGTGTTGAAAGTTTAATCCAATTATGTAAATAAATGATGGAAAAAAAAGAGAAGGCAATCACTTTTCACAAGGTTCGAGATACCTATTTATTTTTGTACCGTCTACCTTTTGCTGTAATCTCGTTCGAGACTGGTACATGTCTGAGTACGTCTATGAAAATTGCCAAGTTCGAATGAATTACGAGGTCTCGGTAGGTCGGGAAGGTCGGGGATTTACTCTGGGTTTTTCTCAATCGAGACTTTGATCCGTCGGAAAGATGGGTCGTCGGGTATTGCTGGTATTTTAGTACCAGGACGGCGCGGTCATGACTGCGAGGACGAGAAGCTGAAGAAGAGAGAAGGAGGAGGAGAAGAAGCAGGAGGAGAAGAGGAGGAGAGGAAGAGAGGAGGAGAACGCCGAACGATCGTGCAACAAGTCTGACGAGCGCTGTGTGCGCGCGCTCGCAAACCTCCCGTCAACGGGAGTAGTAGTATAGTAGTTCGTCTCAGTCTCCCGGCTTTGACGTCACTGCACCCACCTTCGGCGTTATACGGTGACGCACCGCTTCCGCAACGTCACGCAGGCGCTACGCGTGCACTTCGCAACTCATCGATGACGTATTACGCCCATGCAGCAGGCACCTCCGCTTTTTCCCCAAAACTCGTTCGCGGTCGTTTGGACACTGGAGCTTGCACGTGACACCTCCCCCCCCCCCCCCCCCCCCACCCCCCCTCAGGCTGAACTGGAGTGGAGCAAATATTCGGACAAAGGAAATTCTACAAGGGAAAATCCGATACGCAGCTATTCATTGGATTACCAGGGGAATTTTCTTTTGTCTCTTGTACCGAATGTTTAATGCCAGCACCGCAAATATTGTACACTCATAGTTGACCGATATTTTATTATCTTTAAATACAATTTCGAAATTTAAAAAAAAATCTATTGTGTTATGAAGTAATATTGATACAAAAATTTACTTAATGTTTGACGTTTGACAGTTTTTGAAAATGTAGTTTCGGGATAACACCGCCATTTTGTGTTGTAAAAAAATGTTTTTCAAATGATAAAAGATGTAATAAAATAAGGTTAAAGTTTCAGGATCATAAGATTATTTTAACATATTTTAAAAAATTCGTACAAACTGACTAATTTTCGCGCGTCTAAAGGATTTTCTCCCCTTCATGTTTGACGTATAAAATACTTGAAGTATATGTATTTGAAAAATTAAAATTACATTTGAAATTGAAGGGATCTGAATTTTGTACAGTCCATTAATATTTTGGAGAACATTAAAGTAAAATTAATTTAGCTAAATATCCTGAGAAAGGAAATTCTACAAGGAAAAATCTGATACGCAGCTATTCATTGGATTACCAGGGGAATTTTCTTTTGTCTCTTGTACCGAATGTTTAATGCCAGCACCGCAAATATTGTACACTCATAGTTGACCGATATTTTATTATCTTTAAATACAATTTCGAAATTTAAAAAAGAATGTGTTGTGTTGTGAAGTAATATTGATACAAAAATTTACTTAATGTTTGACGTTTGACAGTTTTTGAAAATGTAGTTTCGGGATAACACCGCCATTTTGTGTTGTAAAAAAATGTTTTTCAAATGATAAAAGATGTAATAATATAAGGTTAAAGTTTCAGGATCATAAGATTATTTTAACATATTTTAAAAAATTCGTACAATCTGACTAATTTTCGCGCGTCTAAAGGATTTTCTCCCCTTCATGTTTGACGTATAAAATACTTGAAGTATATGTATTTGAAAAATTAAAATTACATTTGAAATTGAAGGGATCTGAATTTTGTACAGTCCATTAATATTTTGGAGAACATTAAAGTAAAATCAATTTAGCTAAATATCCGGAGAAAGGAAATTCTACAAGGAAAAATCTGATACGCAGCTATTCATTGGATTACCAGGGGAATTTTCTTTTGTCTCTTGTACCGAATGTTTAATGCCAGCACCGCAAATATTGTACACTCATAGTTGACCGATATTTTATTATCTTTAAATACAATTTCGAAATTTAAAAAAGAATGTGTTGTGTTGTGAAGTAATTTTGATACAAAAATTTACTTAATGTTTGACGTTTGACAGTTTTTGAAAATGTAGTTTCGGGATAACACCGCCATTTTGTGTTGTAAAAAAATGTTTTTCAAATGATAAAAGATGTAATAAAATAAGGTTAAAGTTTCAGGATCATAAGATTATTTTTACATATTTTAAAAAATTCGTACAAACTGACTAATTTTCGCGCGTCTAAAGGATTTTATCCCCTTAATGTTTGACGTATAAAATACTTGAAGTATATGGATTTGAAAAACTAAAATTACATTTGAAATTGAAAGGATCTGAATTTTGTACAGTCCATTAATATTTTAGAGAAGATTAAAGTAAAATCAATTTAGCTAAATATCCGGAGAAAGGAAATTCTACAAGGAAAAATCTGATCCGCAGCTATTCATTGGATTACCAGGGGAATTTTCTTTTGTCTCTTGTACCGAATGTTTAATGCCAGCACCGCAAATATTGTACACTCATAGTTGACCGATATTTTATTATCTTTAAATACAATTTCGAAATTTTAAAAAAAATCTATTGTGTTATGAAGTAATATTGATACAAAAATTTACTTAATGTTTGACGTTTGACAGTTTTTGAAAATGTAGTTTCGGGATAACACCGCCATTTTGTGTTGTAAAAAAAATGTTTTTCAAATGATAAAAGATGTAATAATATAAGGTTAAAGTTTCAGGATCATCAGATTATTTTTACATATTTTTAAAAATTCGTACAAACTGACTAATTTTCGCGCGTCTAAAGGATGTTATCCCCTTAATGTTTGACGTATAAAATACTTGAAATATATGGATTTGAAAAATTAAAATTACATTTGAAATTGAAAGGATCTGAATTTTGTACAGTCCATTAATATTTTAGAGAAGATTAAAGTAAAATCAATTTAGCTAAATATCCGGAGAAAGGAAATTCTACAAGGAAAAATCTGATACGCAGCTATTCATTGGATTACCAGGGGAATTTTCTTTTGTCTCTTGTACCGAATGTTTAATGCCAGCACCGCAAATATTGTACACTCATAGTTGACCGATATTTTATTATCTTTAAATACAATTTCGAAATTTAAAAAAAAATCTATTGTGTTATGAAGTAATATTGATATAAAAATTTACTTAATGTTTGACGTTTGACAGTTTTTGAAAATGTAGTTTCGGGATAACACCGCCATTTTGTGTTGTAAAAAAATGTTTTTCAAATGATAAAAGATGTAATAAAATAAGGTTAAAGTTTCAGGATCATAAGATTATTTTTACATATTTTAAAAAATTCGTACAAACTGACTAATTTTCGCGCATCTAAAGGATTTTATCCCCTTAATGTTTGACGTATAAAATACTTGAAGTATATGGATTTGAAAAACTAAAGTTACATTTGAAATTGAAAGGATCTGAATTTTGTACAATCCATTAATATTTTAGAGAAGATTAAAGTAAAATCAATTTAGCTAAATATCCGGAGAAAGGAAATTCTACAAGGAAAAATCTGATCCGCAGCTATTCATCGGATTACTAGCGGAATTTTCTTTTGTCTCTTGTACCGAATGTTTAATGCCAGCACCGCAAATATTGTATGCTCACAGTTGACCGATATTTTATTATCTTTAAATACAATTACGAAATTTAAAAAAAAATCTATTGTGTTATGAAGTAATATTGATACAAAAATTTACTGAATGTTTGACGTTTGACAGTTTTTGAAAATGTAGTTTCGGGATAACCACGGAATAACGGAATAACGCCGCCATTTTGTGTTGTAAAAAAATGATTTTCAAATGTTAAAAGATCTAATAAAATAAAGTTAAAGTTTCAGAATCATAATATTATTTTAACACATTTAAAAAAATGGGTAGAAACTGATTAATTTTCGCGCGTCTAAAGGATTTTCTCCCCTTAATGTTTGACGTATAAAATACTTGAAGTATATGTATTTGAAAAATTAGTCATTGAAGCAGAGTTGTAAATCCCCATAAATTCATGACATATAGCTTACAATACAATTTGTTTTGTAATTATGATTTCATAATAATAATATGTAGTGACTATAAAATAGAGTGTAAAGATTTTTGAATAGCTAAAAAAAATACCAATTTTCGCTTTAATATTGGAAGAAATAGTGGAAAATATGGAAGAAATAAGTAAAGCATTACTTCTGCTTTTCCATTTTTTTCAAAAGGATTACCGTGAAGTTTTATTGAAAAATAATAATTTTTGCAGCCATTCCAAGGTTTAGTTATCATATTACAATCGCTACATGTTATTATTATAAAATCATAATTATAGAGTTGATCGTATCATCATCATTATTTCTATAAGTATTAGGCATTTACAACTCTGCATTGAAGGAATCTGAATTTTGTAGAGTCCATTAATATTTTGGAGAAGATTAAAGTAAAATCAATTTAGCTAAATATCCGTAGAAAGGAAATTCTACAAGGAAAAATCTGATACGCAGCTATTCATCGGATTACCAGGGGAATTTTCCTTTGTCTCTTGTACCGAAAGTTTAACACCAGCACCGCAAATATTGTACACTCACAGCTGACCGACATTTTGTTATCTTTAATTCGAAACAATTTTGAAATTAAAAAACAAAAGTGTCGTGTTATATTTAGAAATTATGATATTGAATGATATTATATGAGTTGTATTTAAAAATTACGTTGTACTGTATAATATGGTATTATATTATTGTTATTTATCGTGGCATCCGAAAATTTCATAATATACAAGGGTTCATCCCATTAAACAATTAAATAAATAAATAAATCAATTATGAAATAATAATGAGGCAAAAAATTTACTTGAAATGTAAATTTGAAAAAAATTTATTTGAGGATTTTCATGTTTTCGAGAAGGAAATGGTAGAATCAATTTAGCTAAATATACGGAGAAAGGAAATTCTACAAGGAAAAATCTGATACGCAGCTATTCATCGAGGAATTTTCCTTTGTCTCTTATACCGAATGTCTAACACCAACACCGCAAATATTGTACACTCACAGCTGACCCACATTTTGTTATCTTTAAATCCAAACAATTTCGAAATTAAAAAAGAATTTCTCGTTTTATGAAGTAATGCTTAATGTTTGACGTATAAAATATTTGAAAAATTAGTCATTGAGGTAATGTGAATTTGCATAAAGTCCATAAATATTTTCGAGAAGAAAAAGGTAGAATCAATTTACCCAGGGAAATTAATTTTTTATCGTTGAGGCTTTTCCCAAGAACAATGACTGATTGAAATGACTATTGTAAAAAAAAACAGGCTATATCTCACACAATGAATATTTTATTATTTAGCTACTACCCTATGTATGTACGACGGAAGGTAAGCGAACGAGTGAGACTCGCGCTATTCTTTTTCCTCTTGTTTGGCGAGTGGAGCTGCGGCACGGCGTCACTCTATTGATTTCCCCGAGAGGTTGGGCCACCGAAGGGAGGATTAAGTATCGTCGGCTAGGACCCTCGACCCCCTTGAATCTCTCTGTAGGCACGATGACAGCGTGAACGAATGCGAAGGTAAGCGTGACGAAGAGTGCCAAAGTATAAGAAAATAAGAGCGAGGGTTAGCCTAGTAGGTTAGAATTAGTGTTTACAAAAACAGCGATCAATGACTCATCGACTCATAATATTCCTAAACCTTAGCACACATGGAAAGAAATGTTTGGTTGTGGCAACTACGTTTTCGATTTGCTGTACACTGTCTAAAAAATTAGTTGCCTCAACCATATCGAATAGTAACCTCAACTATTTAAGATTAGTTCTCGCGAGATTAGTTAGGTTAACTAATCCAATCGTTGGGACTACCATTCGAATCGTCGGTATTACCATTCGAATCGTTGGTATTACCATTTGAGTTGCAA
Organism: Ephialtes manifestator; assembly: GCA_963970395.1. NCBI lineage: Eukaryota > Metazoa > Arthropoda > Insecta > Hymenoptera > Ichneumonidae > Ephialtes > Ephialtes manifestator. Next base: position 1,923,385 of record OZ019975.1, on the reverse strand, counting down.
GGGAAATAGAATAATCGATTGGTTGTGTCAACTCATTTCTTGGATATGGCAACTAATCTTTTTTTTCCATGCAGTTAAAATTTTAATGAGTTTTTTCCTTTGCAACTTCAATTTTGATCCTAAAATTATTTTAATTTGTCATTTAAAGTAAGAAAATAAGAGTGAGGGTTAGCCTAGTAGGTCAGAATTAGTGTTTACAAAAACAGCGATCAACGAATCATCGACTCATAATATTCTTAAACCTTAGCACAGTTAAAATTTTAATGAGTTTTTTCTTGGCAACTTCAATTTTGATCCTAAAATTATTTTAATTTGTCATTTAAAGTAAGAAAATAAGAGTGAGGGTTAGCCTAGTAAATTAGAATTAGTGTTTACAAAAACAGCGATCAATGACTCATCGACTCATAATATTCCTAAACCTTAGCAGAGTTAAAATTTTAATGAGTTTTTTCTTGGCAACTTCAATTTTGATCCTAAAATTATTTTAATTTGTCATTTAAAGTAAGTAAATAAGAGTGAGGGTTAGCCTAGTAGGTTAGAATTAGTGTTTACAAAAGCAGCGATCAATGACTCATCGACTCATAAAATTCCTAAACCTTAGCAGAGTTAAAATTTTAATGAGTTTTTTCTTGACAACTTCAATTTTGATCCTAAAATTATTTAAATTTGTCATTTAAAGTAAAAAAATAAGAGTGAAGGTTAGCCTAGTAGGTTAGAATTAGTGTTTACAAAAACAGCAATCAATGACTCATCGACTCATAAAATTCCTAAGCCTTAGCAGAGTTAAAATTTTAATGAGTTTTTTCTTGGCAACTTCAATTTTGATCCTAAAATTATTTTAATTTGTCATTTAAAGTAAGAAAATAAGAGTGAAGGTTAGCCTAGTAGGTTAGAATTAGTGTTTACAAAAACAACGATCAATGACTCATCGACTCATAAAATTCCTAAGCCTTAGCAGAGGTAAAATTTTAATGAGTTTTTTCTTGGCAACTTCAATTTTGATCCTAAAATTATTTTAATTTGTCATTTAAAGTAAGAAAATAAGAGTGAGGTTTAGCCTAGTAAATTAGAATTAGTGTTTACAAAAATAGCGATCAATGACTCATCGGCTCATAATATTCCTAAACCTTAGCACAGTTAAAATTTTAATGAGTTTTTTCTTTGCAACTTTAATTATGATCCTAAAATTGTTTTAATTTGTCATTTAAAGTAAGAAAATAAGTGTGAGGTTTAGCCTAGTAGGTCAGAATTGGTGTTTACAAAAACAGCGATCAATGACTCATCGACTCATAATATTCCTAAACCTTAGCACAGTTAAAATTTTAATGTGTTTTATCTTGGCAATTTCAATTTTAACCTAAAATTATATTAATTTTAGGTTAAAATTATTCCACTACACTCAGAGGAAAATCTGATATGAGTAATTATAAATACAAGTTCAAACATTTACATTTTCAAATTATTAAACCGATAATCTTATTTTACCAAGATTCACGAGTTAACGTAACTATTTGATAGTTAGACAATGTTCATCCAATTATTAAGATATAATTGGATTTATATGGGTAGATGAAATGTCAGTGTCGCCATCTGAAGAAAATTAGAATTTGTATTAAAATTTTATACACATGCTTCATTCTTAACTACCCTGGAAATGTAGTGTTTTTCATTAATATTGTCATTATTAAATTTTTTTCAAACTCTTTCTCTCCGAATATAGTTATCGATCAAAGTTGTCAACCAAATAAAAAATCCGGAAAGCTCAGTAAATCCAGAACCACGGAAAAGTAAGTACCTACACATAGAAAATAACCGAGAAGTAAATACCTTCTTTATATTCTACCTGAACTGTCATAAAACGAATATGGGTCATTTCGGATTCCCAGGATAACCGTCAGCGACTCATAAAAAAAAACTATAGTAACGCGACAAGTATCTTTTACAATGTAAGTACAAATGTATATCGCCGTGTCGTAAAATCATCTACAGAATTGATGTATCGATAAGACCCGAAAAAAAAAACTTTGAGCGAAATAAGCATATATTCTGTCGTCAATGAAGCACGGATACGTGAGTTAAGGGGTGACGAGTGCGAGAGAGACGTCAGACTATGGCAGTAGTATATTATTTATCGACGCTTCGCTTCGACGAGCTTCCACGCCACTGATATTGGGAGACGGATAAGCTTTACTTTTATGCTTTCCGTCGTACGCTACAGGATTTTCTTGCTGCTGCTGCTGCTGCTGCTGCTACTACTACTACTATAATGGTATCCAAGTATCGACACGTGCAAACCGAGGGAATCCCTCGACTCGAAGCTCGAGACTCCCATCGACAATACTGCCTACTTGTTCCCTCGGTTACTGCTAGAGGGGTGGAGAAAGCCAGAGAACTCGGTTAAACCGAACGCATAAATACTCGTGTACTTACAGAGAGATGTACGTAAGCCACCGCCACTATTATCGTCTTTGTCGACACGAGTTAAGGAGACCTCGTCGGTACAGTCACAACAACGTTTGGTTAGGATTGTGTGGTATTGCACGAATCGATTGGAAAATAAAAATTATACAGCCGTTTTGAAAACGAAAAAATCGTTTTCACGCTATAACTTTCGCTGATTAAGAGATATCGGACTGAAATTTTGTACGTAAATGGACTATCATTATACCATTATGTGTACCAAATTTGCCGAGAATCGATAGAGTGGTTAGCTCTATCTTTTACGGCAGCCAATTTTCGGTCGGAAAATCCAAAATAAATTTTTTTTCTCTAAGATATCGAATTTTGGCCTTCACTATAGTTCTCAAATCGCATATTCGAACTCAGAAAATACCGGTTACAAGACTGTTTCCCATGAATTAAAAAAAAGGTTCTAAAGTAGCACCTCGCATATTACTTCCTTGTTATTATTCGCTTTTTACAAAGCATCCTTTATGAGGAAGTCAAAATTTATTAAAATACTTCCTCGGAGAGGAAGCATCGTAAAACGCGAAAAATAATAAGGAACCAATGTGCAAGGTTCTACTTTTTTGCTTCCTCCTAGAGGAAGCTTTGCACTGTAAAAAAAATCTACTTGAAATACAGTGTACTTTTACTTCAAGTTTTTATTCATAAACTAGTATATTAAATTTAGTATACAAGTGTAATGCAAAATTAATGTATGGTACAGTAAATTCAATAATTTACTTTAATTTTACAGTAAAAGTACTTGAATTTTAATAATATGATTTAATTTTACTGAAAAAGTACATGAATTTTATTCCACAATTGTATATTAAATTTCGATGGCGAGTTTCTGAATAAAAACTTCCAATCTTTTTTAACAATGTGCATCGTAAAAATTTTTTTTTTCGAGATTTTCATGTCAGGACACTCAGAATGGTCCAAAACGACGAGAAAAGTAGTTTGGAAAAAATGTCCGGATGTATTTATGTATGTGTGTGTGTGGCACGCTTGCGAAATTCAAACCGCTGTATCTTGAAAACGGCTTTAACAATCAAGCTGAAATTTGGCACGCTGGTAGAGGAGAAACGCCCCTTCCTATGTATACATTTTCGAAAAAACTGAAAGAAAAAAATTCAGACTTTATAAGCCTTTCAATTTTTCGAAAAATGTATGTATGTTCTCTAGCTCTAGCAATTTTTTAGCTAATGAGCTAAATAGTTTTGGACAAATAGAGAAATGAAAAATGAAGGTCGGTATTGAATTTGAGCAAAATCCATCAAGCGCTTCAAATTTTATAAAATTTTGAATTTTCGAAAAAATTTTGTTTTCGTTCTAATTCAAGTCAAGTTCGACAAAACCTGCTCAAATCTTTTGCAAGGTAAAATTAACATCCAGTTGTAGTAGATATCGAATTTGGTGACGATTGGTAAAGTGGTTCAGATTTTATAAGACATTGAATTGTTCAAAAAATCTCTGTATGTTCTGTAGCTGCCACAATTTTTTAGATAATGAGCTTAAACAGTATTTGACTACTAAAGCAATGAAAAATGACGATCGGTATTGAATTTAAGCGAAATACATAAAACGGTGTAGATTTTATAGAATTTTAAATTTATGAAAATTGTTATTTTCGTACTTCTTTAATTTGTATTTAAAATAAGGATGCAAAGTAGAACTTTGCACATTGCTACGTGAATAATTTTCATTTTCGCAAAGCTTCCTCTACGAGGAAGCCAAAAATAAAATAAACAAACTTCCTCATAGTGGCGACGTTGCAAAAGATGAAAATTAATGAGGAAGCAATGTGCAAAGTTCTACTTTGCATCCTTTTTACTAGATCTAAACAACTTTTGAAGTCTTTGTACATGATTGAGCTGACTGTACGCCGTCGATGCCTCCTTAACTAGCGCTGTGTTCGGCTGCTAGTCGATCCGAGCTGTGTGCCGTCGTCGTAAATACCACAGTATTAGTGCATACATATGTATATAAATGTACTAGCTTATAGTAGTGGTATCGACTGGCGTCCCAACGTTCTCTTTCTCATTCCTTCGCGCTCTTGTTCCCGCGCCTCTTGTGACGTCAGACGACTTACGGACCCACCAACAGAGCGACGAAGCGACGAAGCGACGAAGCGACGAAGCAACGAACCAACGGCGGGCGGACCGAACGACGAGCGCAATCCCTGAATCCTCGAGCGTGACACCAACGCCCAGCAGCTTTCTACTGTACTAGCTCTTCAGGCTCACCCGCAGTTTGCTTCACGTATATACCACTACTATAACAAATGCAGTCTTGTGCTATATACTTGAGGCTTTTTGTTCTTGTTCAGGCATTATTCGTTGGTTACTTTCTATCCTGAGATACGTATATTGTAAGTGAAAGAATTTTTTCGATAATTCCTGATATTATAGGATTACAAGGAATTACATAGTCGTGGATTGAACAATATTGTAATCCGGTAGGATTAGAAATTGACAAGCTTATTTACATCTCCGAGAAGAAGAATCTTCACTGTTAAAAATATTTTGAAAATTAATATATGTATTGGAAGTTCTTTATCAGATACAGTATATTAAATTTCATTTAATATACGGATATGTCGTACAATTCCAATAATTATATTATAAACGCAAGTTTTAGGAAGTATTTAGTATACTGTATATTAATTTTACAACAATTTTTTTGTATATTAATTAACATTTGTGTATTAAATTTAATATACGCGTACCCGCAAAAAAACTTCCAATACTTAATATTAATTTTCATACAAAAATTTCTAAGTGTTCATTATTGAGAAAATTATAAATATGCTGTAATATTTTTAGTGGATTTGTTGGAAAAATTTTGATGCTCCATTACTTTAATTACTTGCTAGAGAAATTGTAAGTGTTTTGGTAACTTTTTAGGAGACAACTGTTAATTGTTGGTCGATGAAAAAAAAAATTCATTTCGAATGAATTTAGCTTTAATTCGCACATATATGAATTATAATTTAATTGTACAAATTTTGGCCGCAAAATTAAATCAATATTTAAATGCATATGACATATATAAAATATATGCTGCCACATTTTTCCATGGGAGTCATGATGAAAAAAATAATAATGTAATCATACAAATTTTCTCATGAACTCTAAGTGGCACCACTAAATTTGATTCATGTAGAATCGTTTGGTACTGATAAGAGTTGCTACACGTATTACCGTTGTTTGTCCCGAAATATGGTATCGACTGGTTGCAATTACGCCACCAGTGAAAAAAATAATTCTGGGACATAGTGACATACATTCACTCATTGGGCAGGTGTAAGCGAATTCTGAAAGCCACCGGTTTTTGCATAATTCACCTTTTTGCCTACAGTCTATATAATTTACATAATAACTTGCACTGTTAAAAAATATTGTAAATTTACTGTGGCAAGTAATATGAAATTTACAAAACTGGTGTGTGAAATAATGATTAGTATAACATTCGCTGTAAAATTAACCTTAATAGAGTAAATTTATGTAAGTGAAGATTAAATTTTCAAATATTGTTATGAAGATTACAAAACTTGTGTAGTAATCTAGTTATTACATGACAAAAATTGTAAAATTTCAGTTGAGTTCTCAATATTAGTTAACCGATTTTTAAATTCATATACAGGACTTTTATATCCGTATAAAAATTAGTTGTTCAACATCATGAAATTTTTCAAAACGTTAATTTTCAGACGTCTTGGGAACAAAAATATTGAATGTGGATAATAAATTTTCAGTCAACCACAACTTTAATTTTAGAAATTCAAAAACATTATTATTATTATTTTATAACAGTAAATTTACAAATTTCTCAAATCTTTTTCAGTATTGTTACTTTAAATATCTAGTATAAATGGACAATAATTTTATGGTACAGGTTGTGAATAAAAACGTCCACTCTGGTATTGCAATTTTCTAGTAATTTTTTTTAACGGTGTGTAAAAAAGTTATGTTTAAAGGCCTCTGTTTAAATTTTGAAATGTATTGCAAAAACATGGAAAATCAAGAAGAGCATTTTGCGTAATTTCTTTTTTTAATTATTATGATTATAAAAAAGTGTCCAGAATAAATAAATAAAACTTAAAGTTAAATTGAAAAAGCATTACAGTGTAAAAAAATCTGCTTGAAATTTAGTGTACTTTTGCTGGAAATTTTTATTCATAAACTAGTATATTAAATTTAATATACAAGTGTAATGAAAAATTAATGTATGGTACAGCACATTCAATAATTTACTTTAATTTTACAGTAAAAATATTTGAATTTTAATAATTTGATTTAATTTTACTGGAAAAGTACATGAATTTTATATCGCAATTGCACTGAGAGAAAATAATGGTACTAGTAACTATAAAGTGACAACTATTCATTTTCAATTCGTACGACCAATTTTTTAATAGTTGCCACAACTAACAAATAGTTACTATAACTATTTTCCTAATTACCGTAACTATGAAAATAGTTGCATGGATTAAAAATTAATAGTTGTCACTTTATAGTTGTATGTACTACTACGATTTCTCTGAGTGTGTATATAAAATTTCGATTACGAGTTTATGAATAAAAACTTCCAATCTTTTCTAACAGTGTAGTTTCGAAATGAGTAAAACTATTCCAAAGAAAATGCTTAAGACAATGATGGTTAATGTTGTAACGAGTGCATTTGGAATCAGAAGTTCTTCTCTCGGAAATAAGATCGCAAGTTCACTGTGTTACATGTTATGATTTGAGCTCGATCATTTCACGTCACGAATTTCCGCATCACGCGCTTATAATGCAATTGAGCAATGGACGAATGGTACGACGAAGTTCGTGTTTCAAGACCAACGGATGGCAAGCGTCGAAGTGACAAGAGAAGGGGAAGGAATGAACGTTATCGGAGAACTGAGATTCCTGCTGTTGAGATATCGTCAGTGGGAATAATTCTATCAATTTCGAGAGTTGCAACGGTTCTTTTTAATGCTTATAGACGCCGATACGATTCGCCACCAATATTTTATCGTCGATCCCATGTTTTTCTCATAATTGAGCGACGTTCAGTCGTTAAGCAGCAATAACGACGAATATCGTCGTCGCCGATCTGACGTACCAATTACTTTTTCAATTAAAAATCATGCGAGGGTTTTACGATTTTTGCGCATCGTTCGTGGCTCTATAGAGGAGACCGGGGTTAGTTGAAACACTGTAAAAGTTAAAACTCTAACGTTAAAATTAGGACTTTTCATTCGGTTGATATTATTTTAAACTCAGAAATAAAGATTTTTTTGGTCTATGACAAAATCATTTAAAATTAAATTGTACTGAAAAAAAACATTATTTCGATATCATAATTGTAAATTAAATTCAATACATCAGTTTATTTTTTGTTTTCATCAGAAATTTTTCGTCCATTTTTAAATAACTATCTCCCAGTTCTCATTACTTAAACTTAAACAAAAATATATTCATCTCTAAGAGCTCTTTACTTCTATCGCTGTTGCAACGTATACAATATGACAGGAGTATGAAAATCGAATTTCATATTAAAAGACTAATTTGGTTATAACACCAGGAGAATCTCGATTTCCTGCCTCGCAATTTCGTTTCGTCACTTAATAATCACTGTTATTCTACCGGTAGCATAGATTCGAAGACATTCGTAGCGAGTAATAACGCGCAGTAATAAGTATTATCCTCCAGAGAAACACTAAAGTGTTCGGTGAATTATGACGAAAGTGTTATACGATTTCGGACAACTCGTGTTAATTCTCTTTGCTTAAGAGATGATACGTAATACATTTACAATTGTATATGTACGTATATTCACATGTGTAGAGCAACACGTGGGATTTATAGGATGTTTGAGGCCGAGTAACAGATACACTTATACGTGTGACTATTATACACTTTTACGTTCAACTGGAAGTGAAATTCCACAGCGCCTTTCAACGCCCGAGGGTCGATCAAGAAGCCGGACGTTCATATTCGGGTCTCTCATCGTCGGTGTTTATAATAGAGGAGTTCTCGTGCGCTTAAAGAGGAAACCGGTACAAAAAATGTCGAGAAATATATTCTACGGATTGACCCTAATCAAGGTCATGAATTATTACATTCTCAATTTTTATGCCACTCTGTGTGGCAATAAAACGGTTATTTGACACCGTTACGACTATGGTAAGAATTATTATGTTTATTTTGGTAAATATTATTTGACAATCATTTAGTCATTATATTGTTTTTTTTTTCCTTCTTTTTTTGGATAAAAATTTGTATTTCTTGGATTATATGTGTTTCTGCTATAGTTAGTAACATATAGCAGAACATTTTCTGGACGTTTTGAACAATTCTAAGTGTCCTGACATAAAAATCTCGAAAAATTTTTTTTTCATGAAAACAGCTTCCTCTATGAGGAAACAAAAACATAGTTGTCTCAGGGAAACATGTGTATATATACACATGTATATATACACATGAATTGCGTATATAACAATTTTTTTGCGTTTGTATTTTATTAGGTGATTGCAACGAGAGAATAAGTTTTCTTCATACTATGCCGAAAGTACGTCCCTCCTGCCGCGATATCACGGCAGAAAGGCTAACTTTTATGTCTCGGTAGAGACGCGCATGCGCTCTGCGACAGCGGGCCGAAAGAAATTACTCGTGCACTGAGACCGGCCCACACACACACAAGACGGCCGAAAGTCAAGAGTCGCTCACTGTGTTTATACACATGTCATTCATGTGTTGGTCAAGCTATACACGTGCCCTCTATACAACGGGAATAGTAACTTATTCGCGCGCATTAATACTCTATACATCTTGCCTGCATAACCTCAAAGTTTATTTACAATTGATGTATGCTAAAGTTTAATAGTTAAGATAAATCAGTAAGTGATATATACTCGAAAACATACTAATACAATTAGGCTTCCATAATCAAATTAATATTTTTTAGAAAAGTAGTGTCTATTCCGATGTATTTGATTTGATGCCTGCCCCCGACCAGCAACATTCGCTTCGCTCGTGCCGCAAATGTCGGGGCAGGCATCAATATCTTTCAATACAAAAATGCAATTTTTTTCGTACTTTCGGCCAAGTATAAAGAAAAATAGTATACACTACACAGGCAGAAATTTGAGAGCCCTGAACTGCCCTGAAGTGCAGGAATCTCAACTTTCTGCCCTTGTAGTGTAATATACTATTCATTGATTCACGGAAATCTTTGCCAATGATATGAAATACTTGAATTTCAATACTATCTTTTCTTTGAATTATCCCCAACTCAATAAAAAGTAGTGACATTGTTTCGTAGAAACATTTCTTTAAACCAATGAATATTTTTCATTGATTTCAAAGATATCGTCTCTGATTCAATGAAACCTTCTTCTTACCACCTCAAAATTTCGAAACCTATTTATTCCTGAAGTACGCGGCAGATAAAGCTCAAATTTTGTGAGTATGTAAGGAAGTACGGCAGAAATTGGCTAAGCTTCTGGCTCCTCGAAACTCGAAGCCGTTCGTTCGGGAGAACCGGAAAACAAAAAAGTGAGGTTAGGTGCGAGAGAGAGATAAATGAAAACGTCTCTTTAAAACAATAAAACTGTTTCTTTATTATATGCTCACTAAGTAAATCGTTACTTACAGGCAATGAAATGTTCTCTTTGAAATTTAAATGCACTATTTCATTGAAATCAAAGAAATATTTCGTTGAAATCAATGAAAAAAAAATGAATCCACTCATTTCTTTGGCGTCAATGAAATCTTTTCTCTCGGTGTGGGTCTCGTTAGAAAACGTTGCAAAATTCCAAGGGCCGATCAACCATTAACCGGATGGCAGCACTCCTCAAAGCTATCCACGCGTATTACTCGTCAGGTGATATATTTAGATAGTCCGGCATTTCTCGACCCACATACTCACCAGGAGGTAAAATGCCGCGTATGCTCAGGGTTCATCCCGTTCGCGAACCGCGACAAAGGAATTACTTTTACATCGGCGAACAGTAAGCGTCGACATCTCGCGTTCTTCTCATACTTTTGTCGTCTTCAATGACCGATAGACCAGTTGTTGAGCTTACAAAGTAGCAACAACGTGTCGCGCGTTGTCATCGATATTCGACGGACCCTCCAGTGGCCTATGGGCACGCGCTCGCATTCCCTCAATTATATAATCCCTGCTCCTATACTTAATTGGAAGTTAATGGGTATTATGTACTCTGCAGACGAAGCGAGGAGGAGGAAGGTCTGTGACAGCCGGGAAGAGCCGTGACAACGTCCACGAGGCAGAAGGTCATAATAATCTAGCGCGAAAAGCTCCACCACAATGATCTGACCATCTGATTACAAAAACCCGTTTCGAATATCATGAAATTAAATACCTCGTCAAACTACGAGGCTAATGTGAAAACACACAAATTCTACTTTACCAGAAGTTGTTAAAAACGAAAAGAAGATTTTGTTCATCAAAAAGTTTCAATATTCATATGATACATGTTATTGTATCATAATTATTATTAGTCCCATATGGAATTCTTCAAGGTTGATGAAAAATTCATTTAATCGATAAATCTAAATGATTTCACAGAAGAAGAATTTTTAAATAATAATAAGCATATCAATTTGTATACTTTGTATAATTCTGTGCATCATCGTTAAATACATTGAAAGAGCGATTAATAAACGAAGCGAGCGATTACGAGTGAATTTATTACATTGAAAGATGTCGATGTTAATTTAAAGGTCGAAGTGAGGAAGAAAAAATTTCCGTTCTTGGTGATTCGGTAAATCCGACGACAGATGGCACGAGACCGATAATGTTATTAGTAAACAGTGGCAGTGTTTGTATTCTTATTTCTTTTTATATCCGAACAATTAGCACCAATGTGGGAGCGGTCAATAACGAAGCCACCTAAGTGCGTGGTGGAGATATATGACAAACTAATGCAAGAAAGTGATAGCATCTGAGCCAACTGTAAGGACGCGGTCAAGTGCAACATACGCGAGCGAAACCTTTGCCGTGAGCGAAAACTGAAGAAAAAAAAATGCGCTATTGTTTTCACCGGATTTGTTGGAAAAACTTTAATTACATTAATTCTCTGTTACAGAAATTGTGGGGATTTTGGTAACTTTTTAGGAGACAACTATTAATTGCTGGTCAATGGAAAAAAATGCATTTGGAATATATTTTGTTGAAATTTGTATATACAAATAAATTCATTTAATGTAATTTTTTAATTTTTAACAAAATTTTATATACTTTTATTTAATTTAATTTTATTTTATGGTATTTTAATTTATGTAATTTTTAATTATTTTAGTAGTAATAATCGTGATTTATTGACAAAGTGTACATAATTATTTTGAATATTGATTGAATATTGTAAATTATAATTATAATTTCTATTGGCTTACATTATAGTTTGCCAATTGGCCATCAGCCGCAGTCCTTCAGCCTAAATTATTTTATTTTATTTTAAAAATAAATAAATAATTTTTTAAGTGCTTGGTGGAGATATATAACAACAACGAGTAGAAATTGTGGGAATTTTGGTAACTTTTTAGGAGACAACTGTTAATTGTTGGTCAATGGAAAAAATGCATTTGGAATATATTTAGCTGAAATTCGTATATACAAATAAATTTATTTTATGTAATTTTTAAATTTTTAACAAAATTTTATATACTTTTATTTAATTTAATTTAATTTTATGGTATTTTAATTTATGTAATTTTTAATTATTTTAGTAGTAATAATCGTGATTTATTGACAAAGTGTACATAATTATTTTGAATATTGATTGAATATTGCAAATTATAATTATAATTTCTATTGGCTTACATTATACTTTGCCAATTGGCCATCAACCGCAGTCTATCAGCCTAAATTATTTTATTTCATTTAAAACACAAATAACTAATTTTTCAAGTGCTCGGTAGAGATATATAACAACAACTAGTGATACTGCAAGAAAGCGATAACATCTGAGCCAACAGTGAGGATGCGGTCAAGTGCAATGCGCGAGCAAAGCTTTTTCCGTGAGTGAAAACTCGACATCTCAAGCACAGAGGCAGCGAGAAAGACGAGTCGTCGCTATACCGATAGAGAAAGAGCCGATCGAAGAACAAGAAAGACCGAGAGAGAGAAAAAGACGTTGAAACTTACATTCTTCGCGGGCGGTGACGGGACGCGTTGGGTCTATCGATAAACGAGAACAAGCGCGTGTGGAAACGGGAGTCTAGATTCTTCTCTATGTCGCATGCATGCGCTGCTCTCCTCACAAGCTACTCTCTTGCTTTTCGTGTATATGTATAGTATAAACACTATATATATATATACTTTTGACGGTTCGAATTTTTCTAAGTCCCTAAATTCGGGCTTTTGACGGTTCAAATTTTTTTAAGTCCCTAAATTCGGGCTTTTGACGTTCCGAACTTTTCTAAGTCCCTAAATTCGGGCTTTTGACGGTTCAAATTTTTCTAAGTCCCTAAATTCGGGCTTTTGACGGTCCGAACTTTTCTAAGTCCCTAAATTCGGGCTTTTGACGTTCCGAACTTTTCTAAGTCCCTAAATTCGGGCTTTTGACGTTCCGAACTTTTCTAAGTCCCTAAATTCGGGCTTTTGACGTTCCGAATTTTTCTGAGTCCCTAAATTCGGGCTTTTGACGGTCCGAATTTTTCTAAGTTCCTCGATTCTTGACACGGCGGCGGCGGCGGCGGGATCTTTTTATAATATAGAGAGAGATATATATATAGTGTTTATACTATACATATACACTATACTATACATATATATATATATATATTTTCAAGAGACAGGCTTCTAGGCAGTATGTGCCACCATGTATTCTATATGTATACATAGGTCCCGGGAGCGCGTCTCGCGGTTCATTGGCCAGGCAACTTGTCGCCTTGAAGGCAATCGCGCTACCGCGAGAGTCTCTCTGCCCGCGCACTCGCCATGCTCTTTTCGCATTCCAATTGCTAGCGTACGATATATACTAACAACCGTAGACGTACTTATTTTACCTATACATTCTCGCACCTTAGGAGACGCTTCTACATTATACATAAGCTTGAGCATTTATATGCTAACTTAGTGTACCAGTCATTGGTCAATATCGACCAGTATCGGGGAATTGAAAGAATATTGATATCATGGGATTTTTTTTCAACCGGAAATGTTTCGATGTTCAACAACCACTTAGTCTACTTTAGTCGAATCAATTTGCGATAAGTTTTTGCTCTTAATAATCATTAGACAATTTTCCTATCAGTTGTACTGCTGCTATTTAAAAAAAAATTACATTTAATCTTTATGAGATATGCAGTGAACTAAAATGTAGCGAAAGCGGATTTAAGAGAACTAAATGGACGATTTTCAATGACAGATATCTCATGATGTTTATCTGCTTGTGTAATTAAAAAATATATATATATTTTTTTTTAGCCCTGGAATTTAGAATCGTTAGATGCTTTTGCTATAGAGCTAAAGAATCTTTACTCCAGGGTTTAGTAAAATATATATTCTTTTAATAACGTTCTAATGCGTTTGACTCTCCTGCACACTTAACACATACAATACATTTTTTTGAGACTTCGAAATACAAAGATTTCATTACAACTTCTATCACAAATTTTTCTTCTTAACATCTTATGATTAGCAATAAATTAGTTTTATGCAGTCTGTCTATAGATTTCAGAGAACCAAAATTTAATCACTTGGACAAAATATCGGTCATCTCTGAGAAAAAGAAAAAGAGCATTAAAATGAAGAAAAAAATCTGGTGAATAAAAAAAATATATAGTTAGACCGACGATAATCTAACTATAAACTATGATTCCCAGAAGGAACGACTCTATTTTATGGTTATCGCAAATGTAATTATAGTAGCAATCATCAAAATGATAATAGTTTAAAATCTGGTAATTAAAAAAAATATAGTTAGACCGACGATAATCTAACCATAAACTACGATTCCCAGGAGGAACGTCCCTATTTTGTGGTTCTAGCAAATATAAATTTAGAAGCAATCACCAAAATGATAATAGTTTCAAAAACTATTCTAATAGTTTCAAATATGCCGTTTCGTTGCATATACGATTTCAACGTTTGTTTCCAATAACGTAATGTTTATTGAACCATATTATGATCGCTTCAACCATAATACATTGCAAGCCTTCCTATATTCGTTTTATCATGTGAAATCGTTAAATCAACGATATGCTTTTCCCTCAGTGTACGCGCGCATAAAATTCGTTACGTAGTCTTTTCACAGCGGATGAATCACAAGGACATCAACCCGAAGGATATGCAGACACAATTAAATAAATACGTAATATACAAGGACAAAAAAAATTAAAGAACTGTGGGAAAATCATTTATCGAAGAAGTTTGGAATATTTATGTTGACAGTGCCCGCATAAAAATAATTTTGTCAAATTGTGATCATAAATTGATATATCTCAAAAAGTGGCATTTTTGAGACGCGTTAAGATGAAACCCGAGTAGAAATTCTGTCACGGGTGCCTGAGGACTAGTCAGGACCCGATAGGGAAATCTTAAGGCTTGCCTTTCTGTGGAATACCTTACACGGAGAAAACGGGTTAGTTGAGAAAACTAACCTTTAAATGCTTGGAACGTTAGATGTAGTTTGGTTGGCATTACCAATGGTTGATTGGCACTACCAATCGGTTAGTTGGCGCCACCAATCGGTTGATTGGCACTACCAATCGTTAGTTGGCGCCACCAATCGGTTGGTTGGCACTACCAATCGGTTAGTTGGCGCCACCAATCGGTTGGTTGGCACTACCAATCGGTTAGTTGGCGCCACCAATCGGTTGGTTGGCACTACCAATCGGTTAGTTGGCGCCACCAATCGGTTGGTTGGCACTACCAATCGGTTAGTTGGCGCCACCAATCGGTTGGTTGGCACTACCAATCGGTTAGTTGGCGCCACCAATCGGTTGGTTGGCACTACCAATCGGTTAGTTGGCGCCACCAATCGGTTGGTTGGCACTACCAATCGGTTAGTTGGCACCACCAATCGGTTGGTTGACATCAATCGGTTAGTTGGAATTACCAATCGGTTGGTTCTAACACGCAATAACTTGCTAATGCCATATTTTACCACGCCTGTTGGTTAGCACGTATCAATTCCATAGTTCCTACAACTACACCCTTTTCTCCGTGTACAGAGACCTGATTTGGTGCGGAGAGAGATGTCTGATAATACCCAAGCGCCATCTGGTGTGCATACTTTGGTCAGGAAGCCGTACGAGCTCCTGATTAGATATACATTATCATTCCGTATTAACCCCAGCGCCATCTTGTGCACCAATTTTGATCAGAAAACCGTACGCGGCCCTTACTAGATGTATGTTCCGATTCTTTATTATTCATTTCGCGAGTTTTTTTTTAAAGTAACATTACAATCGAGAAGTCGGAGCAAGTTTGGCACGCTTTAACTCATCTTTCCAGAGGTACAAAAAGAAAACATATTTGTTTAACATTAAATGTTTTATGAAAGTTTGTTTGAAGTTGAAAAGCTTAAAGTAATAAAGAAAACAGAATAACACGAATTTTTATTAATTTATGAATTTCCTGCCTGGAAAGTTCCCAGTAGGATCCTTACTCGATCCTGATCACGGCACGAACTAGGTATCCTGACTATGGTCTGAGCAATTTCCCCGATTATGGCCTGAATAGTTCCTCGATCATGGCCGTATCAACCACAACGTTACGTTTTGGCAGCGGGCCCGGTCCGGTTGCCTTGACACTGCCCGGTAAGGAAATGCGGCCTACCTGATAACTCCCTTATTGCTCTAGTATCAGAATTTCTCCTCGGAAAAATCTTAGAAAAGTTCGAAGCTATTTTGAGATCGATTTGATACCAAGTTTTTTTTACTAATTTTAGCGCAATTATTGCGCGGAAATTCAATTATACATTTGAAATACATTTGATATCGTTTACTGATAACAAATTAAAATTTAGAATCGGTAAACGTGATATCAAATAAAAATTTAGAATCGGTAAACGTGATATCAAATAAAAATTTAGAATCGGTAAACGTGATATCAAATAAAAATTTAGAATCGGTAAACGTGATATCAAATTAAAATTTAGAATCGGTAAACGTGATATCAAATAAAAATTTAGAATCGGTAAACGTGATATCAAATTAAAATTTAGATTCGGTAAACGTTATATCAAAACAATCTCGAAATTGTTTTGGAATTTTCTAAGATATTTCGTGTTAACGCATCTCAAAAAATGGCACTTTTTGGCATATGTCGATTTAGGATCTCAATTTGAAATTATTATTTTTACGCGGGTGCTGTTGGCGGTTGAGTGCATAAGTCGCGCGTGTCTGGATGTACATGTACGTACGTACGTAACGTAATGCGTCGCCAAGCTACTCGTTTGGATGTCGACGGGGGACGTCTGTAGTGGCGTCGACCCGTCGGCGTCGCCGAACTCTCTCTCGAATCGTCGCGACGAAGAGCCGGCGGCACCGACGCAGCGATGATGACGCGATTGGTGTTGGTGCTGCGACGCGCGGTGACTACTACTCGGTGAAGGGGGTGACACGACATTAAGGAAGTAGTATATCCTCAGTCACAAGGGCTCCGCTAATCGACTCACCTTCCCCTACTGGCAATGAGACTAACCTCTCTATACAACTGAGACAATAGAGGCAACTACAGTATAGAGAGGGACAGGGTCATTCGCAAAGAGTACAAGAAAGAAAAAAAAACAGTATCTGGGGCAATGAAGAGATTAGGGTTGCAGTTAGAGGGCAGAAAGCAAGCGGTCGAGTAATACCTAGTCATAGCTTGTAAATATACTAATCTGTTAATTTTGTGCTGAATTTTATTGTCCTTGTTGTTGTAGATATAGATGTGCAACATGCAACTATTAATGACTCACACTATTTAAAAAATGAACTAGAATGTTACTGTACCGGAGTGGAAGTTTTTATTCACAACCTGTACCACATAATCCTTGTTAATTTGTACTAGATATTTCAAGTAACAATACTGAAAAAGATTTGCGAAATTTGTAAATATTAGAAACTGTGGCTAATATTCTACAAGCGGAGAAAATAGTCGATATTAAAAATATGTTTTACTTTATAACAAAGTCGCTAATGCTGCGCGCCTTCGCTCTCGACTTATAAGGAACCAGTCACAGCAGCTGATACTTAGTCGTTAAGAGAAATTTTATATATGTAAACTTATGCTTCTAACTAATTTAAATATTCAAAGAGAATGTCCACCCAACCCCCTTGCTATAAGAATCACATGTATTCTAGAAAAGCAATAAACTATTATTATTATTATTAATTTGTAAATTTACTGTTACAAAATAGTAAATTTTGTAACAGTGACTAAAATAGGTATTTACATTCTGTACTATTTTTTTGGATGTCGTTTATAAATTACGTGCACATGTTTCTTATTAAATCAAAAGCCACCTACAATGAGAATAATGTTTTTGAATTTCTGAAATTAACGTTATCATTGACTTAAAATTTATTATCCACATGCAATATTTTTGTTTACAAGACGTATGAAAACTAACGTTTTGAAAAATTCCATGATGTTGAGCAACTCATTTTTATACAGATATAAAAGTTCTGTATATGAATTTAAATATCGGTTAACTGATATTGAGAACTTAACTGAAATTTTATAATTTTTGTCATGTAATAACTAGATTACCACAGAAGTTTTGTAATTTTCATTAAAATATTTGAAAATTTAATTCTCACCTACATAAATTTACTCTACTAATGTTAATTTTACAGCGAATGTTACACTAATCATTATTTTATACACCAGTTTTCTAAATTCCATTTTACTTGTCACAGTAAATTTACAATTTTTTTCAACAGTGCATCTATGCTATTATTCAGAGTTTTTTAAATCTCAGATTAATTTTGAAATAAAAATTGATGATGAGATGATATACGTAATTATCATTTTATAATAATAATCTGCGGTGTTTAGAAAAAGATATTAAGATTTTTAGATAAGGGCAAAGGAAATTTCTTTTTATCATGATTTATGAATAATTAGGACGACGACTGCGATTTTAAAAAATGTTTTGTGTATGTTCGAATTTCTTAAAGAAAATTTCCGTAAAATATTATCACAGTCTTTTCCTATAAATTATTTAGTAACTGTAATTAGCGTAATAAGTTAATGGTAACACAATAAGTTAATGCAAACATAAAAACAATCACAGAAACTAACCATTAACAGTTTTCACTTCATAGATATTAATCCTACCACGATTTCTCTGATAGTGGAAAAAGTTTTAGCGGTGTTGCGATGATTATGTGGTAGTAACATCGAAATCACAGTTTCTATAAAACTGTTATAGATGCATTCATGCTTTTATTGTTAACGCAATATTTCATGTATAGCAGCATAAATACCCAGATCATCAATGTGACTATAAACAATATTACTTCACTTTTCAACATTTGTCCGTTTTATAGGAATTTGTCATAATGCGTGCGTTGTGCACTATAGATATTTCATTTTCCGCGTGAATTACACTGTGAAAATTTTTTTTTTAGATTAATATACCGTATATGAAGCTCGGATGCATATACCGTATATTAATTTTCAGTCGCATTCGTCATTGACAAATACAATATTTGTATATTAAAACGAAGATTACGATACTCACGTACTGTAATTATCAAATACCAGTTTGGAGAATTTTTATAGTATTCTTAAATTTACAATAAAAGTATATTAACATGGAATTTATATACCCGTTTCGTAAATCTCATATCGTTTTGTATATTAAATTCACTTGCATTTTTAACAGTGTATATACTCAATTTCCACTTAAAAGATTACGAATAAAATGACCGAAAAAATCTTCAAAGTTACTATATTAAGGGGACCCAGTCACCTAAAAAAAGTCATAAGAAAAAAAATTGTATAAATAATAAATTCTTTTATAAAAATCTTACATTAAAAGCTCATTAAATACACAATGAGCATTATAATTCTGCAATTTTATAAAGACATACAGTGCACCAAAATGGTGTGAGGTAAAAAGTAAAATTTTTCATTGTAGGATTTAGAATTCAAATTAAGGGGACCCAGTTACCTAAAAAAAGTCATAAGAAAAGAAATTGTGTGAATAATCCACTTCTTTTAAAAAATCTTACATTAAAACCTCATTAAATACATAATTAGCATTATAATTCTGCAATTTACATACAGAGCACCAAAATGGTGTGAGGTAAAAAGAAAAAATTTTCACTTGTCGTAGGCTTCAGATCAAACCAGTGAACAAATTTTAGTGTTCGATGTCTTATTTTATCTGTCGAAGAGTGCATTCTGGATTGAATATAGGAATTACTATTTCAGGTCTTTATGACAAAGCTATGATTTTAAATGTGTAAATAAATCTTTCTCTATTAAAAACTTACCAAACAATTGGTTACGGTAAATCTAATTTTCACTGCATCCAAAATCGCTATATTCAATCCAAAATGCACTCTTCGACAGATGAAATATGACATTGAACACTATAATTGATTCACCGGTTTGGTCTGAAAGCTACGACAAGTGAAAAATTTTACTTTTGAATTTAAATCATTCATGTGCATTGAATGCCTGTACAAAATTGCAGAATTATAATGCTCATTATGTACCTAATGATGTTTAAATGTAAGATTTTTTAAAAAACGGGTATCATTTACAGAATTTTTTTTCTTATGACCTTTTTTTGGTGATTTCGTCCCCTTAAATTACCCTTCATCCCATCAATATTAAATTTCAGTACAAGCTAATAAAAAACCCAAATAAATTTATTGGGTTAAAGCACACACTGTTAAAAATATTTACGGTAAAATAACTACACATGTGCAGGAAGCTCTTTTACGGAAACAGGTATATAAATTTACTACACGAGAATAATGTAAAATTGATGTACATTTCTGCTAAATTCGTTACAAAATTCGTATTAATTGATGCACAGTATACTAAATTTGTAACAAAATTCGTCGTTTTTTATATAAGTTAAATTCAATTTTACAAAATGTACATTGGATTTTCATATTCTTTCGTATATTAAATTGAATGTCCTACACGGTTTCAGTAAAAATACAATACATTAAATTACTATACAGTATATGAATTTTCCAAATATTTTTCATAGTGCAAAATCAAAAATCACTGGAATGTACTCAAGTAGGCCACAGTATTGAAAAGAATGCTCGAATTATGGAACTTCCGGGAGAATGTAACCGCTCTTAACGCGGCTGGTCAGTGCATCCAACGAATGGAAATGGACTAGCCTAACTCTCTAGTCTTCGTTGTCGTAGTCGTCATCGTTGTCCCGATGGTCGTCGGCGAACAGCTATATGCACGCTGTTTAGTTTATGCTGTACTTATGTACCATCCAGTAGTATAGCAGTAGCATACACGCCTCGCGGAAACTTTCACTCCACGCGAGCCCGGCTCTCGGTCTAGTACGACGTAAACAAAACGAGCGTGCACGTGACGCCTTTATTGCGTCGCTTATTCCGCAGTTACGAGAGGGGGGGAGGGGGTTGCTGGAGTCGGGAAGGCGCGGGTGTCGAGCGTCTCTAATGGAGCTTCACTTAAACTATTTTCCAGTCATCCTCCTTTCTTTCCTCCGGCAATATTTTATTTAACTCTGAGAAAGATGAAAATTATTACGTGTCAGTCCATGAGTTTTAGCCAATATCTATTTTTTTGCAAGTAAAACATGAAACTGTGAGCATAACAAAGACTTTCTATTAAGTTTTAGTACATTTTCAACTGTAACATTACTTTCTATGTCAAAAAAAAACAAGTAGTTTTATAAAACTGTCAGCAGAATACTAATCTAGAACAAGAGTGTTTAACGATGATGGCGATGACATGAAAGTTTATTGTAAAAAATGCAGTGTTGCCTCGTCATAGACGATTATAATCTCGTAGTGTTGTAAAATTGTTGATATTCTATTCTTTATATGCATTATAATAATTCTTAATCCATTAAACCAACAGCTATTATATTAGTTCACAAAAGAAGATGCAATGTCGTTTGGGGAAAAAATATATAAGACATTCGCTCAATATGAAATAGATACAATAATGTAAAATGATCCCGGAAAATATCGTACCAAAACTATCCCGCCGCTGGAATATGATCCAAGCCATGCATTCATTTATTCATTTATTCATTTATGTTTGTCTTTTATTCAGCATTAAGGATAATGCTGAATAAAAGACAGAGATGTTACGGAAATGCGAGCTGAAGTAATGGGCAATGGCCGCTGTGGTCTTAAGTGGCAGGGATACACCGCTGAAAATTTCTTCGCCCAATGTTAAACGGGATAACATACAGGTGTCCGAAAAGCGCTCTTCTCTTACGACGAAACTCTCCCAACGCAAAGTCTCTAGCACACTACGGCTCTGAAATCGTTATTAAATCGCAAGCTCGGTGACGAAAGTTAGTGAGATCGCTAAACGAAGTTCTCCAATACGAATGCCTATTTGAGAAAAAAACGGAAATATTTTAATGTCTGTCATCGACAAAATATAAATGCCGACGAATATAAGTTCCATACTCTCTTCTTCGAAGCTCTCTACATCGAATGTTGACCATCCGCCGAGCTCTCCCGAAAAATCAGAATTGAGTGAAAATGTATTCAAGCGTTACTCTCCCTGAACCGATGCTACCCATTACCGACATCGCAAGGTAATGCTACTCGCCGAGAGATGGCGCTGATTTACATTGCAATTACACATGTAATTTAGTGTATTACATATAAAGTACACATGTAATGGAGCCTGTCTAGACTCCATGGGGCGGGTAAAACGAATAATCGTTTTTGACCGATGGTCAGTCGATAAAAACATCCTACACGGAAAGAAATGTTTGGTTGTGGCAACTACGTTTTCGATTTGCTGTACACAATGTCTAAAAAATTAGTTGCCTCAACCATATCGAATAGAAACCTCAACTATTCACGATTAGTTCTCGCGAGATTAGTTAGCTTAACTAATCCAATCGTTGGGACTACCATTCGAATCGGTGGTAT
Organism: Ephialtes manifestator; assembly: GCA_963970395.1. Lineage (NCBI taxonomy): Eukaryota > Metazoa > Arthropoda > Insecta > Hymenoptera > Ichneumonidae > Ephialtes > Ephialtes manifestator. Next base: position 1,900,865 of record OZ019975.1, on the reverse strand, counting down.
TATCATTCGAATCGTCGGTATTACCATTCGAATCGTTGGTATTACCATTTGAGTTGTAAGATAAATAGAATAATCGATTGGTTGTGTCAACTCATTTCTTGGTTATGGCAACTAATTTTTTTTTTTTCGTAAAGAAAAGATAATATTGAAATTCACGTATTTCATTTCATTGGCAAAGATTTCCGTGAATCAATGAAACTTTTTCTCTCGGCGTAGACATAAATCTATATGTGGACTCGCCAATTCTATTTACATTGTATGCTCATATGAGGTCAATTCGAACTGTTCACGATTACTACTAATAGATCTTCAGAGTTGCAACCAATCAATTATCTTCGAACTTAAGCCTGTATATATATACATATAAGAGAGGAGAAAAATAGTCGCGCGAAGGTCACATTAATTTTCTTCTAATAATTGGCCAAGTAATTTTATATATGTCATTTCTGGAAGGTATTCAATCATGCTGGTAAGAGAATGTAATTTTTTTTCCCATGCCGTTTTGAGGGTTTCACGATCCCCGCTCCCCATTTATTTTCCTCCCAATTCCTAGGGAACCCCCTAGAGTGTTGCCCGCAGCCACTCTTCCTAATGGATTAATGTATCGCATTTGAACGAGAGCACAGGGAAACTGCGGAAAACATCGCCGATACAAGAGGCTTTATTTTTACTGATTTTCTACTGTACGAGAATACATCAGAAAGTCAGAAAAAAATGTAGCAACGCTTGACAAACTTTTTGTCAGATCATGAGAAAAAAATCGTTTTGTCTTGATAAGAAAAAAAATCCTTCAAAGCCACAAACCGAACGTCCACTGCTGTCGGTCGATAAGAAAATGTAAACACATTTAACAAGAAACAAAGAGCACTGAACCTCGTTGATTCGTTTATAAACACCATAAAAAAACAGGAGATAACAAAAAAAATAATGACCCATCACTTTTTCCGTTACTTTGATTCTTGTGGTAGTTTCTTGTTATTAATTAAATGCTAATACATTTTTTTACCAACATGGTAGGATACTATAAAAAAAATACATAATAAACATAAAAAATACAATATATACATAAACCCAACTTCACAGTTGATTTGATATATACACTCAAAAAAATTGATGGTGAATTCATCTTTACACATGTTTCCCTGAGACGAAATAGTATATTACGCCACTAGGGAGGGAAAGTAGACTATGTTCAACCGCGTGTAAGATTACCTCCCGAGCCGAAGGCGAGGGTGGTAAACACGCGGTTGGGGATAGTCTGCTTTCACTCCCCAGTGGAGTATACTATTTTTCACCATATCTGCAGCGGAAAGTTCGAATTACGTAAAGCCCGTAGGGCGGGAACTCGAACTTTCCGCGCAGGTATGATGAAAACTATGTTTTTATGATTGCTGTAATAGTAGTTAATGTACCTAGCAACGAAATTATGGCACGTTTCATTATTTTTATAGTAGAACTCACTATATTTAGTAAGTTGTCGCATTTATTTTTATAGATTATTTATTTTTATAGATTGTATACAATCTATATGCAATTTATACTGAGAAAACTCTATATATAGAGTTTATACAGACTGTATATATTCAATTGTACATGACGGACTATATATAATTTTTTTTTTTACTTGGATGGACTGGAGCGACGAGAGCTAAGCGCACAGAGAGAACTCTCGCACAACGGTATTTCCGTCGGCGGCAAACCGAAATACCTACTCGCCCCGTGAATTTATTGTGGATGCCCCGGTTAATTTTAGAGGAGTTTTCGACGAACTCCGTACCACCGAACAGGCACACTCATCGCAAGCATCACAGATACTTGTCGTTACGAGAAGTTCCTCGACTGCACAGCTGGACGAAGAGACGAGAACGAAGACTATGCTGCTACGACGACGGGGGCGTACGAACCGAGTGTCATCGATGCGATTTCATAATTCCAAATGAATATACCTCCGTTATTATTATGCAGAGAGAATCATCATGTATACACTACACCAGTGACTCACACTTTTGGTAAATTGCCTATAATATCAGAAAATACGATTCCTCGAATAAGAATATACATAAGACACTCGTTCAACAATACTGTTAAAAAAATGTACTATAAAATTACAGTACCAGAGAGAAAGTTTTTATTCACAACTTGTACTACAAAATTATTGTCAATCTATTCTTATAATTATATTCTAGATATTTAAAGTAATAATACTGAAAAACATTGGAGAAATTTGTAAATTAACTGTTATAAAATACTAGGAATTTACATTTTGTATTCTTTTTTTGGATGTCATTTGTAAATTACGTGCACATGTTTCTTATAAAATCAAAAACCACCTACAATGAGAATAATGTTTTTGAATTTCTGATATTAAAATTGTGGTTGACTGAAAATGTATTATTCACATTCAATATTTTTGTTTCCAAGCGTATGAAAATTAACGTATTGAAAAATTTCATGATGTTGAACAACTACTTTTTATATAGATATAAAAGTCCTGTATATGAATTTAAAAATCGGTTAACTAATATTGAGAACTTGACTGAAATTTTATTATTTTTGTCATGTAATAACTAGATTACTACACAAGTTTTGTAATTTTCATTAAAATATTTGAAAATTTAATCTTCACTTATATAAATTTACTCTACCAATGTTAATTTTACAGCGAATGCTATACTAATCATTATTTCACACACCAGTTTTGTAAATTCCATGTTGTCACAGTAAATTTACAATCTTTTTCAACAGTGAAGTAAATATTTCAATAATTTTGAGGGGTAATATGTACTACCGGTTATCGGTTCGTTATTAAGATAGACATAAAATTTAAATTAAGCAGAAATTTTTATTTTATGTCCTTTTGAATTTTTTTTTAAAGCTTGACCGCCCTAACTTTTCTCAAAATTTCAACTATTTTGCTAAATAGCTGTTTGGTATTGAATTTGACTGATATCGGCAAAGCGGTTCCGATTTTATGGAGTTTTGAATTTTTAAAAATAATTACTGAACTTTACGACAAGATAAAAAAGATAAAAAATTTTGTATGTGCTATTTTTTAAAAGAATTACCAGAATTTAATTTATGCAGTTGCTAATTAATTTCAATTATATAATAATTCTTATGTGATTTTTCAATTAATCCCTCTTAATAAGAACAACAAACAAAAGAACAAAATTCAATTAGTTAATGCAATTATAAATATAGTCGTACGAAGTAAAAATCCATAGTAGTCATTAAAAAAACTACCTCGAATTTTCAGAGTGTATAAAATATGATAAATTATGCAGTAAACATATTGATTAGAAAACATAATGCATTTAATATACACTGTTAAAAAAATGTACTAGAATATTACAGTACCAGAGTGGAAGTTTTTATTCACAACCTGTACCACAAAATTATTGTCAATCTCTACTAGATATTTAAAGTAACAATGCTAAAAAATATTTGAGAAATTTGTAAATTAACTGTTATAAAATACTACGAATTTACATTCTGCATTCTTTTTTTGGATGTCGTTTGTAAATTACGTGCACATGTTTTTTATAAAATCAGAAGCCACCTACAATAAGAATAATGTTTTTGAATTTCTGAAATTAAAGTTGTGTTTGTCTGAAAATTTATTATATACATTCAATATTTTTGTTTCCAAGACGTATGAAAATGAACGTTTTGAAAAATTCCATGATATTGAACAACTAATTTTTATACAGATATAAAAGTCCTGTATACGAATTTAAAAATTGGTTAACTAATATTGAGAATTTAACTGAAATTTTACAATTTTTGTCATGTTTTATAATTTTCATTAAAATATTTGAAAATTTAATCTTCACTTAAACAAATTTACTCTACTGATGTTAATTTTACAGCGAATGTTATACTAATAATTATTTCACACAGCAGTTTTGTAAATTCCATATTACTCGTCACAGTAAATTTCCAATATTTTTCAACAGTGTAAAGTGGTCATGCACTGGTTCATTCACCCTACGCCTCGTCATAGAATGCATATATAGCGTTCGCGTCGTCGATATCTCTGTGTTAGTTGGTGTTCCGAGCGATTCCCACGAGCCTTCTGCCGAGAGTGTTGCTCCTCTGCCTCCCTCTCGTTAACTCAACCTAACGGTAACTCTTATTCCACTGACGGGATTCTGACGTCACGCTTTCAGAGAATCGATCACGGTGGAGTGGATACGCGAGTGAAATTATTGGCTCAAGAATTTCCTTCTTCATTCGTCTTTCTTCGTTTTAAGCTCCTGTAGTCCCTATGTGCATATATATATATCCGATTTGGCTTCACGAAATTTTCCAATAATTTGGACGATCGAGATTGAACATTCTTCGGATTTTAATAATCCCCTTTCCACAGCCACGCGCCCTCTTTCTTTCTTTCTTTCTTTCTTTCGCTCGGATATCTTATCCAGCAGCTGCTGCACTCTATCGCCCGATGCATTATTCCTCGTGAAATATCTTCGACCTTGCTCGAATCCTCTGCTATTCTATTTCCGTGAGAAATATCACGAGGTGCTAATAAGCCAACGTGAATTCCAAAAGCTCGTCAAGAAGTTTCGCCACTTGGATTATTATACACTCATAAAAATTGCTCAATCTTCTGGAGGATTCGATCGGAGAATTATCAACGATGTATAGCGATGATTATCGGCGTGGATACTAATAAATAATACGTATTAACGAGTCGATTGACCGTACGAGAATTCACAATTCACTTGTGACGGTAATACAAGCTATAGAATGAATTTAAGCTTCGAATGAATAGTAATCTTGATCGCGCGTAATCCCTGATTTGATAACGTGGCAACAAACGTGCTTGACCTTGAAATGACTAAACTCTACGAGGATTATTACAGCGCCGAATTTAAAATCCAAACAAAATACAACGATATCGACATTTAATTTCTTTTTTATTATACATGCAGCATAATCTCGCCTATTTTGCTTCTGCCACTTCTATTCTATTCAAACAATGTGTCAGAAAATAATAATCGTTAAGTCGATACGATAAATGCTTATCCAACAGAATTATAATCGTCGAAAATTATTATATTAACTACAGTTACAGCCCGAAAGGTTAATTCTTTATTTTTCATTACTTTTTACTTTTTCATTATATATGCAGCATAATCTTACCTATCTTGCAGTGCCACTTCTATTCTATTCAATGTGCCAGAAAATAATAATCGTTAAGTTGATATGATAAATGTTTATCCAACAGAATTATAATCATCCGAAATTATTATATTAACTACAGTTACAGCCCGAAAGGTTCATTAATTTCTTTTTCCTTATATATGCAGCATAATCTCACCTATTTTGCTTTTGCCACTTCTATTCTATTCAGAAAATGTGTCAGAAAATAATAATCGTTAAGTCGATACGATAAATGTTTATCCAATAGAATTATAATCGTCCGAAATTATTATATTAAATACAGTTACAGCTGGAAAGGTTCGATAATTTCTTTTTCATTATATATGCAGCATAGTCTTACCTATTTTACTTCCGCCACTTCTATTCTATTCAGACAATGTCAGAAAATAATAATCGTTAAGTCGATGCGATAAATGTTTATCCAACAGAATTATAATCGTCCGAAATTAATATATTAAGTTCAGTTACAGCCCGAAAGGTTAATTAATTTATTTTTCATTATACATGCAGCATAATCGTACCTATTTTACTTCCGCCACTTCTATTCTATTCAGAGAATGTGTCAGAAAATAATAATCGATGAGTCGATACGATAAATGTTTATCCAACAGAATTATAATCGCCCGAAATTATTATATGAACTACAGTTACAACCCGAAAGGTTGAATAATTTCTTTTTCATTATATATGCAGCATAATCTCGCCTATTTTGCTTTTGCCACTTCTATTCTATTCAGACAATGTGTCAGAAAATAATAATCGTTGAGTCGATACGATAAATGTTTATCCAATAGAATTATAATCGCCCGAAATTATTATATTAACTAATACAGTTACAGCCCGAAAGGTTAATTCTTTATTTTTTCATTACTTTTTACTTTTTCATTATATATGCAGCATAATCTTACCTATTTTGCTTTTGCAACTTCTATTCTATTCAGACAATGTCAGAAAATAATAATCGTTAAGTCGATACGATAAATGTTTATCCAACAGAATTATTATCGTCCGAAATTATTATATTAAGTTCAGTTACAGCCCGAAAGGTTAATTAATTTCTTTTTCATTATATATGCAGCATAATCGTACCTATTTTACTTCCGCCACTTCTATTCTATTCAGAGAATGAGTCAGAAAATAATAATCGATGAGTCGATACGATAAATGTTTATCCAACAGAATTATAATCGCCCGAAATTATTATATGAAGTACAGTTACAACCCGAAAGGTTGAATAATTTCTTTTTCATTATATATGCAGCATAATCTCGCCTATTTTGCTTTTGCCACTTCTATTCTATTCAGACAATGTGTCAGAACATAATAATCGTTAAGTCGATACGATAAATGTTTATCCAATAGAATTATAATCGCCCGAAATTATTATATTAACTAATACAGTTACAGCCCGAAAGGTTAATTAATTTCTTTTTCATTATATATGCAGCATAATCTCACCTATTTTGCTTTTGCCACTTCTATTCTATTCAGACAATGTGTCAGAAAATAATAATTGTTAAGTCGATACGATAAATGTTTATCCAATAGAATTATAATCGCCCGAAATTATTATATTAACTAATACAGTTACAGCCCGAAAGGTTAATTCTTTATTTTTTCATTACTTTTTACTTTTTCATTATATATGCAGCATAATCTTACCTATCTTGCAGTGCCACTTCTATTCTATTCAATGTGCCAGAAAATAATAATCGTTAAGTCGATATGATAAATCTTTATCCAATAGAATTATAATCGCCCGAAATTATTATATTAACTTTAGTTATAGCCCGAAAGGTTCATTAATTTCTGTTTCATTATATATGCAGTATAATCGTACCTATTTTACTTCCGCCACTTCTATTCTATTCATACAATGTGTCAGAAAATAATAATCGTTAAGTCGATACGATAAATTTTTATCCAACAGAATTATAATCGCCCAAAATTATTATATTAACTACGGTCCCAGCCCGAAAGGTTAATATAATGAACACATGACCTTGAAAGCACTTGACTTTCATGATTATTGATTACATAACTGCGGTTTTTGATAATGCCCTGGGAACCAAAAAAGATAAGAGTTCAACGAAATAAGATTAAAATCCAAATAGATGTAGAGTGCAATGACACGGTAGTTGCTGCAGAAGCAGTATCGGAAAAAGGAGAGACGTATAGACACACGTGCTTTGATTGTGTATGCGATGGTAGAGGTTGTTTCGTGAAGGCGAATAGTGTAAAGAGAGGAGCGCTCGCGGCCAATGGACTTCACGGAGCATTCACACCGTGACTTAGGCAACGTCGTCGTAGCAGCAGCGATAAAACATCTGGGGGGAGGCAGAGGATCGTTTTTTGTTCGTTTTTTTTTTCTTTTTCTTTTTCTCTTAAATATACATAGGTATGCAAGAACGAGGCCACGTACGCGCGCCTCCAACGACGTCCAAGTTGCTGCTGCTGCCTCCTCTGCCATTTCTGTTGCTGCTGCTGCTGCTGCTGCAACTTTCACCTGCGTATACGTACTTACGCGCTTGTATACCTTTCGTCTCGTCTGCCGAGTAACCGAGTCGATGCTCGAGACGAAGGCGGTTCTTCAATCCTCTCCACTACACTTCGTAACTCCCCAATGTATATGCACAGATTCTATCGAGAATTAGTCTCTATAATACGATATTATTAGACTTGCAACTAACAAAGCGACAATGGATAAATATTATACGTTAAAGATTCAGCGTTTGTAGAGAGAATGTAATGGTCATTCCATACCAAGTGGACCACTCAGTGTTGATAATTTTTTCAAAAGTTGTTAAGAGTAGCATAAACATCCATAAATTATATAAGAATTTTCGCACCTATGGATTGCTCAAAATTTAATAACGATTTTTTTTCATTTGAATTTTTTTTTCAATTTGCTGTATATTCAACATTTGTTCCTGTATAAAATTTAAGTTTTTGAATGTACTTTTTAACAAAATAAATTTGCCAAAATGAAATAATAATATATTTTTTTCGTTGAGACAGGACATTCCGATTTAACTCAAAATTTCACAGAATTTTCATAATTACGCTTACGAACTACATAAAAATTGGCATGATGGTAAATGAAATGGCCCCCACTTGGAGTGAAACGACCAATAAATTACATGTCTTCAGCTATAACACGAGCGATAATCGAACGTCGACCTGCGAGGAAGAATACAAAAAGACGATCACGCAAACGTCGTATAGAGCCTCGTGCTTTGTCGTTCTGACGTTGAAACGCTATCTTATCGTGATTAAGCCGATCTTTTGTCTTTCGAATGAATCTACGATACGAGAGAGTGAGAAACACGATGTTCCATGAGTGCCATACGAGGATGTATAATTGTGGCGATAGTGGAAGAGCGAGACAAAAGAAAAATCACTATATATAACTTCTGTGTCGAGATTGAAGCTCGTTTTGATAGCATAGGAAACAGAAGGCACGAAGACATGTATATGTGTTTAGGAACGTTGTGAACGATGCCAAAGCTCGTGCCAGCAGTTAGAAATCCGTTGGTGAAAGTGTTGGCTACGCGGGCACAGCAGCATCAAGCTATGTTGTTGCTGGCGAGTAAGCAACAGAGCAGCAACTTCGTATTGCCAAGCTTGGTATACAGTGAAAAATCGAAATGCTCCGTTAAGATGTACAGGAACTCGCACGCGGGATTCACTTCGCAACGTAAAGGGCGTTGTACACCTATCACACTGACCATTTTGTCTTGTGGTTGTCTGGTGTCACTCATCGTGATGCAAAATAACCATTATTTCAATTAGTGTCATGGAATGATGTCGAAAAGAATAAGAAATTATCGTTTTGCGATTGAGAAAAGGCGTTTCTTTAAATAACCAACACAGACGTGAACCTTACAGGTTTCCGATCGCGTTGTAATTTCAGAATATGGTATAGGAGTGTTCAATTTTTGTCAGATTTTTTAAACGGATATATTCTTTTTTTTTCTTTTTTTTTTCATTTTTGGACTTTGCAAAACTGGCAATTATTATTTACGGGTTATTTTGAAAAAAAAACTGTTTACAAGAAAAAACACATTTTTTTAGGTGAAAATATCGGAATAACTTTGTTTAAAAAAATGATATTATTTTGACAATCTCAAAAAAGTAATAAAAAATCATTAAAGAAAGGTTTTTTTGTGTTCACATAAATGAAAAAATTGTAAAATATCTTTATTCGTTTTGTTGCAGATTTTTACATCGACTATGGTTATTTTCACACTAGGATCTCCTTAGGTAACATGATACTGAAGTGAAGGATACATTTTTTTACTGTTTCATCACTTTTACTTTGCTGAAACGGACCGAAGAGCCGCAATCCCGGGATTTTTTCCTGATACCATATCAAGCGCAGGATCCCTGGATACTGAGCACGGAGACTCACAAAGCCTCTTATGGATGCTCGTAGACTTTCTTATTGTTTCTTACACTCCTTTATGCTTTCTCACCATCGTCTCTGCTCGTGTCGTCAAATTGATCGCGTTCCTTTTGTGTACCCGCAAATATTGAGTAAGAGTTACGACCGAACATTGTCGCAGTACATTCATCAACAATCTAGAATTCCTAAATACGATTTTTTTTTCACGAATACAAAATGGTATCCGATAGCCTTTTGTTAACCCTTTGAGCCATACATTTTTCGTTTCCACACGGAAAGAAATATTTGGTTGTGGCAACTACGTTTTCGATTTGCTGTACACAATGTCTAAAAAATTAGTTGCCTCAACCATATCGAATAGTAATCTCAACTATTCACGATTAGCTTTCGATTGGATTAGTTAACCTAACTAATCCAATCGAAAGCTAATCTTTGCTAATCCGGCCCGAACTCCCGCTAAAAAGAGTGTGAAATTTATTTCAAATTTGAATTAGCTACATTTTTTCAAATTAAAAATATTTTTAGCCCAAATTTAAGCAACTGCAAAAATTCACAAATTAATTACTAATCCAATCGTTGGGACTGCCACTCGAATAGTTGAGACTACCATTCGAATCGTCGGTATTATCATTCGAATCGTCGGTATTATCATTCGAATTGTCGGTATTACCATTCGAATCGTTGGTATTACCATTTGAGTTGATAGGGAAATAGAATAATCGATTGGCTGTGTCAACTCATTTCTTGGTTATGGCAACTAATCTTTTTTTTTCCGTGAAAAATTAAAGAAACTCATTAATTATTGTTAGAAATTAGTTTATAACATTTAAATCTAACATGGTAGCCGTTTTTTTTTTTTCGGAAAAAATTCCCTGATTTTTCCCTGACTAATTTATCAATTTTTCCTGACCGAAATTTTAAGGACATCTACTAAAAAATTTATACCGCGAATAAAAAAAAATGTATTAGGAACAGATACGTGTTTTTGATAAGTTATTTATTTCTCGATCAACAACGAATAGTACTTTTGTAGATATATTTTCTCTTTCAAAACATACACGTTCTTTGGAATTATAATGCTTTAAATCCGATTAAATACTGATGTGAAGTGTAACACTTATTTTAGTAATATATAACACTTTTTAAACTTTTTTGTTGAGTGCATCGATTTGTTCGAATAGATTTATGTTGTAATGTTTATATCAATTTTTATTAGTTTTTTTTTCTTTTCAAATATTTTTCGGTTGTTTTTTTTCCAAGTCTTTCTTTTATGGATTTTTATTCAGTTATTGAAACTTTAGCAACAATCTACTTTTTCCCTGACTAATTTCGATATTCCCTGACTTTTCCCCGATTCGCTGATCAATTTTTTATTTACCTGACTTTTCCCGGTTTTCCCTGACCGCGGCCACCATGTCTGAGCGAAAACAGATGGGTCGCTCAGTGACCCACTGTGACGCAAAGGGTTAAGAACAGAAGAACCTTAAGGGGAGGGAGTCGGGTCAAAAAAATTAATTTTGGAAATTCAATATCATCCAAATCCTATTGCATATAAAAATGCCCAACGCACTATATTTTTGGTACTCGATGAAAGGATTTTTTACTGTCGTCTGACTTGCATATGCTTTTCAATATTATCTTAAGCAAAGTTCTTAGGTTTTCCATTCTGCGCATGATTCATATCAAACTACTAGGCAGAAAGAAATGGTTGACGTCTCATTTTCTTCTTCATGAAAAGATACACCGGCTAAATGGAGCAAATGTTAATAAAAGGTAATATTTTTTAAGTGACATAATTATTAATTAATAAATTTTATGCTATTTTCCAAATCAGTGATTAACTTTGCTTTCAGAATGAAAAAAAAATAGTTTGCTCCATTTAGCCGGTGTATCTTTTCATGAAGAAGAAAATGAGACGTCAACCATTCCAATCTGCCTAGTCGTTTGATCTGAATCATGCGCAGAATGGAAAATCTAAGAACTTTGCTTAAGATAATATTGAAAAGCATATGCAAGTCAGACGACAGTAAAAAATCCTTTCATTGAGCACCAACAATATAGTGCATTGGGCATTTTTATATGCAATAGAATTTGGATGATATTGAATTTCCAAAATCAATTTTTTTGACCTGAGTCCCTCCCCTTAATTGTCCGAACTATTCACGGAAAGAAATGTTTGGTTGTGGCAACTACGTTTTCGATTTGCTGTACACAATATCTAAAAAATTAGTTGCCTCAACCATATAGAATAGTAACCTCAACTATTCACGATTAGTTCTCAATTGGATTAGTTAGGTTAACTAATCCAGTCGTTGGGACTACCATTCGAATCATCGTTATTACCATTCGAATCGTTGGTATTACCATTTGAGTTGTAAGGGAAATAGAATAATCGATTGGTTGTGTCAACTCATTTCTTGGTTATGGCAACTCATCTTTTTTTTCCGTGTTTGGTTTATTTTTTTATTATTTTTGCTTCCTCATAGAGGAAGCTTTGTTTACATGACATTTTTTTTTCGAGATTTTCATGTCAAAGCTTTTAAAATGATGTGAAACGTCGAGAAAAGTGGTTTAGAAAAATTGTCCGGATGTATTTATGTGTGTTTGTATGTTTGTGTGATGAAAGGTAAAAAATTCATATAACTGCAACTTATAAAGTATTCGACCGAATCAACTAAAATTTTAACAACATGTACAGTAATGGCTAATCTTCAATTGGTATAAATTTTACAAAAATCGCTTAACGCATTTCATTTTTCTAAGAATTTGGAAATTTTGAAATAGTACGTAATTGCTCTAGCTCGAACGAATTTTTAGCTATGGGGCTGAAACTTCGTATTAAAATTGAACAAAGTGATACGACCTTTGGTATTGAATTTGTGCCAAATCGGTAAAGCGGTTCGGTTTTTATGAGATTTTGAATTTTGCGAAAAATTTTCGTATTGCTCTAATTCAGGTAAAATTTCAACTAATCGACTGAAATTTTCCACACAGGAAAAATAACATTCAGCCCTGCTACGAACCAAATTTGGTGATGATCGGTAAAGCAGTTCGGATTTGACGTGATTTTGAATTTTTAAAAAATTTATTGGTGTCGCTCTGGATTTCGTAAAACGTCAGAAATCATCAACTTCATCAATAATTTTCATCTTTCGCAAAGCTTCCTCTATGAGGAAGCCAAAAATAAGATAAAGAAACTTCCTCATAGAGGCGGCTTTGTAAAAAGCGAAAAAGAATGAGCAAGCAATGTGCAAGTTTCTACTTTGCATCCTTTTTTAAAATGATTATCTTTTTTTTTCAAACCTCCATTATCCAAATAATCGTTAATTCAAACAGGCCCTAATTGATTCGGATTATCGAGGCTCTACTGTAATACGTTCCTGTAAAGCGTTTTCTTATGGGACAATTTAGACTGTGAGATAAATTTGAAATGAGACTATAAGCGAATGCGTGAATCGCTCAACCCTAACCCTATAAACCCTATTTCTAGCGAGAAATAGTACGAAAGAGCAAGAGCGCGATAAACTCGTTTGCATTTTATTTAGCCCTAAAGATCGTAGTAGAGAATTACAAATCTTTGACTCGTGCATTATGGCCGACCAGGAGGAAAAGCCCCAGAAGCACTTCGCCCTTTATTCCCCCGGCATCCCGGACTTATTATGGGCGCCCACGTACATCCCTCTGCTTTTCACATCGCTCCTCTTCAATAATACTCTCTTCCCTCGCTCTCACCAAACTCCCTGCACTTGTTACGCGTGAAAAGAACCGTACGATTCGCCTGGCTCGACGTGCGTAAAGCCGAGTAATACCTACTATACATATATAACTGTGCTGTGCCACTGGCAGGCGAGACGATAATGAGAGAAAAAGCGAGAAAGCAACGGGAGGTGAGGAACGAGAATTAAAGGGATACTGCAGTGGCAGGGGGATTCGAGGACATAGGGCTGTTGGCACAAACCTTGGCCATCTCACAGTCGCGTCATTTTTTTCCGGATACGGGGCATTCCATGAAATCGCGATCGATTTCTGGCGACGATACCTCAGAACTGTCACATAAATTTACTTACTGAAAAACACCTGGCAATTTTTTACAATCTTGTTTTTACACATAAATTTCGAGAAAAAATTCAGAACTACGATTTTCTTAAATCGACAAAAATTATTCATTTTATTTATAATTCATAATTTTTTTATTCTTGTCTTCATCTTGAATTTTGAAATATCAATCTTGACGTAATGCTCAAAAAATTTGTTTTAGAAAGCCGTAGTTTTTTAATTCATTTGAAATAAAAAACATATTTAAAAAAATCTAAAAAAAAAAAAAAAATAGTTATGTATTTTTGAGTAAGTGCTTCGATATGAATAGCTATGGAGCACTTGTGTAATAATTGACATCAGACCTTGATCGGAATGTCTTAGAATGCCCTGTACATGTATATATATAGACTCTATGCCTATATCCACAAAATTGTCGGAACAAACGCGGGCGCGAGTGCGTGGGCTCGTTAGCCAAGGAGAATACCGAAGACTACTTGACGAGAGCTGCAGCAATATGCTTCTAGCGGTAGCAGCGATGTTGGTGGTGGTGCTGCTGGCGTCGGCAGAGCTAGGGTTTAATTCTGCGCGCTACCATTACGCCATTATCGTGTTGTGAACGCGACTTCCGTGGTCTCCTCTGTGCTGCTTTCGGTGCTACGCCACCGGAGCGACGTATAAAACGCGGTTAACGAGAGAGTCTCATCGAAACACAAGATTGAAGAAAAAGAAGAAGAAGAAGAAGAGTAAAAAAAACACGAAAAAACATTCGTTCCGTCTCTGCTTATAACATCGAACGTCATTCTAAAAGTTCTCGCCGCCCACAACACTTTTCTCCTGTATTATCTTGGGACAATAAAATTTTTAACGAGAATTAAATAGCGCCGTAGACATCATAAACTAGGACTTGTTATTTTAGAAGACGCAAATATTAAGATCAATTTTTGAAAAATCAGCAAAAATAAGCGTTCATCACTTAATGGAACAAAAATATATAGTATTATCAATTTCATAACTATTATAATCTCTGACGTGTATTAAGTGAAAATTTTACAATGAATGCAGCGAAATTTCTTTTTCAATAAAACTTCCATGAATTTTTATGAAATGTTGTTTAATTTTTTTTTTATATAAGCGGCATATAATTGTTTAAAAATAGCATTTTATATAAAAAACAAAAATATTTAGCAGTGTTAAAAAATAATAAATTAAACTGTTTCCATGAAACTCTCTTGGAAAACCTATTTTATAATTATCAGATAAATGGAAACAGGTCGATTATTTTCATGACAAGATCAAAATAAAATGCAGTTTTAAAAATAGCTAAAGTTGCAATTCTTATAATAAGAGAAAACCTATACTGAATTCTTGAAATTTCATTTATTTTTTTTCTTCATTTGGCGTCAATCGAGGTATATAGCAGGTTTGTTGCAATGAAGATGTTTTTTTTTATAGGACTCATTGTTTCTTATTCCGCTTCACAGCAGGAGATAAGAAAGAATACATTCTCGTGGGTGTCATGAAAGAGAACAAAAAGCAATTAGGTTGTTTGCGAGAAAGAAACATCAGTGTCATAACGATTGTGTTATCACTCGGATTAGCCTCAATAGAGTAAATGTGGTTAAACTCTTAATACATAACAATTAACACATTTTAAAATTGTTATCATTTTACTTTGGAACCAAACAAAATAATAATAAATATCTTTATAAATATTTGAAATACTTGAAATATTTCTCATGCGTACATTTTTATACACTCGAAAATTATTTTATACATTTCAGTATGACAATATATTTTTTACCATGTATCAAGAAGAATAATATCTACAAATATATCAGATATGTGATGATAAATAAATAAATTTGAAATACTTGAAATATTTCTCGTGCGTACAGCTTTATCCACTCGAAAATTATTTTATACATTTTAATATGACAATATATTTTTTACCATGTATCAAATAGAATAATATTAACAACTATATCAGATATATAATAATAAATAAATAAATAAATAAATTTGAAATACTTTAAATATTTCTCATGCGTACATTTTTATACACTTAAAAATTATTTTATACATTTCAATATGACATATATATTTTTTACTATGTATACAAAAAAATTATATATGAGGGATTCCACGGGACTTTCGCCACCCCCAAAAAAAAAAAATCTCAAATTTTATCTAAAAATCAGGTTTAGCAGTGTCTATTGATGGACCAAATTTCAAAATTCTAAAAAAATAGTTGACCGGAATATGCAAATTTTTTCGTTTTTTATCGTTTTTCATTTAATCTGTAATATCTCAGAAACTATTGATCGTATCGAAATCATTAAAAGACGAAAATGTGCATTTTTTTATGGCCAACAAGAAAAAAATATATTTCGATACGATCAATAGTTTCTGAGATATTACAGATTAAATGAAAAACGATAAAAAACGAAAAAATTTGCATATTCCGGTCAACTATTTTTTTAGAATTTTGAAATTTGGTCCATCAATAGACACCGCTGAACCTGATTTTTAGATAAAATTTGAGATTTTGTTTTTTGGGGGTAGCGAAAGTCCCGTGGAATCCCTCATATACAACTATATCATATATATATATAATTTTCGTCTATTTATATTATAAATCGAAACGATATTTCGAATACATTTCAAATGTATCTTTTCTATATCTCGTGTATACTTTGTTTCTGTGGGAGAAAGAAAATAAATTCTTGCGTGAATGTGAATCATCGAGGAGTATATATTTAACTGCAAAGCGTTACTTGTACTACCTACGTCTGTATTTCACGGTATATTTGTATGATATTACGATCGGGTAACAAGCTAAAAAGCCCCGAGCGCAGCGATTTTCGTACTCTCGACCCTGTCCTACATTTATACCGGTGGTACTACACCTAATAACGTACACGGGTTCTCGCATGCGGCATCGATGAGAGAGACACGTATATTACGCGTACACAACATACAACAACTGCTATAACGTAAAGAGAGAATGAGAGAATGAGGCAACAAGGGCTGTGAGCAAGAGCGATGTATTAAGGTGGTTGGAGCGCTCCACACACGGAAAGAAATGTTTCGTTGTGGCAACTACGTTTTCGATTTGCTGTACACAATGTCTAAAAAATTAGTTGCTTCAACCATATCAAATAGTAACCTCAACTATTCACGATTAGTTCTCGCGAGATTAGTTAGCTTAACTAATCCAATCGTTGGGACTACCATTCGAATCGTTGGTATTATCATTCGAATCGTCGGTATTACCATTCGAATCGTTGGTATTACCATTTGAGTTGTAAGATAAATAGAATAATCGATTGGTTGTGTCAACTCATTTCTTGGTTATGGCAACTAATCTTTTTTTTCGTGCACTAGTCAAATCAGTGCTAAATTTTTAAAAGCGTTTCTACAATTTCAAATGGTTTAATAATCTGTTTTAAGGTGTTAATCACATAGCAGCATTAGTTCTTAATATTCAAATACATTCACAGCTGTACCGACATCAGTGGACGCGCGGTCCGTGTGTGGCTTCAGCGGTCCCCAGAGTTAAGCAGCATTATTTGCGGTCGTAACTTGGATGGGTGACCGCTTAGCCTTGCACTGGTTTGCGCGCCAACTGCTGAGCGGGAGGCAGTTTCTCTGAGTTTCTAATGTATTCTCATACAGTAGAAACTCAGTAAAAATAAAGCCAACTGTATCGACCAGATTTTTCGCAGTTTCCCTGTGCCCTCGTGCAAATGCGATACAGTAGGGCATTAGGATGAATGGCTGCGGACAACACTCTAGAGGGGTCTCTATAAAGGAACGGACAAAGGGGAGAGGGGAAACATAAAAGCTTGAAAAAGGCATACGGAAAAAAACCAATAAAATACATTCACAGCTGTGATATCAACAGTAAATCGATCAATATCTGCAAATTTCCGATATTATGTTTTTTCATCCAGTTTTTAAAAAGGATAAACCGTAATATCAGTCCGATTATGACGACCAATAGCTCATTTTGTTTACTAAAAGATAATCGATCGATTGGCCGTCTATTTTTTAAAATCGTATTAGTAGTTCAAAAGATACAACCGTTTGTTTATCCTATCATAACCTAACATCAAGTATAAAAATGGCTGTAACTTCTGAACGCCTGATACTTTAGAAAATCCGGACGGTCAATCGATTAAGGATCTTCCACTGATCAAAATGAGCTATGTTTCGTCATAATCGGACTGATATTACGGTTTACCCTTTTACAAAACTGGATGAAAAAACATGACATCGGAAATTTGGAGATATTGATCGATTTACTATTCATATGACAACTGTGAATGTATTTCAATATCAAGAACTAATGCTGCTATGTGATTAACACCTTGGTACAGATTATTAAACCATGTGGAATTGGAGAAACGCTTTTAAAAATTTAGCACTGATTTGACTAGTGTGGAGCGCTCCAACCTCCTTAATGCACGTTCACCGAATAGTATACGGCAAACGCGCCTTCGAGCGTCCGTGATTTTCTCCGGTCGAGCGAGTGCCGGCCGAGCCGGGCTGCTTATTTTGCCGCCGGCTTGTGCTGCACGGAGGTCAAACGTCGACCCAGTAAGACAAACTCTTACGCCGCTGGCCAACCTCTAAATCAACCTACCATTTCTTTCGCGTTACGATGACCCACGTACGTACTATTCGCATTCTACAAACGATAATAAACATCGTGCTGAGAATTTACGCTTTAGCTTGAAGAATTTATGGAAGAATTGCTGGAATGCAAACAGTTTCGATTCAGATGTTACACGAATTCTTTTCAATGAATTCAACTTTTGTTTGTATCGATGATTTTGATTTTGAGGGAAGAACTGGCGTTATTGGACCAATTGCACCAATGTATTATCCACATTTGTCAATAATGTTAAGATGTGTTGAGGTGAAATGAATTTGATTTTTTTTTATACCATAATTAACTCAGTTGATTGATTTAACTAGTTTTGATCAATTTTTTATGGTGGGAGTTTGCAAAACACATCTCTGAGTCTGAGATAGCGAAATCAAAGCGAAATTCAAATTTTCCTTTCGGTACAATTAAACTTATGATCGAAATGGTCAAAACCGTTACCGAGAACCAAAAGCAAAAAATTACATATTTTTCTTACAGTGAAAAAATGAAACACGCTTTTTTTAATCAAAATCGAAAGAGCCTCCTTTTTAACCTTATACATTTGGGATTATTTATAGAAATGTACAACATTAATTAACTATCTGATTCGTGTATGGATTTAATTGACAGTAAAAGCAAAAATGAATGAATAATATAATTCACTTTTCAACTCTGAGAGAAGAGTTTGTTAACAGTTAACAAATCTTGGTTAAATATGGCGAAATGAACCATTTAGTTATTCTTATTGAATCTCAATTGAGCCAAATAAGATTTGTTAACTATTAACAAATGTCAGCGAGCTTAATTTGCGACAAGCAAATTTTATTTAACTCAAGTGAGATTCAATGAGAATAACTAAATGGTTCATTTCGCCATATTTAACCAAGAATTGTTAACCGTTAACAAATGTTAACAAACTTTTCTCTCAGTGAAGAATTCAGTGTCACTAACACGACATATTCTCAAACGACGAAACGTCAAGTTCAAGTACTAAATTAAAAACTTGCACCGCATCGTTCGCAGGTTCGAAGCACGGCGCAGTTGTAAATAGTATAATAGGCTGTTAATGGCTGCAACATCCATTAAAAAACGTAAAGTTGTGCTGCGGGCTCGAACATAAAAAGAGAGTGGGGCGTCTAGATTGAGCGACAGAGAGTTCTTGGAAAGTTTGATTTCGAATATCGAGGTCGAATATCGAAGCTGGGTAAGAGACGAAAGGAGATAGATCGTTTCACTTTTTGAGATAGTACAGTGTATATAATATTACGTGCGAGAAACGAAAAGAAATCCGTCGATCGATCGTTCGCATGTGAAATAGTGAGAAAAAAAATAGGTAAAGGTCACAAGGATGTCCTAAGAACTGGGGCCAACTATCGATTTCCTTTAACCTCACGCTCTTAATCTCAATATTTACCAGTCACTTTCAAAACATACATAAATTATAATTAAAGAACATATATATATATATCTCAAACATTCTTTTAAATAGAAAATGATATTATCTATTATCCATTTGCTCTACGCATGTGATTTATCACAGTCACATGTTCGTACTACAAACAAGAAACACTGAATTGAAAATAATAAAAAAATAGCAGGATAAAGAATCGATGTAGTGATATACGAAAGTTCAATAAACTCGTATCGCAATATTATGACACAATGTTTCGCAGTTTGTTGGACTAGTGACTCTGAACATGCGCGAAGCGAAAACAATACAACGAATGAAAGAAAAATGTCGCCTATATAGCTGTGAAGTAATACAGAGGCTGAAATTTTGCGTGAGTCAATAATAGCCCTGCCGGAAAGATTACAAGCGGGTCTATTGGTCCGCCGGTTGGCCGTCGTCCCTGTGAACAAGCACGTTGGCTTCTCTCATCAATACCGTGTACACGGAGGGTTCCCGTGCATCGTGGAGACGGCCGAAGTCGAGGGAATCGATGAATCTCTCTGACCAAGCTACATAATACAATTTTGTCGCTACGCTTCGAGAACCCGCGCACGCTTAGCCACTCGTCGCCACGTAACAGTAACCGCCTGTATAGGCAAACCGCTTAAAAAGATACATTCGTATGCAGAATATATTCGCGGGGTATATATATATATATATATATATATATATATATATATATATATATATATATATATATGGGGTATTTCATATCAAGTGAGCCACCCAAATTTAGCATGGTAGCAAAAAGTGGTCATAATTTTTTCATAAATTGTTTAGAGTATCACGAACATCCATAAATTATTTCAGAATTTTAGCACTTATGATTTTCCCAAAATTTAATAACGATTTTTGTTATATCATTTTTTTCAATTCGCCGTATACTCAAAATTACCAAGCGCACTAAAAATTTGCTCATGTATAAAATCTAAATCTTTATGAATGTACTCTTTAATAAAAAACGAACATCTATAAATTATTTCAGAATTGTAAGACCTATGGTTTGCCCAAAATTTAATAACGATTTTTTTAATATCATGTTTTTCAATTCGCTGTATATTCAAAATTACCGCGCAAAAAATTTGTTCATGTATAAAATCTAAGTTTATGAATATACTTTTTAATAAAAAACGAACATCCATAAATTATTTCAGAATTTTAGCACTTATGGGTTGTCCAAAATTTAATAACGATTTTTTTAATGTCATTTTTTTCAATTCGCTGTATATTCATAATTACCGGCCGCACAAAAAATTTGTTCATATATAAAATCTAAGTTTATGAATATACTTTTTAATAAAAAAACGAACATCCATAAATTATTTCAGAATTTTAGCACCTATGGGTTGCCCAAAATTCAATAACGATTTTTTTAATATCATTTTTTTCAATTCGCTGTATATTCATAATTACCGGCCGCACAAAAAATTTGTTCATATATAAAATCTAAGTTTATGAATATACTTTTTAATAAAAAAACGAACATCCATAAGTTATTTCAGAATTTTAGCACCTATGGGTTGCCCAAAATTCAATAACGATTTTTTTAATATAATTTTTTTCAATTCGCTGTATATTCAAAATTACCGCACAAAAAATTTGTTCATGTATGAAATCTAAGTTTATGAATATACTTTTTAATAAAAAACGAACATCCATAAATTATTTCAGAATTTTAGCACTTATGGGTTGTCCAAAATTTAATAACGATTTTTTTAATATCATTTTTTTCAATTCGCTGTATATTCAACATTACCGCACAAAAAATTTGTTCATGTATGAAATCTAAGTTTATGAATATACTTTTTAATAAAAAACGAACATCCATAAATTATTTCAGAATTTTAGCACTTATGGGTTGTCCAAAATTTAATAACGATTTTTTTAATGTCATTTTTTTTCAATTCGCTGTATATTCATAATTACCGGCCGCACAAAAAATTTGTTCATATATAAAATCTAAGTTTATGAATATACTTTTTAATAAAAAAACGAACATCCATAAATTATTTCAGAATTTTAGCACCTATGGGTTGCCCAAAATTCAATAACGATTTTTTTAATATAATTTTTTTCAATTCGCTGTATATTCAAAATTACCGCACAAAAAATTTGTTCATGTATGAAATCTAAGTTTATGAATATACTTTTTAATAAAAAACGAACATCCATAAATTATTTCAGAATTTTAGCACTTATGGGTTGTCCAAAATTTAATAACGATTTTTTTAATGTCATTTTTTTTCAATTCGCTGTATATTCAAAATTACCGGCCGCACAAAAAATTTGTTCATATATAAAATCTAAGTTTATGAATATACTTTTTAATAAAAAAAACGAACATCCATAAATTATTTCAGAATTTTAGCACCTATGGGTTGCCCAAAATTCAATAACGATTTTTTTAATATAATTTTTTTCAATTCGCTGTATATTCAAAATTACCGCACAAAAAATTTGTTCATGTATGAAATCTAAGTTTATGAATGTACTTTTTAATAAAAAACGAACATCCATAAATTATTTCAGAATTTTAGCACCTATGGGTTGCCCAAAATTTAATAACGATTTTTTTAATATCATTTTTTTCAATTCGCTGTATATTCAAAATTACCGCACAAAAAATTTGTTCATGTATAAAATCTAAGTTTATGAATATACTTTTTAATAAAAACGAACATCCATAAATTATTTCAGAATTTTAGCACTTATGGGTTGTCCAAAATTTAATAACGATTTTTTTAATATCATTTTTTTCAATTCGCTGTATATTCAAAACTACCGATCGCACAAAAAATTTGTTCATGTATAAAATCTAAGTTTATGAATGTACTTTTTAATAAAAAAACGAACATCCATAAATTATTTCAGAATTTTAGCACCTATGGTTTGCCCAAAATTTAACGATTTTTTTAAAACATTTTTTTCAATACGCTGTATATTAAAAATTACCGATCGCATAAGAAATTTGTCTAGGTATAAAATCTAAGTATATGAATGTACTTTATAATAAAAACGTGTTTGACAAAATAAAGTAACAATATATCTTTTCGTGAGTCAGACCATACCGATTTTTCTAAAAATTTCACAGAATTTTCAGTAGTATGCTTAGAAACTACAGAAAAATTGGTAAATTAATGGCGCACTTGGTATGGAATGACCCCATATATATATATACACAACACACGGGAGAAGAGCAACGAGAAGAATATGCGAAGACGCACGCAGTTACGCTACTTATGTGAGCAAACATATTATTGTTATAATATACATATAAGTTTGTAAAGCACTTATACATGTGCAAAGACGTCGCATATGTAGTTAGAATCTTCGAGGCACAGCCTGTAGATATATTTATGTATGTGTTTGCGTTGTGTGCTCGCTCGTCCCGAGTATGCCAACGATGTTGTGTAGGCGCGTTCCTAAAAACATCGCACACGCGATCGCAACTCGTTGAGCGACACACTGGCCTAGTGACTGGCCGACCCAGCGAACGGGCAGAAGCAGAGAAGAGTGAGGGAGATAGAACTCTAAACGAACAACCTCGACACCTAGACGAGAGTAGAAACAGCTCGTGATTGCTCAGACACGGAAATTCCTTAACACCGTAGATATCGGCTCGCTCATTCTCGTCCGGCAACCGGACATCGTGTGCAATACAGAAATATATACATAGTTATACCGCATATATAATAAGCCAGGCAGGAAGATAAATGTACTTGTTGTGCGCGACCTTAGTCCAGTTTTGACCACACCTTCTCAAAATGACACTTCTGTGAATGGTTTTGCTCTTGGAAAACAATGGACGCATTGCGGAAATGAGTTTCTCAGAAATAATACATTTTTGGCATCAAAGTATAGTAATAAACGGTTCTACTAATGTTCTTGGCTATTTCCTATGTTTTGCTTCGCTTAAATTATCCAAACACCTTTTCTGTGACACTTTGATAAACAATCATTTTTATGGAGATACAATGCATTTAAAAATGTATTTATTACACTGAGAGAAATTGAGATGGTCCTGATAACTATTCAGTGATAATTATATTTTATTAGTCCAGGTGACTATTTTCGTAGTTACATTAATAGTAACGTAGTTAATGTAACTACAAAAATAGTCCCATTAACAATAACGTATTTAATGTAACTACAAAAATAGTCACCTGGACTAATAAAATATAATTATCACTGATTAGTTACCAGTACCATCTTAATTTTTCTCAGTGTACTAAATAGTTATTATGAAAATTGGCAATGAATTTAGACAATTTTTTTTTGTGTTTCTCGAGAATTTAATGTGCAATAATCATTATTCAAAATGTGGCCAATATAGTGTGTTGCTCGTAAATAATTGAAAATGTGCGAGGCAATGGGCGTATTACAGTGAAACCTCGATAGTTTTCCGCAAGCTTCGCTACGATCATCCGAGTCCGTGAATAGTGGGGTAATCGATAGCCCCACTGCAAGTCTGTCTCTCAGTTCTACAGTCGGACAGCGAACGAGGTTGCACTATACGTTCAAGGTGGCGCCTTCGAATTTACACGGTTGAAACGTTTGTAATAACGAAAATACGTCGAATGTTGTGAAACAGTAATATGCAATCGCAACATAATCCACAACAACATATTTCTAAGTGCGTTTTTTGTATCAGATAAAAAATAGTACAGTTCTCTTTCATTATACCTCAAAAAAATAACACATCTACAATTGAACACATCTGAAAAATAACATCATCTTTTTTGTACTACTGTTGTTGAAGTGACTGACGCCAAAAGTTTACATGACAAATATATAACAGTCGTTTCAACTTGATTATTGGATGAAAGGAAATAGAGTCTCGGAAACCTCCCACTCGGTATAACGTCTGTAGGTGTAAACGACTATTACATATGAGTGATTCTTTATTTCAGGATATGGTAGAGTGTAGCGTTCTGGGACTGTTAAATTTCATTCTGATATTTAAAACTTTTTTTTTAATGATGATTTTACAAAACTTTAAATTATTATTTACCACACGTAAATAATAATTTTAAGTTTAAGTAAGAAAAAAATGTTGTTTTCAAAGAAATAAGCAAAAATATGTTTTTATACGTAAAAATATCTCATGTTTTTTAAAAACCAAGTGTAAAAATATAAAAATCAACCAACTCACATAAATGATATCGAATTTTTAAAAAATTTTAACTGAATAACCATTTTTCATTAATTTGAATATAATTTTTATTTTACGGCCGAAACTCAGAAGAATAATAGGATGTGTTGAATTAAAAACATTATGAATTTAAGAAAAAACTTCTCGATCGCTAATTTAAATTTTCAAGTACAACAGACTTTGTTTTGACAACAAACAACATTGACATTTTTTTTTATTGTGATAGTAATACCGACAAGAGTGATTTATTTTCTTTCATCATTAAAGTTATTCCTTTTTGAATTTTGTTGATGTCCAGATTTGTGGCAAATATTGAAATTACAAACAAAAAAAAAACCAATAGCAAATAGATGGAGCAACTGATTTGCGGGTCAAACGCAACACCCAAAATCAAATAATTCTGATATTCAATCAACCAAAACAATTTCTTTTTTTTTCATTGGATCAATAAAAAAAAAATTTTCAATGAGAATATATTTTCTGGTAGAATTATGTCTGTTAGAGATGTAACTATACACATTTATCGTGTTATCTTTTGACGTTATTACTTTCGGCAGCTGTTACAATATAACGTTATTATATTCCCACGTGCATATATATATATTCACTCGAAAATGTGTTATCTTTTGTAAATGTAATGAGATAAAAAAAGTCTATTTGTCAAGAGAAATCGTGTATTATATATTTGAAATGAACATTCGAACGACTTTGCGAATAATTGTTGCTTATTATGTTTCAATTTATTTTCGTTAAAGCACGTATGTACATTTGAACCGTGTGCGCAGTTGAAGGCGCGGCTATTGAAGGCAGTAAAGTGATATACGTCACAATACTATAGACCGGCGCATATGGATTGTACATAAACAAAGATAAAGAGCGCACAAAAATAGTAGTACACCCGGTAGACAACTAGACTAGGAAGAAGTCTCAAACTCACCTCGATAAAGTGCCCTTGAGCAGTGGATTCCTGTCGTCATAATATCCCGTGGACGATTGCATCTTCAAGTAATCCAACGATTTAGCACGGGGCACTTGGCACTCGCACTACGGCACTGCATCACTACTGTACGCGGGCGCGATCTCTCTCCTGCTGCTGGCTCTCCATTCACCGTCGTCGTTGCGATGTTGCTGCCGCTGTTCTTACCGTTGATGCTCTTCGTCGTCGTCCACCGATCGCTGTTGCGATACACATAGCGCGGTGGGCCTTGCCGCACGAACTCGCCTCTATCTCGTCACTTGTTTCCCAAGTGCTTCTTCTTTCCGATCGTATATCGTTCAAGCACCTCCGCGACGACGCACCAACACGAAGAGAGAAGAATAATCGTCGTCTCTGTCTATCGTTTAGTCTCGAAACGAAAAAAAAAGGAAAATAAAAAATTCCGATACACACATTCGCGAGTTTAGCAGTCCCAAAACTCCACTTGTCTTTCCCACTCGCGAACACAGTGCTCGACTCACGAGTATCTTCGATAACCCGTTATTAAATTCCGCTTCGATACACAAGGACACACACAGAAGCGCGCGCCAGTGCGCGAAAATGCGCACTTTATTGTCGACGTTCTTTTCCAATAGTTTGCGCCACGATTTTTCACTAGTTTTTCGTCACTACACACCAACACCTTTTTTTGTTTTTATCCACGAACTTACGTATTTATTAAACACGTAAAAACTATTCAGAAGTTATCCACTGTTTATACATTTCGATGTTTTATACATCGCTCGTAAAAAAAAAAAAAAAGAACAATTGCGGAAGTCCACCGAAGGTCTTTCCGATCTTGCCCGAACGCAATCTCGGTTTGTGTCTGTCTCACTGACTGTATATCTCGCGACTAATCAAAACTCTTACCACGCGTTGACTCGGTCCCTCTCGCTGACGCTGCGTATCCTAAACAAAAAAAAACAAAAAGATAACAATAATATTATTTTTAAGATATTGCGAAATATTGACTGGGAAAAACCCAGACGTTATGCCACTTTTGTTAGGTCACAGAAATATTACGTGTGTATTATCGAATAGTAATAATTGTCAAGCAGCCGAAAACCAAGACTACGTCGCACCGGAATCGGGAGATAGAACGCGAGAGGACTATGTTACGGTTCGATAACCCGTTATTAAAACCCAGTTGGAAAGAGTCGCGCGTAGAGAACGAGCGCGCCCCCCGTTCGAGGTTCCGGTCCGCTTGCGATAGAAACGCGTGACACTGGCTAACGCGATCGACGATCATACGCGAAGCAATGACACACTGTCTTGCAGCAGTGTTGTTCCCTCCCCTCCTTCCTTTTTACTCGCTGTTGGACGCTTTTTCTATTTCTCCCTGAGCTACGCTATACACATGGTTTTGTTGTGTGTGAGTGTCTACACACGCACGTAATCGATCATCGTCGATCGCATAGCAGCAAACAGCTGAGTGCAGAACGTGCGATCTGACACGATCGACTTGTTGTCCCCCTCAATGAGGAACCAGGGTAATCGAAAATCGGACTTTGAAGAAGATACAAGAGAAATCTTTTTGTTAGTTACGTTACTCGATTATTTATTTGTTTGTTCATATTACTTTACACAATGGATGCTTAGTCATCGATTGTTTATCGCTGCAACTCTTCTGATTAGTCGGCCTTCATTTTCTTTTTCTGCTAATTTACCAACAGGTATTTCAATACTACGAACCGTTTAGTCTGAATTACTAGGTCAACGATTATTATTATTATAGATAACCGGTAAAAGTTTTACATTTTTCAACTTGAATCATCACGTTTCGTTTGAGAAATATGCCTGTACATATTAATAAAATATCTTCTCTTGGTTATTCCAATTGATAAATGAATTAGAAAAAAAAATGAAATTGATACGTAACGTCGATTTTTCTTTAACTCTTGCTTAGGTATTATTTAATATATTCTTATTTCGTTTAGTCTCAATTACTACGTCAATGATTATTCTTCTTATAGATAACCGGTAAAAGTTTTACACTTTTCAACTTGAATCATCGCGTTTCTTCTCAGAAATATGCCTGTACATATTAATAAAATATCTTCTCTAGGTTATACCAATTGATAAATGAATTAGAAAAAAAAATGAAATTGATACGTAACGTCGATTTTTCTTTAACTCTTGCTTAGGTATTATTTAATATATTCTTATTTCGTTTAGTCTCAATTACTACGTCAATGATTATTCTTCTTATAGATAACCGGTAAAAGTTTTACACTTTTCAACTTGAATCATCGCGTTTCTTCTCAGAAATATGCCTGTACATATTAATAAAATATCTTCTCTAAGTTATACCAATTGATAAATGAATTAGAAAAAAAAATGAAATTGATACGTAACGTCGATTTTTCTTTAACTTGTGCTTAAGTATTATTTAATATATCTTCGTGGCATGTAAGATTCCATAAGAGTGCCGCTAGTTAGCGAAGTAAACACACCTTTCTCTCGCTTCGGCACTGTTTCACTATCCGACGAAAAAGATGTACCGTAAGCACGTAATCACACTCTGTAAAAGGTCGGGAGTACACCGTGGGCCACGTAATTTCCTTCAGGACAAATCCGCGAAAACAGCGAAGCCTGTCGTGCAGTACAGCAATGGCAACGTGAAGCCGGCGATGGTTGTATCATATTGTGTTGTAAAGATTAAAAGGTACCCGCATCGCGCCACGACCACCTCTCTCCGCCGACTGACAGCGGCCCGTGTAGCGGTGGAACACGTGCGATCTTGGTTTCGAACATGGCTGCCGCTGCCGCCGATCCCTCTCTCTCTCCTCGCTCACCCTCCATCGGCCAACCAACGACGCTCTCCACTCTCGCACTACGATACACGACGACAGCCGGGAAGAACCGTTCTCCCCTCGACGACGCAAGAAAAAAATAAAAGGAATCTCTTTCTCTCTCTCTCTCACTCTATCTTCCTTTTTATATATCGTCACGTTTCCTCGATCCTCGTTATTTCGGATATTCTTAACGAACTTCATTCATTTGTTTTCATAAACTGAAGTGGATATTACGTTCTTGATATTTTTATACATAATTAATAATATGATCCGCCAAACCTCTACAAAATTTAATCCTATGTGCTCATAGTCGATTAATGTCACTTAAAAATATTTTGAAAATTAATATATGTATTGGAAGTTTTTTTTCGGATACAGTATATTAAATTTAATTTAATATACAGATATGTCGTAAAATTTCAATAATTATATTATAAACACAAGTTTTATGAAGTATTTAGTATACTGTATATTAATTTTACAACAATTTTTTTGTATATTAATTAACATTTGTGTATTAAATTTAATATACGCGCAAAAAAAACTTCCAATACTTTATATTAATTTTCATACAAAAATTTCTAACAGTGGTTCCAGACGAAAGGAAATCTTGCTTTATTTATCTACTCTGCAATGGAACATTGGCTTTATTCTTGAACATGAGTCGTCTCTAAGAATAGGTCGAATTACAGTTTCGAATACTTTAAAACAGAATAATAAAATATGAAAAGTAACAGAATTAAAAATAATACACACACTGTTAGAAAAGACTGGACGTTTTTATGCATGAATTTGTCATCTAAATTTAATTTACAATTGTGGTACAAAACTACTGTACATTTACTGTAAACTTAAAGTAAATTATTGAATTTGCTGTACCATACATTCATTTTACATCGCACTTATATATTAAATTTAATATACCGGTTTTTGCATTAAAAATTCGAGTACTTGTACATTAAATTTCAAGTAGATTTTTTTACAGTGTACATATATTTTAAAAAAAGTATGACATTCTGAATCTAGCACGACGAATGCCGAAAATTTCTAATTTTTTACTCAAGCGGTTACGGAGATTAGATTGAGAGGAATTTTTAGAGAGGAGAAAATATCGAGGTCGCCTGTGACAGTGACCCGAGCGTCGAACACGTGCGATTCGAGGAGCTCCCGGTGATGAAACACGACATACGAAAATACGGCTGTTTCACTCCCCCTGAGGAATATTAATGTCTTTTACTCTATTCCGGGCGCCCCTGATTGCAACGAACGTTGCAGCAAGGAAGTAAATGACCCTTAACGCAATCCGGAAGCGAGCATATAGAGACATATAAGGAATCTACTTGGTACGAACAAACGTCACGTGTCGCTTACGAGGATAGATATGTCACGGACCTGTGGGAGAGCAGCGCGCCAGGCCAAAAGTCTTTGCTACTCGGCGCGCGTGTCGTTAACTATTTATAAAGCTACGAGAATCCGACGTGAGCGCTACGAACGATGGACGGAAACATATGCGCTTCTCAGCTTCTAACCAACTGTGTAATGAATGCCTACCGTCAAGACCCCCGCGTTAGTTTTGTTTTTCGCGATAACTCGAGATGTCTAAGGAGCTCAGTGGCATATAACAAGGGGTAGATATAATAATATTGAGTTACGGCACTCGGTCCATATGGTTGATAGCAACGGAAGAAGAAGTTTTTCCGCAATCGTGTTACTTAGCCGACAGAGGAGATCGAGTGAGCGCAGGCGCGTGCGCGCTTCAACGGGAGATAGCGAGAGAGAGAAAAGTCTGAAAGTAAGAGTGTTTCGCGATCCAAGGACGTTCGCGAAGCGGGAATCACGATCATGCGATAAGCCGTGGTAGCGCGAGCCGCTAGGTGGCAACGATCCCCCTACCGTTGTTGGCGATCGCTCGGCTGCTCGGCTGCTCGGCTGCTCGGCTGCTCGCTTGTATACTTCCCCCTACCGTTTCTCAATGGCGGAGGAACACGAACCGGCGAGCTTAGCGCCGCCACTGCCATCAACCGCCGGTTTGTGGTGGAAATAGCAGCGACGAAACGAACGTCGCGGTGCGTTTGCCACTCGTGCTTCGAGCGCTACTAGCTCGTCTCATCGCTGGAAAATAATGGTACCGTAAGCGTTCCACTTCTCGAAGAAAACGCTCCGGAATCCGTGTCTTGGAATGCGTGCCTTCGCCGCGGTGGTCGCGCAAGCCCACGGCCTCACCAATTTGCTTCTCATCGAGTGTATCCACCAGCTCCCCCACTCTTTTTCTGTCTTCTCGCGTCCTTCTTTGCCCGCATCGTCAACACTGCCAGCACTCCATTATTTCGCCCTAGGTTATAGCTTTGAATTAAAGAGCTATATGTTTTTAGCTCTACTGTATCGAAATTACACAAGCCGGAAAATATTAAACGAGACAGAAGTAAAATTTCATGCATCAATTGTACGTAACCCTGGTAAAAATAAATGATGGAAAAGGATTTTTAAAAATCCTATCTATCCGAATACGGAACATTGGTTCACGAATTTACGATCGTAATCCTATATATTTCTTCAATATCCTATAATATTATTATAAATAATATAATTTTTGTATTAAATTTACTTATAAAAATATACGATCGTACACTCAGAGAAATCGTAGTAGTACAGTCAACTATAAAATAGTCATAGTTACTGTAACTGTAATTGTCATAGTTACTGTAACTGTAATTGTCATAGTTACTGTAACTATGAAAATAGTTACATGGACTAAAAATTAATAGTTGTCATCTTATAGTTGACACAACTATCAAATAGTTACTATAACTACCAAATGGTTACCATAACTATTTTCATAGTTACAGTAACTATGAAAAAATAGTTACCATAACTAGTTTCATAGTTACAGTAACTATGAAAAAATAGTTACCATAACTATTTTCATAGTTACAGTAACTATGAAAAAATAGTTACCATAACTATTTTCATTGTTACTGTAACTATGAAAATAGTTATGGTAAGTACTTGATAGTTGTGGTAACTATTAAAAATTTGCTCGGACGAACTAAAAATGAACAGTTGTCACTTTATAGTTGTTAATACCGTAATTTTCTCTCAGTGTAGGAGTATATTAGTAATATTACATTTTTCATTTGAAAAAAAGTTTCATCCACAAATCTTTGGATTCAAATATTTATCATAATCAAGGTACATTATAATATACTTCCTATAACTGTGAGATTAATTATTGTATGAATTTTTATACCATACTATAGGAATACAATAGGAAACTAATAACAACGATTCAATTTCTATAAATTGATCAAAGTCCGAATAGATAGAGATAATAGCATGCGATTAAATTCCATTCAAATTCTATCGATCTCTATCAGTCTCTATAATTTATTTTTACCAGGGAAAAGTATCTAATTTTTATTTGAGTATTTGAAAGTCATACGTTAGGTTTTGCACTGATTATGCGATACATAATCTTTTTTAATTACTTTCTTTTAATGATGATTTATAGTTTTTGTACGCTATGGATGCTTAAAATGCATTTGTTCCGAGGCTAGCCAGTTGTATTAATTGAAGCAATTAAATGAAGTTAAACCGGAAATTTATGCGGCGAATTTTTTAATACAGGCTACCATTAATATCTGTTAATCTCTGAAAATTCATGGTAAAACGTGTATCATTTCAGCAATATTTCTGTGAAATATAATCCTACGAGTAGAAATCTTTTTTTTTTGCGACCTAATTATACACTCTGGGTCTGCGAGACTTTGACCCGCTGTAGTTTCCACTGTAAAAAGTTCAACCCAATGATTTTAGATTTTTATTTAAAAGAAGTTCATAAAGAACGGATCTCAAAAGATTAAATATGACGCAGGTTGAAATTTCGTCAGAGTTTCGTCGGTTTGGAGAATTTCAAGTTTTTCACGGACGGGCAGCTTGTAAATTTGGCCGTGTGTTCATCAGAGCCGAAAGTATACTCCTAGGGTTAAGCATGCTTAATGAGCTCCCATAAAGAATCAATTAGAACCAATATATTAAGTTAAATGTGACGTTTCACGAATACTTATGTTTTCGGAAACGTCAGCGTCATTAGGACCTTGATGTTTTAATATCTGTAAGCTCGTTAATACAAACTTTAGATCGTGTCTCTGTTTAGCTCGTATGCGTTGGTGACTTCTCTCTCGTGTCGAAACCACTCACACACTGCCCTTTCCACGTCTGATCCGCTACCTTCCCCTTCCGTCATGTATCTCCCATACTCTCTTAACTACCACTTCCCTCACGGAACTACCGCAGCACTGCCTCTGCACTCATCGATGCTATTTTGAATCCCCAACTGGAAACGTGTTATCGTTGACACGTATTATATTTAGCCAAGGCCCAGAGCGACGATAATATGTGTAACGAATCGGTCTAACGGTAAATGATACTATAAGCCGTTAATTTTGGTCCGACCCGAAGTATAGAAGCCATAAAGCACTGGGCTGCAACGTACTACGTTAATTACTTGAAAATTGATAAATTACTCAATTATGTTGAACAACGAGTTTGCCTCAGACGCACAGAGTTATACGACGATGAAAATACGAGAGTATGAGGGTAATATCAAGCACCTTATCGGCTGAAAGAATATATTATTTAAACGTATCGGTTGCCAGTGTACCACTGTTATGATTATATCGTAGCCACTTCGTTTCTCCCACCGACAATTCCACTTCCCCTCTCTGGCTCTCTTCTACCAGCCACTTAGAAGCAACTTCACTTCTCTCGCTCCCTCGCTATCTTTTGTCCCTCCGCGTGAGCCTGCAGCGGCGCTACTATACACTTCGACGATATATTTTACGATTTTATTTTCTCGCGCCCGAACCGAGGTTAATCTTTCTCTCTCTCGCTCCCGTCCCGACCGTCTCTTACTTCGTTCTTCGTTCGTCCGCTTTGCATCCTGTTCGCCGCCGCCGCCGCGTATACATATTTACAATGTTGATAGAGATTGCCGGGTCGAAGGTGGCAGAGGGCGTTACGGTGTGTCTAAGATTGCGGCTCCGTGTTTGTAGCGCGTTAAATTTAAGGAAGGAACGGCACAACATAATAATAATAATAATAGTGGCCGGTAACTAGATACGAATCAGCGCTACATCGAGCACTATTATTCGACACGGTTATCCCAGAGATTGAATCGCGTACTCTGATCGTTCTATGGATCCTATCAAATTGAAAGAACCACCGCGTTAAATCAATCAACAGAAGTACGATGCAATTAACGAGTGGAGAAGTAGTCTACGAGTATATCGCTCTGCTTAGGCATTATCGAAACCCTACGAATGGCCATCGCTGTCGTTACTGCCATTAGTATCGACAATTGCGAGCGTCGTAGTAGCGTGCATAGAAACGCAAGAAACGTGCTTCTCCGTCCGTCGCGCATTACCGCGCAAAGGGAGCGCGCTGTACGTTCGCCCCCGCCTCTTCACCTCGACCGACCACGTTTTCATCCGCAAGGTTTCCTGCGCTGTATACATACTATACTACTAACGCGAGAAAACTCTGCTTGCACGGCCAACGTAAACACGAACGAAGCGAGGATCGCGCGTCCGGCTCCTCGCGGCGATACGTATTATTATGCAGCGGTTTATCAATCGATTACCATAGCTACTCAGCGATATGCATCTACCGCGATATTTTCAGTTCTTTTAATTTTATGTATGCGTATTTTTGTCTGTAAATAGTACAAGAAATCTACGAAAAAAAAGTGATGGAAAAATAAGTTTTCTGACAATGAACGGCTTTGCTTTTAATTCGCAACCTACGGTTCTTGATATTACAATACATATTAAGCTCGTTTTTAACAAACGATACTACCAATTTGTTTTTCATTCAATGTCGTTAAAATTGATAAATCAATAGAACATTCTCGTTATAGTAAATAAAAAAAATTTTACTGAACTACGCAGCATGAAGTTATTCGAAATGAGGCCGAGTTTAATACAATAGTACATTACTGAACAGTTTTTAACGAAATTCGAGTAATCTTATTATACAAGTACGTCAAACTAATTCTGCGTATTTTGCTCGATAGTGAAAAACTTGTTCCAAGAAAGAAAGGTGTTTTAATATACACCGGCTTCCTAAAAAGAGTTAACACATACGACAGCAACAACAAACAGGATCATAGAACATAGAAACACTGTAGAGAAGTGGCGAGAAGATAAATAGAAAAAAGAATGAATATATCGTAAATAGTCTCGACAAACATACAAGGTCTAAAAGAGCGGGCGAACCGGAGACCTTGACGTGACGTTGAACGTTTCGCGGGCTCTCACGAGTAGCTACGATTAATATCGACGACGGGAACGTTGGTGGAGTTGGCGGCGAATGTCACGTCTCCGAGACAGAGCACCGGGTAGGACAGGTGTTGGAAGGAAGAAGCACTTGGGCGAACCTCCGCAAGTTTACGTCCGTCGTGTGTGCATATATACACACGTTCGATACGTCACGTGGTACATACTATATTCTCTCGTATACGAAACGGTGAAACGATGTGTATAGGCGCGAGTGGACAGCCGCGACGGGACTGATCGAGACGGTCGAGCCACAGGTGTCATCAGTCGAGCGTCGTTCCCCCCGCCACTTCGTCTCCTCGCATTGACCGAAACTCGCTGTCTCGTTCGCGCTCTACGCGCAACCAATTCCACGTCGCATTCTATACGATATGTCCTTGTTCAACGCGCGCATCTCAAACGCGCCTCTTACGCTCAGTTGAAATCCGGAGAGAAAGAGCAGAGAGCAGAGTTCGCTCTCACTCACTACTACACAGCTGGCTGCTATCCTCGTTGCTCTTTGCCCGTTGTTACTTTTCTCATTTGTCTTTGTTGCTTGTACGAGCATCGCCATAAGTTTGTTCTTGTTGCGGGGAGTACGTGTGTGTGTGTGTGTGATCACGACTCCGCCTAGCCAGCGTCTCTGTATAATCACTCCTGCGGTGTGTCTCACACGCTGTAAACGCATGATTCTATATACTGTTGCTCGACGACTAACTAACTTCCTATCCGACTACTCTTTCTCCACGTGACCTTCCTGGACATCTAATTTTTTAGCCATTTTTGGTCTTTTGCTTCATCGTAGAGGAAGTTTTGGTTTCATGAAAAGAAAATTTTCGAGATTTTTATGTCAGGACATTTAGAATTGTCGAAAACGTCCAGAAAAGTGATCTAGACAAAATGTCCGGATGTATGTATGTATGTGTGTGTGTGTGTGTGTGTATGTATACAACTCCGAAAATTCGGACATCGATAACTCAAAAACCGTTTTCTACACTGTTAAAAAAGATTGTAAATTTACTGTGACAATTAATATGGAATTTACAAAATTCGTGTGCGAAATAATGATTAGTATAACATTTGCTGTAAAATTAACATTGGTAGAGTAAATTTTCAAATATTTTTATGAAAATTACAAAACTTCTGTAGTAATCTAGTTATTACATGACAAAAATTGTAAAATTTCAGTTAAGTTCTCAATATTAGTTAACCGATTTTTAAATTCATATACAGGACTTTTATATCTGTATAAAAATTACTTAGTTGTTCAACACCATGAAATTTTTCAAAACGTTATTTTTCATACCTCTTGGGAACAAAAATGTTGAATGTGGATAATAAACTTTCAGTTAACCACATCTTTAATTTCCGAAATTCAAAAACATTAATCTTATTGTAGGTGGCTTTTGATTTTATAAGAAACACGTAATTTGCAAACGGCATCCAAAAAAAGAATACAGAATGTAAATTCCTAGTATTATATAACAGTAAATGTACAAATTTCTCAAATATTTTTCAGTATTGTTACTTTAAATATCTATTACAGATTGACAATAATTTTGTGGTACAGGTTGTGAACAAAAACTTCCACTCTGGGACTGTAATTTTCTAGTAAATTTTTTTAACAGTGTATATCGAGCTCAAATTTGACACACGAATGTACAACAGACCTTCTTAAACTGTAGCAATTTTCGACAAAATGTGTGCGGAAATTTCGATTTTATGCCGTTTGGAATTTTTTGAAAAAAAGGAGGTGCGTAAACTTTAGTCTATTTTCACTGTAAAAAAAAATCTCCTTGAAATTTAAGGCACAAGTACTGGAAGTTTTTATGCATAAACTGGTATATTAAATTTAATATACAAGTGTGATGTAAAATTAATGTATGGTACAACAAATTCAATAATTTACGTTAATTTTACAGTAAAAGTATTTGAATTTTAATAATTTGCTTTAATTTTACTACAAAAGTACATTAATTTCATATCATAAATGGACATTAAATTTAATTGATGAGTTTATGCATAAAAACTTCCAATCTTTCCCAACAGTGTTGCTAAATAGTTGGTTATAAGAGCAGGTGCACTCAATGTTGTTTCGTATTGAATTTGGCTCGAATCAGCAAAGTGGTTCAGATTTTATGGAATTTTGAATTTTTAAAAAAATTGACATTGTCCTATTGTAACTTTTGCAAAACTTGAGATAGTGAGCACGAATTTTGTATACAAATGAACCAATATTCAGCCATTATATATGTATAATTAAGTGACGAACGGTATGAAATTTTTGATTTTATGGAATGTTGAATTATTTTTAAAAATATATGTTATCACATTTACTTTTGGAAACGCTCTAATAATAACGAAATAAAGGGAATAATGACATAGAAAAAGCGAATTCACAACATGTTTATTTATCTAATTAAAGCAAGGATGCAAAGTAGAAACTTGCACATTGCTTCCTCATTATTTTTCGCTTCTTACAAAACTTCCTCTATGAGAAAGTCAAAATTGAATAACATACTTCCTCATAAAGGTAGCTTTGCAAAATGCGAAAAATAATGAGGAAGCAATATGCAAGACTCTACTTTGTTTTCATTAACTACGTAAACTAGCTTCAGAAAGTTGTCATATTGTTTTTTATCATATTGCTCACCGAGTTTCATATAATTTTACTTAAAAGATAACTTCAAGCGGAAGAAATGAGCTTTTAAAATTTTTATTACTTTTTTACTTTTTAATTCGCGCAAGTTGAAATTTTGTAAAATTTCAATAAACGGGTTTTTATGATGTTGAAACAATTTGACATTTTTTCAACATCGGAAAAATTCATTTTTTAAAACTTTACTAGCTTTAGTGAGTAGTAACATTTTTTAGGGATGCCGCTATTTGCGTGTGAAACTCTCTTTTGAGTGAAAGTACTTGAATCTTAATGAGCAACACTATAAAAAAACATGGCACTTTTTTTTAACCAGTGTGGTTTACACTATATAAACCTGCGTGGGTTAAAATACTACTTGTATTAAGTATGTTGATTATAAACAGAAATTGTTGTATACTTTATGCTTGGTATAATTTCATTACTTACTTTCACTTGTTGTCATTTTAACGGAGGCTAAGAATTCGCTATTGGAATTCCAGATAGCTGAAAATCACATTTTAATGTGTTTTACCAATCGAGCATTTTACGAGATACTTAAATTTTATAGATAAATAAGCGTTTGTACGAAAAATAAGCACTTGACTTTAACTTCCCTGATAAATTTAAGACAGTGCTTGCATTCATGCCTTTGAAGAGTTCGGTAGGTTTCGATTATAAACACTACTGTGCGTTAACGATCAGTTTCATAGGTAATGAAAGTCGGAACATCCACGCGATAATTAACTTTTTAAAGAATTTAAGAAACAAATTATTTATAGGCATATACAGGCCATTTAAGAAAAAATATATATAATACTGGGAAATTCAACTTCTTTAACAGCAAAATGATTATGATTACCCATATTTGTGAAATATTAAACAATAATAGCGAATGATCTACCGAATAATGATATTAAAATTCAGTAATTATTACAAAACAAGTTTCCAACATTTTTTTATAAATATATTTTTAGTAATATGACCTTAATTCGTAAAGTCCACTTGATTACCCAACCTTGTGGTAAAATGCGAAAATGAAATCGCGAAAATTCTAAACGAAAATCAATGAAATATTTTTCCGTGATGACAGTGACACGTCAATCCCTGTCCGGCTTAATATACACATAAATTATATTTACGAACAGTTTCACCTCTGCCAGGATTCACATTACTGCCACAAGTGTAATAAAACAATGTGTCGCCATTACTTATCTGTCAAACAACTTAAGTACAACAGAATATACCTAATGTCAGCAAAATGCCTTGCAAGAATTTTTCGAATCTTTGTCGCATTTCTGACGGTAAAATGTTATTAGGTATTAATTTTACCCACTGTTTTTTACTGTTTAGGGTGCAAAGACTGAGTGTTTAATTCAAATAGATATTTATTCAAAAACCAGTGTATTTCGTGACAAAACATATAACGCGTATCGTAGATGCAGCGTATTTATAACGTGCACTTTCACTCACACATACTCCCGTTATAATCAATGTTTATAATATAATATGTATCTCTCTTGTCATTTCTCGTCAGATTCTCACCTTTTACAGCTATTCTTATAATTCGTTTATGGTATATATTGTATTTAATTCTTTTTTTTTTTAATCTATCGTATTATCTCTGCCTCTCACGTCGCACATGTATACAATTTATCATCATATGTAACGTTACACAATTGCGTCGGTTGTGTACATAGGGGTATGATATGGGCGAACAGCCGACAGCAACGACTCATACGTTAATTTATTCGATTTTCTTTTTTTTTTCTAATATGTAAGCTTCGATTTTCCCACTAATTCTCTGTCACGTTTCCAACGATTTTCGAGAGGAGAAGCCATGAAATAAAAGAAAG
The DNA here is from genome assembly GCA_963970395.1 of Ephialtes manifestator. Lineage (NCBI taxonomy): Eukaryota > Metazoa > Arthropoda > Insecta > Hymenoptera > Ichneumonidae > Ephialtes > Ephialtes manifestator. The sequence continues at coordinate 1,861,427 of OZ019975.1, read as the reverse complement.
TTTCGTGTTATCATATTGTAAAGTTTACAATGCGCTGGCTTTAAAATGTTAAAAATAGAGCGACAGATCGAGAAATTCGTTGGTATACGTTCGAGATTGAGTCGGGTATTATGCTCTTAGGAAAATCGAGTCTGCTCGTTGTTGATTAAAAAAAACCAAGTGTGTCGACGGCCATGACGATGAGCGGCAGCCGTGTCGAGTTGAGAAATCTCTCGAAAGCGAAATTACGAGATTTCCCCTTCCGTTTCACGGTTATTCGTCAGCATAGAGAAATTAGGAGCTGTCGATTTTTCTCGAAGAGATAATAAACGATTTTCAAGCGACAGTAACGATTCGCAATTCGCATCAGTTGTTCCCTCGATTCATACCCTCTTTTAATTTCATTAATGACTTTTTAATCGCTCGAGTCTTTATACAATTGGCTTGGGACGCATTAACTATGTGATGCGTCACCACACGTATCAACGAAGGAAGCATCCTTTGAATAAAAATTAAAAAAAAAAATTCTATATATCGTTTCTGTGCTTGCCACAGAAATAATCAAGCCATTCGCGATCGTTTCACAGGCGAAGGTATTCGCATGTTTTTACGAAAAATAAGTCTTTACACGTGTCTACATGGGCTCGCTGAGGCAGGGTTTGCAAAACTAATTAAATCTATTACAAAAAAAAATTATATATAGGTAGGGGAATAATGGCAACAAATTAATGTTTCCGATGAAACAACTATGTGAATTTTTTAAATAGAATTGGACTACGTATTTTTCTTTGTTGACTAACGATGCATAGTTTTTACCGAATGACTTTCATTGCATTAATACCAAATTTTAGCGAAAAGTGTTAAAAATATTACGGACTGTACGTTGTGATCGTTAAAACTATAAGCTTTTAATACAATGTCTGTTTTATTTTCGAACGTCGTGGAAACTGAATAATTCATAAAAAAATGTTTTCAAAAATGGCTGAAATCTTGACTCAAGCAGTACAATTTAATGACGCTTGATTTGTGAAAAATGAACAAACTATCAGTAGCAATCTTCCCCTATCTACATATGCTGTAGATCACGAGTCAGAGAGGACGCGCTCTTGAGTGAAATAACTCTTCGCATAAAATATTCTTATTGGGATGCGCAATGAAGGAAAGAAGCCGAATTAAAGAGCTTTTTGATTTTTCTTTAACGCGATGGCAACGACTAAAAGTCGTTCCACTGCGTGTCTTTATTATAGAATCCATCACTCTAACAATCTCTCGTCGAGCAGTATCGTTAAGGCACATTCTCAGAACGCGCCGAGTCCACGTGTCCCTTCGCGAAGCACGAAGCCCAACATCGCGGAGTTCATTTGTTTCGTCTCTCGTACGACGAGCGAGTATTAGGGGCGGTGATTGTTCATTTAAAAAAATAACGAAAAAGTTCTTGCTTTCCGGAGTAAATGTTGATATATTCAAACATAATACGTGCATCATTTTTAAAAAATAACAAAAGTAGAGTCGTCGGAATCGGCTGACGATCGAGGCTTCGTTCTTCGTGTCTCGTTCCGACAGCATCGTGTATTATCATTACGTCATCTCTTCCTCTCTCTCTCTCTCTCTCTTTCTCTCTTTCTCTTAATGTTCGGTTTTTTTTTCTTCGCCAATCTCCTATCAATTTTCCCTATATACGTGTCTATCGTCTGTCTGTCCATAGCGCCGGGGGAACAACGTTAGGTATTGCAATAAATATTGTATAGCAAAAGCCCAATTTTTCGGCCGACCCGGTTAGAACCTGGCTCTGATGTATACAGCCGAGGCATCATGTTCCCCATACCCGAGACGCTTTGCGTGTTTGTAAACTTCGTTCGCCGCTGCTGCTAGAGGCAAAGGCTGCTCCAGTTGATCACTCATACCCAGCGACAATCTGAGATCTTTTTGCATGTGCTGAAGAGGTAATTGCGTCGGAAAACCTCCTTCGATAATCGCTAAAACCAAGAAATAAAGAAGTATTAATTAATAAGACGTTTTACGATGGATATTACGATTTTATAGGTGGGGGTCAAAATAGCGAATAACCAAAATAATTAATGGTTAAAATAAGGAACGTTTGAATCTAGAATAGCCATTCGCTATTTTCATCATTCGCTATTTTGACCCGCAATCTTATTAAAATGCAAGCAAAATAGCGAAAAATAGCGAATGGCTGAAATAGCGAATTTCATAATGATGGCAATTATATATTTAGATGTTCCTTATTTTGAAATTCGCTATTTTAGCCATTCGCTATTTTGGTCATTCGTTATTTTGACCCCCACCCGATTTTATAGATATTTTCGAATTTACCTCGACCCTTTTCAAGAATAGCTGGACAAGCCAACGATGTCAGTTCCAAAACTTCGAGAACGTCTTTTTGTTGAAGTCCCGATCGATCGGCGAGCGCCATACTCTCCGCCAATCCAGCGAGTGTCACACCGGCCATCAATTGAAGAACGAGATTCATTTTTGTGGCATTGCCTACCTCGCCCAGATAAAAACTGTTTTTGCCCATCGCCTCAAAGCACGATTGGCATTCGTCAAAAAGTGGCCGATCGCCTGCTGCAAGAATCACGAGGGTACCTTCCTGTGCATGAGTCTTGCTTCCCTGTACCTGAGCTTCCAGGTAACGTCCACCTTTGGCATTTATCGCCTCGGCAATATCCTGCGATGTTTCAGCGTCAATTCCTGTCATCTCGACGTATCCCTTGTCCGGCAAAATTTCCATCAGTACCCCGCAATTACCGAATACCATCTGTAATATTTATTTTCCATTAGTTTTCGATTTTTACAACATATTTCTATATACATTAGCATTAGAAAAAAAAATAACACGGAATTGAAGATAAAATTTAAAAAGAACCTTCGGAGAAAATGTTGTATTTAATGAAGCACTAAAAATAATCGTTTCAAATTACTGTATAAATTAATAATGAAGGTGATTTAAAATATACTAACGTGTTTAGCTGCCTGAGGATCGGCTACGCAGGAAAAGGTGATGTCGGCTGCAGCAACTACGTCCGAAGGTGTCTGACCTTGTTCTGCACCAGCTTTTACAAAGTCCGTGCACTGAAATTAAAAAAGAAAAGATTTAGATACACGCTTTCAAATATATTATATTATTTGCAAATTATAGTTGCAATTAGCCGCTAACGCGAGTCTTTCGGGATGGCAATTCTGCCGCACTGTTTATTGACTTTTTATCTCCCCACTTTCGGTTTTTATGTATTCCTTAAATCAGTATATTATACTTAGAAACCTCTCATAGTAATCTCAAGTTTGTGAATCTGTCCTGAATTCGGACTTAAGCAATAGTGCGATATCTGTTATAATGTGTAATGCGCCATCTTTGTTATAGTTTTTTAAGGGACATGTCCCGTTCACTGGAGAATTAATAAGTAAATAAATAAATAAATAAATATTTATAAAGTGACAACTATTAATTTTTAGTCCATACAACTATTTTCATAGTTACGATAATCATGAAAATAGTTATGGTAACGATTTGCCAGTTATAGTAATTATTTGATAGTTGTGGCAACTATTAAAAATTGATCGTACGAATAAAAATGGATAGTTGTCACTTTATAGTTACTAATACCATCATTTTCTCTCAGTGCATGGTGCGGGATTTTATGTGCACGCGCCTGTATCATTCCTTCCCGCTTCGTTTTAAACATCGTCGCGACATCTTACGTTCTCTCGTGTAATTTAAGATTAATGTTAAGAACAACCGTACGATGGCGCCACTACGAAACTCGAGTCACGCCATTCGTTTTACCCAGCTCGGCACGTATCGCTTGGCGGCCAAGCCGTTCGGCTTCGGCGTTCAACGACAAAACGGTTACGGCGCATTTGCCACATCAGCAATGGACGCCATGATCCGAGGAGACTGGACTTCTTCGAGAAATCGTTCAGAATTAATTAAACCAGTTCCACTTATTCGACAGCGAGTCGAAAAATCGGCTAATTCAGACACAAGATAAATCTAAAATTAGATTCGTCGTAGGAGTGTATTTTCGAAACGAAAATGGGTTCGCTGGAATTATCTGAAAATTTCATAACGTCTCAGCAGAATTGTATCAAAATGGCCGATGCCAGAAATGCGTGCTCTAACGACGCGAAACAAAGCTAGCTCGTTAAACTCGTATCTCGTTGCGTCACAGCGCTGGAATTTCGTAATACGTTTTCTGCCTGGTAATACAATAAAGGCAACTGCAGGCGTTGAGCGACGCGCCTTGTACCACCGACGAAACGAAGGCCTCGGGCTTTTTTTTCTTTTTTTGCTGCCGCTCCCCAAACTCGGCGTGCAGATAATCGAGAGTGGCATCTATATAATACCCTTTGGCCGTCCCGTTTACGGAAAACGTCAATCTACCATCGATATACTGATAAAATTTTATCAAAAAGCCAATACGTGTTTATGTATCGATTGAATAACGCCAATAAAGTAATTGAGTCAAAATTCAGCGTTAAGCTCGTAAAAGCGGCGAAAAATCTCACGGCCACTCGAAAGGAGAATTCTGTATTGTTGCTATCAAGTACTCTAATGATGCGTCCTATTTAGTGTAGCCGTTGAGTCGAAGCACAACGGTTTTGGCCGCTCCCACTCTTTCCGCCGGTTGCATTAGTTAACGAGTCCGCTCAGATAACACGCGCAAACAGGAGAGAATGAGCAATGAAACAGCTGGCTGTTTATCAAAGCGAAGACACGGCAAATGAGTTGCTACTTCTATCAGACTCGGAAAAACGACACCACAATTTCCCTGTATATATCTATTATGTGTATAGATGCAATAGATACATTCACATCCAAGCGGCGACGTTAAATTACGAAAGGCGTAATTAACGAGTATTCTGATGGTCAAAGTGGTAATTACATACAATACACGAACGTGCTGAGGTACGAAATTATAAGAACCTCTCAAGAGCCAGATACACGATAAACCGGGAGCGGACTTATTAAACGCCCCTGCTGCGGGTATTTCTCGAACGGATGTGAGAATAAAGAGCGTAACGAAGCGGCAATATGCTTCGGAGCCTTTCAGAATTACTTTACTTGAGCTCCCGAGAATTTTGTACGTGCTTCAACGGAGTAATCGTGGAAAAAAAATATTCTAGTGTAGGTTTGTAATACCAGATCGAAAACGGAACTAGGGGAAAAGCTCGAATATCTATCCGTAGAGCGAAAGAGTAAAATAACAGAGTGTTTGCTGTGACGTATACGGATACACGTTGCTCGGAGAACGTTCAACACACTCCTGGTGTCCGATAACAGGCGCCGTTGCCACATCCTCCCATCGCCACTACGGACGGATGAGCAAACGAATTCTCCAGCCCACTCTGTGGTTATACGAATTTCTTTGCCGTTTCCGTAGACCCAATATTGTGTTCTCGAGCAAATTACAAACTGCAATTATATATATATATTGCAATGTTCTTTCACTGTCCCAACAACTTGTATGACGTTTTTGTCTCGACTATTCCCGAGACTTAACATAACTGACAATGCACATGTCCAAATTAATAATAGCGAAAAAAAATGTAAGGTGAATTTTCCGACCGAAAGTCGATTCTGAAAATACTGGAATTAGAAACGGAAAAAAGAAACTTTTTAAAATATTATGGTTAAAAAACTTGTGACCAGTATTTTCTGTGGTAGAATACGCGACTTGAGAACGATAGGTAAGGCCAAAATTCGATATCTCAAAGAAAAAAAAAAATTAGGTTCGATTTTTCGACCGGAATCGGATCTGAGAATTCTGGAATCAGAAACGGAAAATAGTCACTTTTTTTTAAACATGGTAAAAAAGGCTTGTAACCGATGTTTTCTGTGGTAGAGTACGCGACTTGAAAACAATAGGGGATGGCCAAAATTCGATATCACAAAAAAAAAATTTAGGTTGGATTTTCCGACCGGAATCGGATCTCAGAATTCTGGAATCAGAAACGGAAAATAGTCACTTTTTTTTAAACATGGTAAAAAATCTTGTAACCGGTGTTTTCTGTGGTAGAGTACGCGACTTGAAAACGATAGGGCATGGCCAAAATTCGATATCACAACAAAAAAAAATGTATGTTGTATTTTCCAACCGGAATCGGATCTGAGAATTCTGGAATCAGAAACGGAAAAAAGTCACTTTTTTTTTTAAACATGGTAAAAAAGGCTTGTAATCGGTGTTTTCTGTGGTAGAGTACGCAACTTGAAAACGATAGGGCATGGCCAAAATTCAATATCACAAAAAAAAAATTTAGGTTGTATTTACCGACCGGAATCGGATCTCAGAATTCTGGAATCAGAATGGGAAAATAGTCACTTTTTTTTAAACATGGTAAAAAGGCTTGTAATCGGTGTTTTCTGTGGTAGAGTACGCGACTTGAAAACGATAGGGCATGGCCAAAATTCAATATCACAAAAAAAAATTTAGGTTGTATTTTCCGACCGGAATCGGATCTCAGAATTCTGGAATCAGAAACGCAAAAAAGTCACTTTTTTTTTAAACATGGTAAAAAAGGCTTGTAACCGGTGTTTTCTGTGGTAAAGTACGCGACTTGAAAACGATAGGGCATGGCCAAAATTCAATATCACAAAAAAAAAATTTAGGTTGTATTTTCCGACCGGAATCGGATCTCAGAATTCTGGAATCAGAAACGGAAAATAGTCACTTTTATACAACATGGTAAAAAAGGCTTGTAACCGGTGTTTTCTGTGGTAGAGTACGTGACTTGAAAACTATAGGGGATGGCCAAAATTCGATATCATTAAAAAAAAATTTAGGTTGGATTTTCCGACCGGAATAGGATCTCAGAATTCTGGAATCAGAAACGGAAAATAGTCACTTTTTATTAAACATGGTAAAAAGGCTTGTAACCGGTGTTTTCTGTGGTAGAGTACGCGACTTGAGAACGATAGGAAAGGCCAAAATTCGATATCACAAAAAAAAATTTAGGTTGTATTTTCCGACCGGAATCGGATCTGAGAATTCTGGAATCAGAAACGGAAAATAGTCACATTAAAAAAAAGGTGGTAAAAAGGCTTGTAACCGGTGTTTTCTGTGGTAGAATATGCGACTTGAAAACGATAATGAAGGCCAAAATTCGATATCACAAAAACCCATTCATCGTTTATGGACATCCACTAAAAATTTAACAATTAAAAACCACTCACTCGTTGTATCGTTTCCAACGAAATAGAAAGGTTTTTAATAATAACTATTTTCATACTCGAAATAATATTTGTTACGTTGCAAAATTGCTCCATCTAAACCTTAAATGTTTTTTCATTAGGTCCCAAGACCTCTCTTCTCGCCGTGCACGAAATACTTGAGCTATCTAACAGGGAGCAATTACGGTCTTGAGACACTTTGGCGGGGCTCTCGCGTCACGAGTCTCCAACGTCGTGATAAAAGGACAGCGCAAACACCCAGAAATTGCGGCCATTAATATCATCGTCCGGACGTTCTCTCTGGTAATTGACGGCAGAGCTCGCAAACACGCCCGAATGCTTTTTCTTGCCAACTAAGCTTTTCTTCTTTACTACGCGAATTCGACAACTGAATCAATATATAATTCTTGCCATAAAGTGTCGTCCTTTCCAACATTAGTCGTCCGAATGACCTACATTAATCAACGTATTCACTAATGTAAGTGTAAGCTCCCCATGCGTGTGTATATAGTCTTTGGGGGAGGGGCACACACGTGGATCAGTGTCAATGCTCGTCTCGCTCGCGTAATTGTTGGTGGTCTCTGTGGCGTAACAAAAGACCGAGTAGCGAGGTAACCAATTCGCAATGTGGGTTAGGAATGTAGTAGCATGAGCGTCAAACACGAACACCGGATTATGCTAGATCTCTCTCGAGTTAAGCGAAGACTCTCCGATCCACAACGTTGTCGGTCAATTAAACTATCCTCACCAGTGCACTGAAAGAAAAGCATATCGTTGATTTAACGATTTCACATGATAAAACGAATATAGGAAGACTTGCAATGTTTTATGGTCGAAGCGATAATAATATGGTTCAATAAACGAAACTTGCAAGGTTATTGGAAACAAACGTTGAAATCGTGTATATGCAACGAAACGGCATATTTGAAACTATTATCATATTGATGATTGCTACGATAAACAGAGTTGTAAATGCCTAATACTTATAGAAATAATGATGATGATACGATCAGTTCTATAATTATGATTTTATAATAATAACATATAGCGATTATAATACGATGATTAAACTTTGGAATGGCTGCAAAAATTATTATTTTTCAATAAAAATTCACGGTAATCCTTTTGAAAAAATGGAAAAAAATAGGTAATGCATTACTTATTTCTTCCATTTTTTCCATTATTTTCTTGCAATATTAAAGCGAAAATTAGTTTTTTTTTTCAGCTATTCAAATGTTTACACTCTACTTTATAATCATTACATATTATTATTATGAAATCATAATTACAAAAGAAATTGTACTGTAAACTATATCTCATGAATTAATTGGGATTTTCAACTCTGATTATAAATATATTTGCTATAACCATAAAATATAGATGTTCCTCCTGGGAATTATAGTTTATAGTTAAATTATCGTCGGTCTAACTATATTTTTTTTAAATTATCAGATTTTTCTCTCCGTGTAAATAATAATCAAGATCAGACAGACAAATTGTAGTGTGAAGGCAACATTAATTTCTTTTTTAACTTGGCGTCGAGTCGCTACCGCGACTCTTGATTGACAATGGTAAAGTCGAGCGCCCTAAGTCCTGTAACATTGAGAGACTCGTCTTCTTAAGCGAGAGAAGAGGAATAAAAGGCTCTTGATTGAATAATGAGAAGACTTTGTGTTATCCGGTGCTCGAACTTTCGAGTATCCGGCTCATGGAAAATCACCTATCAGCTGATTCGACGTTCGAAACTTATTCCTATGGCTTCTACCCGAACAAGCTAATGCAATGCCCAGACTCAGGGACATATAATATTAGCTGTTGCCTTAGTGCGCTATAGTTTGCACACTTGTTACGTAGTTCATGGCTTGGCCTTCGATCGAACAACATTTTCCCGAGTCGTTGGGCTTCCTCAACCTACTAATCGTGTATTTTTTATGCGCGGTTGTATATTAAAAAAATGCAAGGGGTTATAACGGACCTATAACGGTCGTTACGGTAAATACGAGAAAAAACAAAATGCATTTCAAAGTTAATCAGCAACACAAAGAATAAATTTAATTAACCTTAGGCTCACACCCTTGGGAAAACCCATAAACGGCGCACTTGAGTTTATAATTAGTCATGACTCTTTAGTCTCCCTTTTTTCTCCGTATTTTTCTCGAAAAAAAAAAAAAACGCTTTCATCTCGACAAAGTTTTTCCTCAAACTGCAGAAAAAAATATCAATGCAATTTTTTCGCTGTGATGAATTGACTGTAGTAAAAAATTACTCCTGAAATCATATCGAAAGATCTGAAAAGTCGCGAGAATCAAGATTTTCTATTAAAGACCAAGACACCTATTGAGAAAAAAAATCTCTGATGATATACAATTTTCAAATCGACATACAATGAAAAATCAAATTATTACGTTTTTAATTGTAAGTGCGTTTTTTTCAATGAACACTTTTTAGAATTAAGATAAAAAAAGGACTTGAAAAACAGCAATTCTGGTAATGTACACTGAAAAAAAAATGTCATTGATTCAATAAAACCATCGTTTTCGGGCTGCCAAAAACAAGTGTTATCGACTTAATTTGAATTCTAATTCCTACAATTTCATACGAGATTGAAACAATAACTCTAAAATAAACAAAATAATATTTTATTATTTCAAATGGGATTGAACGAATAAGAACTAGAGTTAATTAAAAAATACTTCTATTTGGCAGCCCGCAATAGATTTTTTTTTCAGTGTAGCAAATTGCATTGAGAATTAGGGTTAATATAGGGAGTTATTTTTTTTAGGTTTCAAAAACGCCTTTATGAAATCTATAGATAAATATGCCAAAGAAATAAATGCATACAAAGTGCAAAGTATGAGACAATTGATCGCAAGTGAATGAACGCAAAGTTCACAATGAGCTTGACAACGAGTTCTGTAGCTTCTCGTAGCATATGAGAGGCCAGTTGACTCGGTGCGTGCGAAGTCTCGACGCCAGTCTAGCGGTCGCATAGCATCAATAACGTTACGTGCACAGGGCATGTAAGGTATATCGACCCGAGGGGATCGAGTCGTGAGTGCGGTGACCGCACGCCTCAACTATTTCAACTCAGAAAGCTATGGACACCAGGAAAGACGTTTAGTCTCAAAGATAGCGAAGCAATCTATTAATAGGTATAATAGAAATGATATAAAAACAAACACGATGCATATACCCTTGAGAGGATGATATTATAGCGAAGCCTCGTGCAAGAGAAATTCAACGCAATACGAAAAAGTGTATTTATAACTAATTGGCTGATAAGATCGCTCGATGCTATTCGTTCGTTGTCTGAGAATATTATTTTCAACTCCCAACGGATTTCGCATCAGAACTTCGTCCGCTATCTTCTCGTCAATCTAATGTTTCGTGCGCAGTGGAAGTGTGTTGTTTCCGACCAAATTGGACGAGGCGCTTCGTTAATTGATCCCGGCTAGTTGGCGGTAGAGTTTCAGCGGAAGTCGATACGGGAAATGGGAAGGAAGGGAAAAATGATGAATAGACCAGTTATCAACAAAGTTTCGTTAATGTTTCCGGGCTGACTCGCCGAATATGGCTAGTTTAAGACTTGCTTTGAACTTTAGAAATTGCGTTACTTTTTTCCGGCAGATCGGAGACAATAGGGTCGATGGGTATAATGGATGTGCAGCAGAGGAGGCTGAGGTTAAGGGGTGGAGAATGTGTTTCGCGCATGCCACGTTTATACGCTACAACGTGACCTTCAACGACCGATGATGGTACGCGCAACCCTGAAATTCGGTCGTCTTCTCTCCCTGCGCGTCCACAACCACAACTGACAGTGTAACCGTTGCCAAATGCCACGACATTCGGACAAAATTTGCAACTCTGCGGCATTGAACGAGTCGGATGTCTGGGGAATCGGCAAATTAACGCGAGCGCAAAGCACAGCATTTCTCATCGCTGTTCCTGACAACAGTGATTTCGTATAAACGGCCGTTGACAGCTCTCGGGAGCTTCGCTATTTCATTCGGAACGATTCCCCAAGAGAAAAGTATTTTTATTTGAAATGCCGACAGGAGGATAAAATTTATGACGTGGGAGGAATCACGTAGGGAAAAAAATCACGGCGAGACGGATATAAAGAAACTCTTGGCATTTTAAAAATAACGGCTGTAGTAAACGATATACAGTCAAATATCTGACAAGTTAGTCCACACGGAACAATAAAGATTTATTCTATAGATTTACTTATAATCAAGTATTAAAATATATTTAAATGTAATTAATTCACTATTTTCATTGTCTGCACTAAATTTTTATCGAAGTAATTAATTTAACAAATATATGTTTATAAAAATGAATGATACATTTTTAAATATATTGTGCATTCCATATCATTCCTGAGGTATGGCTACACTGTAAAAAATTTTTGTTTGAAAATTAATATACAGTATATAAAGCTCGGATGCATATACCGTTATATTAATTTTCAGATGCATTCGTCATTGACAAATACCAATTTTTAGTCATTTTCAAATACCAGTATCGGAGAATTCTTATACTATTCTCCAATTTACTATAAAAGTATATTAATATGGAATTCATATACCCGTTTCGTAAATCTCATATCGTTTGGTATATTAAATTCACCTGAATTTTTAACAATGTAAAACATTTGTTTTTGAAAATTAATATACCATATATGAAGCTGGAATGCATATATAGTATATTAATTTTCAGATGCATTCGTCATTGACAAATATAATATTTGTATATTAAAATGAATATTACAATACTCACGTACTGTAATTTTCAAATACTTGTATCGGAGAATTCTCAAATTATTGTAAAAATGTACAATAAAAGTATATTAATATGGAATTCATATACCCGTTTCGTAAATCTCATATCGTTTTGTATATTAAATTCTCTTGCATTTTTAACAGTGTACACTGTTAAAGTAAATGCAAGTAAATGTAATATATAAAACGAAATGAGATTTATGAAACGGGTATATGAATTGCATATTGATATACTTTTATTGTAAATTTAAGAATAGTATAAGAATTCTCAGATACTCGTGTTTGAAAATTACAGTACGTGAGTATTGTAATCTTCATTTTAATATACCGATATTGTATTTGTCAATGACGAATGCATCTGAAAATTAATGTACGGTATATGCATCCGAGCTTTATAACCGGTGTATTAAATTACAACAAATTTTCTTTTTACAGTGTATAATAAATGGCCTGGTTCCCCTTACAAACCTTCCCGCCGGTGATGTAAAAGTATAATTTTATGCGGAGTGCTACTGTATATTTTGACTCTATATATACACACACCGCAGACAACGTGGGAGAGCCGGAAAGTCGTCGAAGTCAGCGAAGCACTCTGTGAGTTGTTAAACATCCTACCCCCAACCCTCTCATTTTTCCTATTCTCCATTTTACACGTATACCGAAGCTTTGCCTAGTTTACCACAGAAACTACGAAATAGCTCAAAAGAAGGTGTGAAGGCGTGAGCGAAACGAATAAACTCGCAATATACATATACATTTACATATATTCAGCGTATCAAATCGAAAGTAATGTATATATATACACAATTTCTGCCGAATCGTATTGACCGAAAAAATTAACATTTACAAAATGTCACTGCCGTTACTGTCGTAGCAGTCGTAGTCATTCATCGAGGAAATCCCGAGAAATACGAGCTCCCGAAAGCAAGAAAGATAGGCGAGAATTTGCCAAGAGATTGTGCATACATAATATGCAGTACATATATCGAAGACGAGCGGAAGAAAGGGTCGAGTGAGGATATGCAAGAAAAAGTATGAGCCGGATAACATCGAGAATAGGAAGGGAGAGGCAGAGTGAGAAAGAGAGACAATCGCACCAGGTTCCCGAGCGCGGCCTTTATTTATCCCATGCAATGTTGCCGGCTCGCAGTCGGTGACCCGGGCCCGCCTTGCCAGCCGGATCAATATTCTCCGAGCCGGCAACTGCGCGTCGTGCCCAGCTGATCCAAGCGACTCTTAGTGCTGCTGCACTCAACGGCTGGTATTTCGATGCTCGGTGCTCGAGCACTGCGAAAGCGTTCCTCGTCTTTGACGACGATTCGGAAAATCTACGCTACACTTATTGGCCTACGTGTAGTAAAACAAGCCTATGAATTGTGTAGGACAGTAAGAGACAGAAACGTGCCAATAACTAATACATTAAGGTAGTATAGAAGAGACATTGCGGGAAGGGATATGCGCCGCGGTGGACGACATGCAGGCAGGCGTCGTCGTGTATTGCCTTTCAGGAAAAGATTCCCTTTCACACATATTATTGGAAAATTGTCCGACGAATCCGTACCAAACACCGATATTCTTTTTTCAATTTTATTATACCGTCTCTATAGTCGCAACGTTTCTATAAATATAATAAATAAAACATAAAATAAAATATGAATACTGATAAATATAGATTGAACAATATTTATTCGTTGTATCATAAAATATCGATTCGTAAATATTTTGAATTTAAATTATGTAGTTTTTTTTAAATTTTACACTGAGCAATTTTGCTTAATGAAAAATTAATTTTTTTTTTCTCTTTTTTTTTTGTCGTTTGCAGACACATTTGATACACTGAAAAAAAAATGTCATTGATTCAATAAATCCATCGTTTGCACGCTGCCAAAAACAAGCGTTATCAATTTAATTTGAATTCTAATTCCTCCAATTCCATACGAGATCGAAACAGTAACTCTTAAATAAGCAAAATAATATTGTATTATTTCAATGTTAAATGGGATTGAACAAATAAGAACTAGAGTTAATTTAAAAATAGTTCTTTTTGGCAGTCCACAATAGAATTTTTTTTCAGCGTACATAGTGCTACGTTTCATCTGTTTTGTAAAGCTCGGGTTTGCGTTACTGCAAAACACCTTCGTCTTGCTCATTACGAACAGTCACAGTCTGTCTCTTCTCCTTCTTCGCTTGTAGCCAAACCGCCTTCTCATTTGGCTCTCACCGAAGCTAACGGATCGCCTACAGGCAAAAGATCTTCTGCTTAACTCCGTCTGAATTTGCCTACCTATATTATAGTACCGCCACCGGCTTCGGTTTTTTTTTAGATGACACGATTGTATTGTCTCGTCACGTCCTTCTTTATCATTCAGCGGGAAATGTATACATGCCTACACTTCTTTCTATTACCACTTCACAGCGACTCCATCTTCTCCTTTACGTTTGTGAGTCCTCAAAGACATTACCCAACAAGTCAGAGCGCCATTCGAATGAAAAAGTATTTCAAATACTTTTTTCATTACACCATCATAGATTGTTATGCCTATAATTTGTTACTTATTTTTTATTCTAAAAGATAAACACATCAGTTTAGTGTTTCTTTTTAAAGGAAAACTTTCAATACGATGCAGTTGAAAACTTTTGCAAAAAAATGTAATCATCCGCGAAACAAAAATATTGAATGCATTCCTAATAGAATTGCACTGTCCTTCAACATTTTTCATAGTCTAAGATTTCAAATTTAATATAATTTCGTGAAAAAATTGCAGTACTTCCATTATAGCTAATGTATTATATTGGCATTTGAAGAATTCGCAATATACAAAATTACGCTAGTTCCCAAATATTTTATGGTAACATTACCATTACACTGAGAGAAAAATCAGGTGATTAAAAAAAATATATAGTTAGACCGACGATAATCTAACTATAAACTATAATTCCCAGGAGGAATGTCTATATTTTATGGTTATAACAAATATAAAAAAAATAGTTGGTGAACCCTTAATATAATTCCCAGGAGGAACGTCATCATAGTTTCCCAAGTAAAAAAATTATATATAGAGTATATAAAAAATATATATAGTTTTAAGCATAGAATTGGGCATATATAGTTTTTATAAAATCTATATACAATTTATATACAATTTATATACAATTTATACATAAACCCAACTTTACAAGTGATCTTATATATAAATTGCATATAGATTGTATATAGAATTTATACAGACTATACATGCCCAATTCCATATGTCGGACTATATATAATTTTTTTACTTGGGTTCAAAAAACTAGAACCTTGTACATTGCTTCCTCATTATTTTTCGCTTTTTACAAAGCTCCCTCTATGAGGAAGCAGTATGTTATTCAATTTTGGCTTCCTCACAGAGGAAGCTTTGTAAAAAGCAAAAAATAATGAGGAAGCAATGTGCAAGGTTCTACTTTGCATCCTTTTTTAAATTAGATAAATAAATATGTTGTGAATTCGCTTTTTCTATCTCGTTATTCCGTTATTATTATAGCGTTTTCGAAAGTAAATGGGATAACGTATATTATTAAAAATAATTCAACATTCCATAAAATCACAAATTTCATATCGTTTGTCACTAAATTATACATATATAATGGCTAAATATTGTTTCATTTATATACAAAACTTGAGCTCGCTATTTCAAGTTTTGCAAAAGTTACAATAGAGCGATAATATCAATTTTTTGAAAAATTCAAAATTCCATAAAATCTGAACCACTTTACCGATTCGAACCAAATTCAATACCAAACAGCATTGAGTGGACCTACTCTTATAACTAACTATTTAGCAAAATAGACTAAATTTTACGAAAGTTAGAGCGACCACGTCCTTTTTTCAAAAATTCAAAACGGCACAAAATCGAAATTTTCGCACAGATTTTGTCGAAAATTTGTACAGTTGAAGAGGGTCTGCTGCTACACTAGTGTGCCAAATTTGAGTTGTATACATATACACACACACTCACACACACACATACGGACATTTTTTCTAGATCACTTTTCTGGACGTTTTGGACAATTCTAAGTGTCCTGACATAAAAATCTCGAAATTTTTTTTTTCATGAAAACAAAGCATCGTCTATGAGGAAGCAAAACTATTCTAATAGTTTCAAATATGCCGTTTCGTTGCATATACGATTTTAACGTTTGTTTCCAATAACCTTACAAGTGTCGTTTATTGAACAATATTATCATCGCTTCAACCATAAAACATTGCAAGTCTTCTTAAATTCGTTTTATCATGTGAAATCGTTAAATCAACAGTATGCTTTTCTATCAGAGTATACCGTTTTAATGATCCTTGCAACGTCGAGAATAATGAAATGAGCTTCGGTCCGTCAGACACGTACATAATGTAGTATCATCCAATAATAATTTGAAAGGAAGAAGGGTAGAGACGAGAGACGGTTGGTCGAGACAAGAGATCGATGGTTAGAGTAGCTACGTGAGTACACTGTCGAAGCGCGAAGGTGGGTCGTCGCGGTTTTTGTGATCGATAAGAAGGACCTTATCGCCATTTCACGAACGGTGGGATATTCCGCCCCTGGAGAAATGAGAGAAACCAACGGAGACGCCTACGAATCTTTCTTCGCTCTCCCTGACCATGACCAACCAGCGTCGGAAACGCGCTTCCGCGGCCTCGAGACGTGACCCGAAGCTATATACTAACAGTATCCTCGAAGGTAAGCGACAGAGTGAAACGAGAGGGTGAGTTTGCTCCGCGTGTCGATGTGAATCCTGCCCCACCCCTTCCCAGCAGTCCCCTTGGGAATCTCCACGAAGGTTCGTGTTGTAGCGAAAGACTCCTTGAACGACCTTGCCGAGTTTATAGAGAAGACGAAGGAGCGGAAGGGCGACTAGGGCTTCTATATCCGGAGGTAATGATTCTTTGTTAAATTGAAATTCTTCACTCCCGCTACACGTGGACCGTCGTGAAAATAAGAAAAATCAATGGTTGGTAGTTTCACGCAAAGTTACTAACAAAAACGTGCTACTAAAAGGATAAATAAAGTTAGACGGTGTAAGAAAGATTAAAGAATCCGCGTCCTTGGTTCAGTTTGCCAAGTGCAAACTGCTTCCTTCTTCAACGCGGAAATATGTCTTTGATCAGCTCGATGACTTTTCTGCAAACACTGAAACGTGCGACTTCATGGATTCTTACTTGCAAGACGTATATTCGCTGCTACTCGTAGATAAATCAATACTCATTTACTAAACAGAGGATGGGCAGATGGATTCGCGTGCTGGCAATTTATTGGCAGTCAATGAGTGCATCAAAACGCGATGCCTTGTCGTAATCGCGCCCTCTGGCTCTTCAAGGTGACTGCGTTGTACCTAAAATTCTATGAAATCCCCGAATATTATATGCTGATTCTGTATTTATTAGCAGTCTTCATTTTTATCCGACAATATAAGTCGAAATTAATATTGAATTTCTATTCTCGTAACAAATTATCAATTGACTGAGAAGTCACTTGAAGTGCCAACAACCACATGTGTCGACTTGTTATCTAATAACATTTTTTTTATTCACTAAACTTGTTTCTTAATCACGTTTTTTATCATCTTTAGTGCAAACTTAATTTAAGCAATTAATAAAAAGATATGTACAGCCGAAAAAATATAAACAACATCGGCGGAAAAATAGAAAACTAAAGAAGTTAATCTATAGTCCAAGAGACCAATCATTCTGCCTACTACGTTAACATGATAGGCGTGACGTTGAGATAACAAGGCGATAATCGTTAGTTTATCAGCATGCTCGTGAGACGCTGCCACTCACTTATGACTGAGAATCCTTCGCGAAACATTCGTTGTTGTAAAAAAGAAACCTTAACACGGAAGCATTGAGAGATATGTATGAAAATGCAGCCGAAGTTTTGCGGCTCTTGCTCTTAATGGACTCTCAAATAAATAATATACGTGCGAAATAATCAGTTGCGGATTTATCGTCGGTCAACCGCGAGTTATCTTTCGCCTCGTGTGTTACGCTGTTGGTGGAAGAGCGAGCCAACTCGTCGATCAAGATGAATCACACAAAAAGTCCAGCAGCTAGCTAACGGATAACATTTGTTTTGCGTGAATGGCCTTGTAGCACTGCGCAACGCAAATAGTATCCGGCCAAACGATTCGCCTTACTAGAATTTACTATCACCCGTGTAATTTCTCTCCAAAGACAACCTGTAAAAGTATTTCGATGAAATCGTTCGTATAACGACGGCCGATATATTAAGAACTACAAATCGCGAGCACTGTTGACGTAATTGTTTGTTCATCCGAACTCCAGGAGTTTAAATATCGGGGAGAATCGACATTTGGATCCGTTATATATTTAGAAAATCCTATTACAACCTGCCTTTTGAAAAACAAGTTGACTTTTTTTTCATGTGAAAGAATTTTAATGAGCCCTTCCAAATGTGTTACGATCCTTATAAAAATTGAGTGAAACAACGTTTTATAATTTGATTTACTTCAGTCTGCAATAGAAAGTTGTTTTTTTTAAATTCAGTGAGGTTTCTCTTCTTTAAAGCAAAATGTGAATGAAAATGATATGCTGTAAGAGAAGATGAAGTAACGAACGTGTTGAATTTCCTCTGAACAAGAAGATATCACTAGTGTCACAGTCTACTACTAATAGATTACAACTTTCACGAGCTAGGCAAGAATCTTCTTCTCACATCCTACGTCGCGAGCGTGTCAATGTCAGCTATTGAATTGCCACTGTTTGCTCACTTTGACCGACTTCCCGTAGTTCTTCTACATATGCGCTCGTCCTAGAAGAAAAAGCTTGGCATCCTTGTGTTTTATTTTATATTGGCGCGAAACGTCCAGAGTTAGACGAGACTTATTCTCTCAAGCTCTCGTGTGAAATGTGTCGCCGTCGTCGGCTCGACATACCGAGAGTCTGAGTATTTATAGTTAGGGACGAGGGTCAAAAACGTACGTACGGTAAAAGCACATACAGCCCACGCTGACTGACCGAGTTTGTAATCGATAGCCAATATCGAGGTTGTCCTTCTATGTACAAACGCGGTTGAGCTACGCGTTCCACACGAGGATTAACGTGATTCATAGAGCGAGTAAAATGAGGCGACGTATACTATACTCCTCTGCAGAGCTAACAAACTTATAATGGTTAAAGCCTCGTCGATAGGTATATTGTTGAGGGAGAGCGTCACGAGAAAGTGAAAGCAGTTTCGCTCGAGATTATGGCTCGAGAAATTAGCAACTTTCGTGAAGCATAACACGAAAATTTTTCCCCAAACAATAACGCATTCTTGCAGATTACCTTTTTTTTCGCAGTATAGCCCTTCGCCAGTTCTGACGAGACGCTGGGTGTCCTCGACCTGGACGAGGCAACAGCTGCTCCTCGTCAGGCCAGCTCTCAGTGGTTTCTACCGGAACAAAGCGACATAGCGAAGGTACCTGACGCCCGGTGCGAGCATAGGGACGACAGCTATTATAACTATATACCTGCTGGAAAGCCCGACAATAGAGAAACAAAGCAGGCGATCTTTCGTGGAACGGTTTCGTAAAATCGGGGGCTGCAATGCTTTTCAAGCTATTTTTACTTTCTACACAAAATCACCGTCGTTAGGTTCCTAGTCCTCGGAATTAAGGAGTTACACGATCGTGTTAATATCTTCAATAGAATTTATTCCTGATGAATAAATATTGTGTCATGATAATTTGCGTTGGTTACATAGATTACATTCTATGTATAAGAATAAATAATCAAGCATCCAAATGGGGTAAAGGTTAGCCTTTAAAGGTTGAAAGGTATGGAAGGAAAAATAATGTTGACAATTACTATAAAAGTCCTCCTTTGATTAAGTTATCGTTATTAATTTTCTGACCCTTAACGTATGCATTTTTTTTTTACAAACGCAAGTAGATTTATTAATAGCAGTACTTTGAGTTTTAATAATAGCTTCCCTGAGCTTCGTCATCTAACCGTTCTTGAGATTTATCACTTTTAGAAGAAAACGTTATTCATGAATATGACAAGATTTTGTAGAGTCACAAGATACATCAAAATCGTACTATGACAAGTTTACAATAAATTCATTTTATGTACATGTTTAATGCAACGACGCTTGAAGTATTTTCCTCTCAGTTGAAATTTTTAATATCTAAAAAATTTGTATTAAATATTGCGCGAAATAATATGACTCACATTATTGTTAATGTAAAATATGAAATGTAAAATGTACAGAGTCTCTTCAAAGCGTAAAACTGAAGTTATAAAATATTTCATCCAAGCATAATAACCGAGCATCAGCGAATAAAAAGAAATAGAGACATAGAACTGTCGTAGGGACATAAATCGTGCAAAGCCGAAAGTGAATTCGTGAGGGATCGTGCATATTGGATAAGGAAGAGTCCACAGTTCCGAGGCATCGGTGGTCCCTCGTCCCTATATCTCGTCGCTTTGCCAATGTGACTTTTAGAAGAAATCGTCATTTATGAATATGACAAGATTTTGTAGAGTCACAAGATACATCAAAATCGTAGTATAACAAGTTTACAATAAATTCATTTTATGTACATGTTTAATGCAACGACGCTTGAAGTATTTTCCTCTCAGTTGAAATTTTTAATATTTAAAAAATTTGTATTAAATATTGCACGAAATAATACGACTCACATTATTGTTAATGTATAATGTAAAATGTGAAATGTACAATGTACAGAGTCTCTTCAAAGTGTAAAACTGAAGTTATAAAATATTTCATCCAAGCATAATAACCGAGCATCAGCGAATAAAAAGAAATAGAGACATAGAACTGTCGTAGGGACATAAATCGTGCAAAGCCGAAAGTGAATTCGTGAGGGATCGTGCATATTGGATAAGGAAGAGTCCACAGTTCCGAGGCATCGGTGGTCCCTCGTTCCTATATCTCGTCGCTTTGCCAATGTGACTTTTAGAAGAAAACGTCATTCATGAATATGACAAGATTTTGTAGAGTCACAAGATACATCAAAATCGTACTATAACAAGTTTACAATAAATTCATTTTATGTACATGTTTAATGCAACGACGCTTGAAGTATTTTCCTCTCAGTTGAAATTTTTAATATTTTAAAAATTTGTATTAAATATTGCACGAAAGAATACGACTCACATTATTGTTAATGTAAAATGTGAAATGTACAATGTACAATGTACAGAGTCTCTTCAAAGCGCAAAACTGAAGTTATAAAATATTTCATCCAAGCATAATAACCGAGCATCAGCGAATAAAAAGAAGTAGCGACATAGAGCTGTCGTAGGGACATAAATCGTGCAAAGCCAAAAGTGAATTCGTGAGGGATCGTGCATATTGGATAAGGAAGAGTCCACAGTTCCGAGGCATCGGTGGTCCCTCGTCCCTATATCTCGTCGCTTTGCCAATGTGACTTTTAGAAGAAAATGTCATCCATGAATATGACAAGATTTTGGAGAGTCACAAGATACATCAAAATCGTACTATTACAAGTTTACAATTAATTAATTTTATGTACATGTTTAATGCAACGACGCTTGAAGTATTTTCCTCTCAGTTGAAATTTTTAATATTTTAAAAATTTGTATTAAATATTGCACGGAATAATACGACTCACATTATTGTTAATGTAAAATGTGAAATGTACAATGTACAGAGTCTCTTCAAAGCGGAAACCTGAAGTTATAAAATATTTCATCCAAGCATAATAACCGAGCATCAGCGAATAAAAAGAAGTAGCGACATAGAGCTGTCGTAGGGACATAAATCGTGCAAAGCCAAAAGTGAATTCGTGAGGGATCGTGCATATTGGATAAGGAAGAGTCCACAGTTCCGAGGCATCGGTGGTCCCTCGTCCCTATATCTCGTCGCTTTGCCAATGTGACTTTTAGAAGAAATCGTCATTCATGAATATGACAAGATTTTGTAGAGTCACAAGATACATCAAAATCGTAATATAACAAGTTTACAATAAATTAATTTTTATGTACATGTTTAATGCAACGACGCTTGAAGTATTTTCCTCTCAGTTGAAACTTTTAATAATTAAAAAATTTGTATTAAATATTGTACGAAATAATACATCTCACATTATTGTTAATGTAAAATGTGAAATGTAAAATGTACAGTCTCTTCAAAGTGTAAAACTGAAGTTATAAAATATTTCATCCAAGCATAATAACCGAGCATCAGCGAATAAAAAGAAATAGAGACATAGAACTGTCGTAGGGACATAAATCGTGCAAAGCCGAAAGTGAATTCGTGAGGGATCGTGCATATTGGATAAGGAAGAGTCCACAGTTCCGAGGCATCGGTGGTCCCTCGTCCCTATATCTTGTCGTTTTGCCAATGTGACTTTTAGAAGAAAACGTCATTCATGAATATGACAAGATTTTGTAGAGTCACAAGATACATCAAAATCGTAATATAACAAGTTTACAATAAATTAATTTTTATGTACATATTTAAAGCAACGACGCTTGAAGTATTTTCTTCTCAGTTGAAATTTTTAATATTTAAAAAATTTGTATTAAATATTGCACGAAATAATACGACTCGCATTATTGTTAATGTAAAATGTACAGAGTCTCTTCAAAGCGTAAAACTGAAGTTATAAAATATTTCATCCAAACATAATAACCGAGCATCAGCGAATAAAAAGAAATAGCGACATAGAACTGTCGTAGGGACATAAATCGTGCAAAGCCGAAAGTGAATTCGTGAGGGATCGTGCATATTGGATAAGGAAGAGCCCAGAGTTCCGAGGCATCGGTGGTCCCTCGTCCCTATATCTCGTCGCTTTCCCAATGTGTTTGTAAAATCTACTACTATACAGGTAGACTGAAAACTTTGTATGAAAGAAAGGACACGAGGGATTCAGGTTCGAGGCCTTCGCAGTTCCTACGGTCGAGTCTCGAGAGTGGGTTTTCAGCGGCGTTTCGATCTCTCTCGCCCCTTCGTTCCGCTGGCGAAGCAAGCAGCAGCAGCAGCAGCAGCAGCAGCGAGCTGCTCTCGGTAGTAGCATGTGTTGCGGCCGCTCGTGGGATTGCAACGTTGCCATGCGCGCGTCAGCCGCTGCCGGGTGCGGGCGATGTTGCCGTTCATGGTTCGGGGGGAGAAGCCACGAGGAGTCCAGGTTTCCTTCGACATTCGCCAGTCAGTTTTTGTGTCTGCTGCGTGCCAGATAGTCGCTGCGAGGAGAGTAGTAGGATAGCGCGGTGAGAGCGTGCCGCGCGCGCGATTATCGAAAAGAAAGAGAGAGAAAGAGTTTCTTGTCATGTGTCACGCAGAATTCAGCTGCGTAAACGAGCTCGACACGTAAGAGAGCTCGACAATCGTGTCGACTCTGGGGTGCGCGCTTATGCGCGAGGCCAAAGGGGGCTGGAGAGAAGGAAAATAACAAACAGTGCTTACGTGCATTGACGACACGAGAAAATTAAATTCGTTCGTCGACGCTCCTCGTTGCTCGGCATTAAAGTCGCGTTGTCGTTCCGACAGCTCAACGGGAATCATTACGAGCGGAGCTCTCGTAAAGAGTAAACACACACACGGTCGCTATGTCACCATCGAAGGCGGGAGCCGGTAGCAGTGCATACATTCGCAGATCGTGTGAATATCTCGCAAACGGTTAAATCTCTTTCTCTCTACATGGATTTTAAATAGTGTCACTTTTGTCAGGATATTTTTGAGGACTCGGTGTTTCGATTAATTCAATCGAGGAATAAACAAGTGATTGTAACAGACAAATAAGAATGATAAAAATAAATTAAAAATTGATAATACAGTGAATTGTTATCCGATGAGATAAAAAAACGTCTTGAAATTCATACGTGAGATATCGCGATACGGACATAGAAAAAGAAAGAGTAGGAGTAGAGAAGGTGGTCGTTCGGCACGACACCGCGACGAAAACGGCGGCCTAGAGCCAGGAGATGGGAGGTAGCTCGTACTGCTCCATCGGAAGATATCACGTTGCAGGTATCAGCAGGGATGAGGGTACGAGTGTTAGACGGGGTGCCGCGATGCTTTATCCCGATCGCGTTGCAGCTCGTGCTGTTGATCGGCCTGTTATTCGATTCGTACGATGCGGCATCGTCGACGAGTCTCCAGTTGGAGAATCGTCACGATGTGACTATCAAGGATTGCGCGACGGGATGTCGATGCGACCGCTCGAAATTTTATTGCGAGGAGAGAAGCTTTCTCGGACTGGGAATACCGGCGGAAGCGAGCGAAGTTGTACTTCGAAATGTGAGAGCCGCCACGCTGCCGGTAGCTGCACTCGAGATTGCCGGCAGATTGCGAACACTCGCGTGGACATCGAGCGGCATAGAGCGCGTAGAACCCGGTGCATTTCGCGCAACGCCCTTTCTCGAGGAACTCAATCTAGGTGACAACAGTTTGACCGAATTGCCGACCGATGTATTCAGCCCATTGCGCCGTTTACGGCAACTCAATCTAACGAACAATCGCCTGATCGGCCTGCCTAGCGCCCTGTTCCTCGGTCTTGATTCACTCGAGGAATTTTCGGTAGCGGGAAATCGTTTGAGCGTACTACCGTATCAAGCATTCTCGTCGGCGAAGTCGCTTAATCGTCTCGACGTATCGCGCAATTTTTTGGTCTCCCTGCCCGATCACAGTTTCAAACCGAATCGCGAATTGCGCTCTTTGATACTGTCATCGAATCGCTTGACCAAGCTGCCCGGTCGTCTGTTTTCCGGGCTTCAGAAACTTACGTATCTAGAGCTCAGAGACAACGAGATAGACACTTTGCCGCGTAGTCTTTTCGCCGAGCTCAACAATCTCGAGTACCTCGATATCTCGGGAAATCCTATAACAAATTTAACGAATGTCGCGTTTCAGGGGCTCGGGCATCTCGGGTGGCTGATACTATCGCGAACGAGACTCACGCGATTACCGCGAGATCTTTGGAGGCCCGTTCCGATACTTCGAAGTCTTACAATCGAGAGCACGAAAATCGAGATTCTTGGTAACGAAGATTTGGCGGGTTTAAGGGAGCTGGACACTCTCACGATAACCAACAGCCCGCTGAGGGAAATAGCATCCAAGACTCTCGACGAGACACCTTATTTGCGTAATCTCGATCTTCGAAACAACGATCTCGCCTTTTTGCCTGCTAATCTCGCGCATTTGACGCAAATAACGGAACTGCAATTGCAGGGCAATCCCTGGGCCTGCGACTGTAGAATGTTTTGGTTTATCAAGTGGGCCGAGAGTCACGCTCATCGCACGGCCTTCGATAGTGGCCTCAGATGCGGCCACGAAACCGCGACAGTCGACACCCTTCAGGCCCTAAGGTACTTAAATTGCACACCGCCGTTCCTATCGTACGTTAGCAGCGAAACGGAACTCTATCCGCTTCACGGTAGTGTTTTACTCGAGTGCGAATTCAACGGCAATCCAGCACCGTCCGTGACCTGGGTCACACCGACCCTCCAGATCTTCCACTGGAATCCCGATCCGGCCTTTATCGACGTGTTTCACGATCATCCTGGCAGTCATCAGGACCACTTTAAGCCACCGGCACCGCAGAGAATCACTCGTGACGACGAGTATCGTTCGCACGATAGAATAAGGCTTCTCGACAATGGCTCTCTGCTAATCACTAACCTCTTGCGTCAGGACGTTGGGCGCTACAAGTGCTTTGCCATCAACCCGATCGCCAATCTCACCACCTACGTCTACCTCAAAATGGATCCCATTACTTATACCAGAATAAAAATTTTTAGTATCGCCGTTGGGGCCGCGAGCGCCACTGGATTTCTACTTATAACGCTCTTCGTTCAGTTTCTACGATATCTCATCGGAAGGTGAGTACATTTCATCCGTGGCTCGTCTCGTGGGCTTCATACGTCGTTGCCGCATGAGTTACGCAGTTTTCCAACATGACAAACATCTTTTTCACTTCCTCAATTGGAATGTATGCCCAATGAATTTCATTTGACTTCTAATGCTGTGAAAATATCCCATTCTCTTGGCACACGTGGCAGAATTATACCGAGCGTTATATTCAGACTAAATGATTACAGATCAATATATGAACGTATATGAATTATTTGTAGTTAATTAATTTCGTCGATATTTAGAAGAAGAAAAAATCAATTTTTTCAAGTGCACTTCTGATGGTTATGATTTTTTTCAATATTTTTGCCTTCTCATAGAAGAGGCTTTTTTTTTTAACTTTGCACATATTCGAAACTCAACAGTGGGCGTAAATTCTAATTCGGATTTTGACTGCGAATCGATTTAACTCCGATTGATATTTATCATTCATTCCTTACGCTGTCGTCTTTCTTCCGTTGAATGCTGCACGCCGCATAGCGAATCCGCGATCAACTTACAAGCAACATCCCGTGGGCTCTGTTTCTACCAGTATCCTCGGAAATACAGAGGAGAACCCCGCAGTTATCAAATCTTGGCGCAAAACTCATTAACTTCATCATGAAAAAATTATCGTAGGTGCGGCTGTGGCAGATGGTGTTTATGCTGCAGACGCGTGGGGGTCACTCCACGAGCCAAGCAGATCTATCAGATGTTGGACAACATTGAGCACTACAAGAGTCAGCAGCTCGAGCGTCTCCGAGAGAATTATACGCAGCAGGTACACAGGATAAAGGACAATTGTGCGGAGCAAGTCGAGTGGATAAGGGACAGCTACGAGGGACAAATGAGGCACATAAGGGACATCAGGGACTACGGGACGAACCATCTAACTTCCCTCCGGGATCAGTATTACGATCAGGTAAAACCTAAATAGCTTCTATAGCAAAAGAAAAGAAAAAAAATACACGCTTCAACTGTTTTCGTTTCTTTCTCATCAACAACATTATTGTATGAGTATTAAGATGACCTTGGCACTCATAATCGATCGTTGTTATTTTTTTGTTGTGTCTGCCAAGAAAAATTTAAATAATCACCACGATGATAACATCGTAATTTTCGATCTTTTGTCCTGACAGGTCAAGAGGGTTCGAGACTATTCCACGGGTCAGCTCAATTGGGTACGAGAGAACTACGTCTTCCAGCGCAACAAGATTCGCAAATTCAGCGCTCATCAAGTGCTACGACTTCGCGAGAGTTACAAGTATCAGCAGCAGACGCTGAACAAGGTGCTCGAGAATCTGCCGAATTTGTATTTCGACAATTGTCGAAGTGGCTCGTGTGGCAAAAGCGACTCGGCGGTTTTCGATCCAAAGGACATGAGCTCAGCGGGCATGGACACTTATTTCAAAGCTAAACTCGATGAGTTTGCCGCTTGCAACAGCATGGAGGATCTCAACAGCGAATATTACACGCCCACGGATTTCTCAGGAACGAGCCCCCACGCGTTGGGTTTTATAGACGGTATTCACATCAATTACATCGAAGACGGTCCTCCACCACCCCTGGATCCTCCGTTGGGACCGAATTGTGCCATTCTCCAAAGGATCGAAGAATTTGGAAGCAACTCGACCATCGGCAAGAGCTTCGAATACATGGGGCCCGTTTATAAAGGCACCAGCGCCGAAATACTTGCTCGAGAGGGACCCGGCACACCGGAAGTACTCGGCCTTCTCGGACCTAGCACCAGCTTACCGGACTTGCCTCACGAGACTCGGCTCTAACTGGCCTAACGAGGATAGATTGTCGAGAACCGTCGAGGCTCGAAGAAGCCCGTGCCGAGTGACTATTTATTACGATTCTTAACTCTGTATTACTATCCTTCTGAATAATGTGATGGTGAATGGTGAACAAAAAAAGTAAAAAAGATAAAATAATTGAATCTGTGACCCGGAGGAGCTTGACGTTTTATTTGCCGGGTTATCAACGTTATCAAACCTCGATTGTACCTGACCGCGTTGTATACAAGTGTTTGATGAAGAAAACTTGAACGAGTGTCGGACAAAAGAGAAGTTCAATAAAGAGGAAGCGAAAAGGACGTCCGTGCGCGGATCCAAGTGTAAGAATACTGAAACGGTTTATGATGGTGATTGTTTAACGAACAATTGAGAGAGCTTAGTGCGCCAGACGTCTTCCCCAAGTATCAGAAAATCACGTGATCCCTTTTACCCAGCACCGATCATCGCCGGTGAATCGTGATTACCGATGGTTCGAGCGGATGAGCGAAGAACGATGGAAGACGTTTAAATACAACGTTGGGAATACGAAAATGAAGATAAAGGTGGATTTTCCATACACAATCTACCGCGAACCTCATGTTTTAAGAGACAAGTTTGTAATGCCTAGGCGTCAATTGAAAATAAGGTCAAAGATTCCTAATTAATTTCACTTGTAAATAAGAGACCGTGACTTTTTGGGAGTCGGGAATGGTCCGTTAGGACGTTACACGAGACTCCCGAGGTGCGAGGGCGTTCGATGTTCGATCACGCGTTTTATTAGTGTTTTATCGCGATTCGAGCATTGTCTTTTACAAATAAAAATGTATTTTACGATCTTCCACACAAGTCCGCGAGAGTCTTTCGAACGCACTCGCATTTCTTCTAGACCATAAGCTGTTCCAAGGCATGAAAAAAATATATATTGAACTATCCATTAAAAAGATCATTGGAAAAAAAAAACCAAACGTTTTGCGTGGCGTATGTCTTTGAAAAGTCGTAGCTCTAAACATACTCGTCGTTCAACTATGTCTTGAGACTCAAGAAATGTTCCGAGGATCTCGGAGATTAGCAGCGAGCAAGGGCAAGAGAAATAAACAGAGTCGAGAGAGAGAGAAAGATTACAGCGAAGTTTTAACATAATTTTAGTATAACGAAGCAAACTCATGCGCTTACGCGGTGACGCGACTTAATGCGAGATTAAAGTAGTGAGAAAATTCTGTGATCGGTTGGGCAAGTCGCATCGAGATTAATTACCAAGTGTCTGATGGCGCGTGTCTCGTGTCATAAAAATTAGAGAATACTTTTTTTCTTTCTTTCATCCCGTAAAACTCAAATAATTCCAATCAGACCGAAGGGAGCACGAGCGAAATTAGAGGGTCCAGTCTTATTGATCGGGGTCACTAGGTGCTTATAGGATGTTATCGTTTTGTGACGGTGCAGTGAAAAGATGCTCAAACCACATCTGGAGCCCGTCAAATGACTGGATTCGATGCGACTGGCTCAGCATAGATGACTGTCTAGCAATGGTGCAATTTTGTGATCGATCGGCCGCGCGTACCTTGTACCAAGAGGTACAAAGTACGCGCAATAATGGAAGCCATCGCGTAGACTGAACTCTCAATTTCTTATTTTGCGTTTAAGGTATTCCGAGCGTCTAGGTGGGGGGTTTTGTGCCTGTGTGGGGCCCCTAATATCCTCGAACATGCAACGCTGTACCACCGTCAAATTATTTGAGAATCTTTTTAAATGTCCGATTAAACTCCTTGATGCACAAAATATGCAGAATTTTTGTTTTTGAAAATAATTTTTCACTTTTTCAAATCTTACGGTCCTGAGCCTTCACGAACGATCTGGCAACGCTGTTGTAGCGTATCACGTGATTGAGCGCCATGTTTGCAGAAGGGGCATAAAAACAATAGCTGCGTATGTCAAAATTCAATCGAAATATGGCAGAAACTCCAAAACGCGTTGGCCGCTAACCTAACAGCCTAACAACTATCGCTATGTCCTTCACCCCCATCACTATGAATTCGATCCTCCATTCTATTTATTATATTATTTTTATTTCTATACACCGGGTATGGGCATCCATTGAATGAAAATGTGTTTGAAATACTTTCATGCCCACACTGTAAAAGAAACTTGAAATTTAATGCACAAGTACTGGAAGTTTTTATGTACAAACCGGTGTACGAAATTGAATATACAAATGCAATGTATAATTAAGAATTATTAAGCCTTCTAAATAATAGAACTCATTATTAATGTGAATTTGTAACCTGAAAATGAGACCGACATTAACGTCAATACTTTTCAAATTCGCGCGCAGCGTCGGCGTAAGCCATAAGCACAGCTGACGATGTACAGCGTTGCCAGCTATTATCATGTGATATTAAAAAATTTTTCACACCTTTAGATATTATTTTCTCGTGAAAACCTTTGGTCGGAATAGTTTTTTAAGCGCGATAATTTATCTCCGAAATCCGCTGTGTCCATTGCATATTTTACTTTTTGCAATTGGAACGCGGACAGGAGCTTTTCTCATATCTTTCTGTGCTAATATTGGACTTTTTGAAGGGATAAATAATCATTAAACGAGTGACTACCACGTCTGGGATTTTTTTCACATAATTCTACGTATTAAAACTATAGTATAGCCGAAAATTACAGAATTCTGAAGACTATCACCTCACGCTCGGAATACCTTAAAACAAAAACAAAAAACATTTATTTATCGCTGGAAAGTTCGGTAGAGGGTGGGAATCAACGTGAACGTTTGCCGGATGCCCGTAGCAATACCTACCTAATCCTCGAGTCAATAATATATACGTTGATCCGGGGGATCTATCGCAGAATCTACAGATACGAATGTAGACGGCTTTACTGCCATCAAATGTAGAGTAAATTCTGTACGTTACAAATCATTCGTACATTCACAAACTTTCGATCCTATATTAGGCTGCGTGTTGAGATGAGGTGGAACATGTATTGGGTTGTGAAAGTGATAGAAGTATTGGTGCTTACGATAAAGTAAGAGAAATATCCTCAAAATATGTTCCACCTCATTTTAAGGTGAGGCGAAAAAGATCATCTTCTCTTTCGCACTGACGCGAACTCTATGATGCTGGCTCACTTGCACGTATAGGTCACGTGGGACAGATGTTGACTCACCTTAAAAAGGAAAACGGCTAAAGTTCAGCGCGAAATTTGCGACAACTTTGAAGTAAAGTATAAATCGAACTAATTCTCTGCAGCGACATATGCAATTGTCATCTGATAAACGTTGTGACACGTAAACATTACCGTTACTTTTTGTCAACGCGTTTAAACGCAGTTGTGTTGTTATATTACGGGGATAGAAAGTATTGAATAAAAAATGTATTTAAAACACTTTACACATCGAAAGTAATATGAATGATTTTTACAAACGAGCGAAAATACGATTTTTTAAGAGTAATTATCTCAAATGACTTTTTCATTCAATATCAACTGCAATTATTAATAAGTGTACAAATCAATAATTTCATCACGCTCGAGATTAATTGTTCACAATTATTTAAACGAAAAGGTTTTTTAATGAAGTTTTATTCGAATATTACCTATCCCGGTTACACATTATCCGGTTGCCTTTTGCGAACGGTGAATATATATTGTAATTCTTATCGAAATCATTGATCGATTCACCCTCGTGTCTCCTGGGACAATCTTGAAGAAACATGTTGTAGCTTTCGCAATGAAAAATAGCCGGAAATATCTTCACGGTATTAACGCAGCCCCCAAATTTGTTTCATTTGCGCAATGCAGAAAAAGAACACGTGGATTAGCTACCGCGAGTAATGAGCCGGTAACAGCCATTGAAAACAAAACTTTGCACCGTCGGATTGGTTGAGATATTAATAGATGGCCATTTCCGAGATCATGAATGTAAGACTGCTCTAGAGAAAGAGAGACAGAGAGGTGTGTTTGTATGTGTAAACATTGTCGGCGAATTAATAGGGAGGGGGAATATAACATCACTAATAGGGTGGACAAAGTTTGTGATCAATTGTCCGACGTTTTGAGAGCCTCCGATAAGTATCCTCATCTTTGCATGACTGCGTCAGTTGCAGCGAGAGCTTCCGTGATTTAAAGAGAAATTAAAAAAGGGGAAAACCGCTTTCGCACACTGGATAAATAGTCTAGCTCAGCGCTGTTAAAGAAATCCAAGACATAATTCAACTGAGGAAAAACACGTTGTGAGAAAGCGATTAGTGGTTCCATTTATGGTATGCGATATGCCAAAGTCCGCGCAATCGATTGCGCGAGATCTTTAATTATTGTCATTTTTCGCTATATTTTCATAAGAGAAAAAAAAAAACAATTTCAAACTAAAAACCAAAATAAAGAATTCATTTAAAGAACTAAGAACGTTGGGGTGACGATCGATACTTCTGACTGTTATGTAAAATGAATAAAGTGAAAATGATAAAAAAAAAAAAAACGTGGAGAAGTGACACTTGTAACGATTGTTGATATTCCAATAAACCTTTGCAGCTCTGCAAGGATGTGAAAAGGAAAGAAGATGTGGGGAATGCTACATTCATTGCGGAAGAGCGACTCGGTAGTACGGAACGATCGGAGACACTGTCGAGCCGACAGCTACCCGTGTAAAGCAGCGTCATCTGTGACGTCAGCAGTCGCAGGGAAGAGCGGGGACGTCTTCGGCTTGCGTAATTTGGGTGCTCGATGTGGCGACGCCCAATGGAGGCTTGGCGCTTTCGCGGGAGACTCTTAAATTGCTTCTCACTAAACACGTTTTGTCAACTTATTATTACAATCTTTACTGCCGATGCTTTTGCCGAGAATGTGTACATCAGATGAATCGAAAATTTCATTAATGAATCTGAAGGATGTTCATATTGTATTTAAAAAACCTTAACAAAGTATTATTGCGTCAGATAAAATTATCCAGTGGATTTTTCGTAAAAGCTTCATTAAATCCTCCGACAGTACAACTATCGGAAAATTTGTTATGGAAGATGTCATCGGGAATCCGATTGAGCTAGATTAAAGTTGATATGACGGTTGCCCAATAATTTTTGAGACCGATTTTTATCGTCATATGAAAAAAAAAAAGATTGTAATCTTTTGCTTACACGACGATAAATTCTCTAACTGAAATTGGCACGGTTTTTTAAAAGATTGGCGTCGGATAGAGGAAGCTTACTTTTATTTTATTATAACTACAAAAAAAAACACCTTTTTGAAAAGATTTTTTAGACTAGCAAATTGGAATGTTTGTATTTTTATAATTCCAAATTATTGCCACGTTTTAACAATTGGGAAAAATTTGTGATAAATTAAGCGTTGGAGAACAAAACTTTTAAGTCTAATCTAAAACGGCATCATCTTTTTATGAAACTTTTTATCGTATATAAAAGTTATAAATAAATAAGGAATAGTTGAAAGTATAAACATATACGATCTTCATTTTCTATATAATGACAACTCCATCAGTTGAGATTTATCACTTTAATAGTTACTTTTTAAACAATTGTCAACAATTCTCAGTAAACTTGGTACACAAATGTGTTTAATGTTAGTTCATTTTTATATACAATTCTGGTTCGTTTTTCTTTAAGAGTGTTTAGTTTAAAGCTTTTAAAGAGATATTAAACAATCTGAAATACTCGAACGAAGGAAAAAATCTTGCTCGCTTTCTTAGTAACTTTAAACGCTTTATTATCCAAAACATTTTTTTTTTTGCCATGTCAGATTTCGAAAAACGGAGGGAATGTAGATTAAAAAAAAAAAGCGTCCCGAAAGAGTCTTTATCCTTTGGCAACTTGCAATTACTAGTATGTGAGTGAATTACGATCAATAAATAATAATGTTATTTAATAGGTGCAAATGTAATAGTACATTTCAACATTAGGGAGAAAAAACTTTTTTTTAACCAGTGTGTTTCGCACGAGTTAAAATAAAGTCTTTCTCTAGAATATTCAACGAATTTTTTCAGTACGACGTCGGGAAATAGCATTTTTCGAAACTGTCAACAGTCACTTTTCTCGACGCAGGACGGAAAATCAAATTTTCTTTCCATGTCTATTTTAATATTTTTGATCTTGTGCAATAAGGTAGATAAACATCTTTGCTTTCCATATTAAAAAATTCGTTGACATTATTTATTGAAAAAGTAATTAATTTAAATAAAAGATATTATGTGACTCGCGTAAGTAAATGCCGCGTCAAAGGAGATAGATATGTGGTACAATAGAAACTAGAAACGCGTCTCGAGTTAAGGCTTTCCTAGGGTAAACTACCATCTTATCGCAATGCATTGTCGGTCGCTTATCACAGTTACCGGACACTTGAGCATCTTCCCACAGAGCCATGCCAGACTGCTTTTCGATACATAATAAAGTAAACAGTAAGAAACCAAAGCAGACAGTCTGCTTGTAGTCACGTTGTCGCGTAGTACGCGAAGCGTATCAGCTACGGGTATTATTTCGTTTTTCTTTAACTTCAAGCTGCTTCTTCGCCAGAGCTTGTTGCAAGAACAGTGTGTCACAGTGGAAGAATCATTCTCTTGAGAGGAATAAAAAAATCTCTTGATCCAGTGTCATAGACACTGGGAGGACATACGCCAGAAATGTAATAATATTTCATTGCAATATTGCGAAGACGCATCACGTGGATTTCGATATCAAACTGATGAAATATGAAACAGATTCGGCAATCGAAAGACTGTAAGGTATACGATTGATTGTTTCAACTGCTGTGTAAAATAAGTCCGAAAATGGGACACATCTTGGGCGTTTCCACGAACGGTGCATTGCAGCAACGAATTATTGCACAGTTGTCCAACCACCTATTTTTTTCTGATTGCAGTGAAAGTTTTTTTTGCGAACTGGCAACCTTTTTTTTAACCTGCCAATTGATTCATAATGTTCGCTTCGACGAATTTATAGTCGTGAAAAGTAATTTCAAAACCACCAAAACAATAAAAAAATCGCGACGATCAGGACTTCCGATTGTGATCTAGAAAATCACTTTACCCCAGTGTAACTTTCTGGGGTTAATTATATGAGACAGTATAATAATATGATCCCAATGATTATTGCTTTTCTAGATAATTGTCGTGTCTGAGACGTAGACAAGTGATGTGATCCCCTGGACAATTATTGTGTCTGAGACGTAGACATATTAAATGATCTTTTAATGAGTAAAAGCTTATTATAGCGTAATGAACATACCTTTTCTTGAGTCCTATTCCACACGATCACACTGTGGCCGCTGTTGATGAGGTTCTTAACAATGCCACTACCCATGATTCCAAGGCCAAGGAATCCGAATTTTAGGGTTGACGGGAGTATATTCTTTTCTTTGAGAGTCTGAGAAAGCGTCTCCACGTCCAGGGGTGGCGTAACCTTAGGCACGTTAAAAAATATCGTGCGTGAAAGATAAGTCAAAGATATTTGACCGAAAAACAATATTTCTATAGCATCATCGTATGAAAACTGTAGAGGATTCAAATATCAAGTGCTATGTATAGTGCATATACATGTGTTTTTTTTTCTATATTTGCGAGTAAATCGTACCGATGTTAAAGCGTTTTGGGTGCGCCTGTTTGAGGTAATTTGCCTATGAATCTTTTTCTATCTTCGTTCTAACTTTTGCCTGTATAGTAGTAATTGCATCTCTGAATTTTTAATACAATATTTTTATAAAGATAATACTCAACAAAAATATTAAACCGAGTAAAACTCATGAAAAAAATCAGGTTTTTAGGTCAGTTATATTCTGTATTGGAATATTTGGAAATGTGTTATTTTTCCACCGTCTAAAAGTAATCATTACAAGTTTAATCCAATAGGTTCATCAATCTAGTATGATCACATGTAGATAGACATATCGATGCGGTACACTGGGGAAAAGAGATTTGTTGGTTCAACAAAACAAGCGGTCACCAGCTGTCAAATAGATTGTTTAGTCAGCTGAACAAAATTTTGTCTCACCTTAAACATCCGTTGATCTGCTGAACCGAGAAACTGTTGAAGAAACAAAATATTTCGTTGCTGTAACTGAATGTTTATTTGACAGCCGGTGACCGGTGGATTTGGTTGATTGAACTATCCCTTTTCTATGTGCAGTTTTAAATCTACGAATCCTGACTCTTGGTCATATGAGCGATAACCAATTAGCACTCGTGGCGCCATTAAAGTCTTCAGTTTCACTATGTCCGCGTTGTATATTCTATGAGGATTTTTTTTACCTTCTGATCACCTCATGATCACACACGTTCTCAAAATGTCAGTTTCTATCTTGCCGTTATTCGTAAATTTTGTAATTGAAGCTAATAACGATTGAGATTTGATCCTATGCTGCACTCATTTTACTGAACATGGTAGCCACTAGAAGTAGCAGAAACACATCCTTGTGTTCCTTCTGCCCAAATTATAATTAACTCCCGATTAAAATGTTTCTTTTGGTTCATTCATAAAAATGCTGCTGTATAGTAGGAACTTATACGATGTCAAAGTCTTTAATTTTAAATACTTCTTCATTTCGGTTGATTAGGAATTCCAATATATCGGAAGAATGTTTATTAAAATTTGATACTACATGGAAGAAATTTTGTTTTTCCTTTTTAGTTTCGTACAAATGCGTGATTTTTCGGAGTAACTGAAAAAAAAAATCCCTTATTTCCTTGACAACTCCTAAATTGTTGTAGCTCTGTCTCCACAATGTTGGGAATAGGGAATCCAAATTTTGATTCCGTCAATTAAGTTAAAAAAAAAAAGTGAATTCTTTGATTTGACATATAGCCGTGAATTTCAACTTCAGTTAGCCGAAATCAGAGCATTGTTTGATGTAACAATCGCAATATTTATTTAAAGTAGGACTTGTAACTTTTGACAATTTATTCGTATGAACCTGTAACTTTGCAAAAAGCACGTAAGTCTTTTATGATTGCGCGCCAAATTCCATAACGATGGCGATTACTCTCGGCGATGCTATCGGTAACGAGATGTAGCGTCAGTGAACTCATTTGTCGACGTCACGCGAATGAGAACCACTGCTCACTGTAAGATAGCATCGTTGTCCGCCATCCGGCTCAAAAGAACGTGAAATTTGAAGCGTATAATACGAACGATTCCGTGACCGTCAAGGCAATATTCTGAGTTGGCGGATTTCGGTATCAATAGAATTTTCTTTAAAAAAATAAGCCGATTAAGTTGAGCGAAAAAATTAGTAAAGTAGAATTTTTTAATTAGATTGTTCGCGCTCCAAAATAAATAACGACCGCGATAAATAATCGCGATTAAGAGAGATAACTGAGCGACAAATATTTTACGTGAATATCGGAATTTGTGCGAACCGGTACTTACAGGTCTGGCGATATTGGCCGGTCTGTTGAGTAGAGTTGATCCAGATTTTCTTGGAGGAGTCGAGTGATTCATGGGCGGAGGACTTAAGCTACCGACGCGGTTGCTGTTGCTAGTGCTGGATTCCCGCCTCTGCTTTTTGGCGGGACGACGAGATTCGCTTCCGCTGCCACTCTCGAGTCGTTTCGCCTTTGGAGTTTCCTGAGATTATGCATATCAAGTCAGTAATCGAGACGAAAATAATTCCGCAATATTTATCATTATTTAACCCATTGCAACAGTAAATATTAATTATTTTTTTTAGTCATGCAAAGAGTAATAAAGAAAATACCAACCTTTCGAGGTTTTGGTGTTTTTGGACTCTTCTTCTCGATGCTGATGGAATCCTCTTTGAGTCTATCGAATAGAGAGTCCGGATCGAGACCATCTTCAAAAATCTGAGACACGTAGATGTTTTTTTTTCTTTATTTAAAATTACTCTTGATATGTTAATTTGAAAAATTGAAAAATATTCATCAAGGTATACCTCTCCTTTGGCGATAAAGTCTTCGATAGCTTCAACGGCATCTTTGAAAGCGCCGGTCTTGCTAGACTTTACCAGACTCTCTTTGAACTCGTGGTACGGCTTTATCTTTGACTCCTCTATCCATGCACTATAAAGAATGTAAAAAATTAAACTTCTGTTTATCTACAGATTGCGTAGCAACTTTGGAGCGCTATAAAAATGTTTACAGAGGTAAATGAAAGAAGACACTTACTAGTTATTCGTTCCAAAGAAGAATATACATTGCATTGGTCCCTTTTTTGTGTTGGATGGCTTCTTCAAGTCCTTGGAAGGATGGGATACCTTGAGATGCCAAGGTAGCGTTAATTATCGAGGTTTGCATAAATATTTTCTGTACTTATTATCATCGATCAATCAACTTTATATCTGTCTTTGTAACTTTGCTCAATTAATTTTGAAACCTATTTTCCAATTTACTAAAACTATGATTAACAAATTGCTTAGTTAGAAATAGAACTCCGATAGAAAAGTGTGGCGCACAAGTTGATATAAATTGTGAGAAAAGTTACTCCAAAAACAAAAGTGGAGCACTAAACATAGTAAAGTGAAAAAAAAAAAAAAATAATAATAAAAAAAATTGTATAAACGAAGAAAATATATGTATGTTGACGTATGGCGTTAAATGTAAATCGGTGCGACGATTTTTCCCGCGTAGTCGTAAATCTATCGCAGGAAAATAACGCATATTTAGGTTATATTTTCGCTAGACGCGCGCGAATTCAAATTCAAATAGGTGTTATGGTGGGAGATAATCTACGAAGACGAGATTCGAGTCTGACGGACTAAGCCGATGAATTGTTTTGGTAATAAAAAAAAATAAGTAAACGATGCGAGTTGTGGAAAAATCCCGCCAAAATGCACGGCGGGAGAACGCGGCTGATGGCGCGGGTCACGTAAAGTGGTGTGGAACCGTTAGCAGCCACTCGTACAACTTACCCGGCCAGGCCACGGCGAAAATCCCTTCATTTTCGCCCTGAAATCCAGAATAAAAATAAATTAATAATCACATCTCGTGTTTTGAGCCACTATTTATTCGTAATTCACGCAATCGATACACACCATACCAGATCGCCCAGTTTGAATAAAACCTCGCGTGTCTCGGACATTTCGACAGAAGTTCGTTCTTCTCTCACGTTCGGCAAGCGACTGACTGACGAGCTGCGCCGACGAGCAAGCGTCGTTTGTGTACGACGGCGTGATCCAAAACACTCACTCCCCCCGCTCTTCAACACTACGTTCGTCGTGCGCGGCCCTTTGCTCCACAATTTCTCAAACGCGCTCCAATAATCTGCACTACTCATATCTGCATAAACACACGATTCTTCGTGGATCAAATGGTCGCCGCCTACGAATCTACGAAATGTTTATGGAAAACGTTAGATTTGTGACGCTTCGCTTCCGGATGCGTTCAAAGCTCCGTCATTTTAGACACTTTCTCGCCACTCCATTTGTCGTCATGTGACTCCTCCGCTATCCGCCTGAGATGGGTGCAAACACTTGGACTAATTTCGAGCGGAAGCTTCGAATTGATCTTACGTATCTACTGCAATAAATTATATGCTAATATTATCACCTGTCAAAATACTACGATCGTTATCTCAACATGAAGTTAGCGTATCAGAGTTGTCTTCCAAATAGATCGCGGGCTGAAAAACAATGTTATTTTTCAATAAAACATGTCCGCTGAAATAGTATTATTAATGAGAAGAGCCTCTTGGGTTTTTCATTCCTTAGCAACGCATTATTTTCTTTCTTTGGGAGTTTACAAGTGTTGTAAACGGACGTATAGGGGCAACGGTCGAAAATTGTATTAAAAAAATTATATACTGTAAGGAACGGCTGCGGCGAGGGGTGAGAGAGGGTTTTTTGCCGCAAACCCAAGGAGTGGAGATTCTCTCATCGCGTCATTAACTCTTGAAAGCCGATAAAGAAGAGTTTTGAAATACTCATACCGGA
This sequence comes from Ephialtes manifestator, assembly GCA_963970395.1. Taxonomy (NCBI): domain Eukaryota; kingdom Metazoa; phylum Arthropoda; class Insecta; order Hymenoptera; family Ichneumonidae; genus Ephialtes; species Ephialtes manifestator. The sequence goes on along the minus strand of OZ019975.1, from coordinate 1,821,958 downwards.
CGTGACTGTAGGCCAACGGGAAAGTTAACGCAGCAGCAATTTTACCAGCTGTCAGCCATCGATTGTGTGTTAAGATTTCACTGCATTGGTAGACACTTATTGTGGGTGGACGATTGTTCCGTTTTAAAGGATTATGAGACGTTTGCCTCGCCAACAGGAATCAAATTACGAGGAAAGCAACGTTAATATGGTAGGTATTTGATACCACGTGAAATATTCGTTTAAATTTCGTTCGTAATGGCTCTCTAAGCTTTGCCAGAGCTTACACACCTCGTCTTTCACTTTTCACATCACCCTCATGTTTCATCTTTTTCGGAACTTTGCCAAGCGATTGTTTATATTTCGACGTGAATTTCCATTAGCAATTATTTTCCACCGGTTACTAAAGTTTTTACATTATGGCGACTATACGGTTAGAATTAATAATTTACGTTGATTATTCCGTGACCTCACTCCAGTCTGGCAAGACTCAGATTGTTATCGTGCTAATGACACGTAAATATTCTACCTTTAACGACTGTCAGTCGATAAACGTTGAACCTGTAGAACTTGTCTATTGTACACATTACTCAATTGCATCTGCTTTAAGTTGTCCTAGCTCTACTCATCAATAGTATTATGAGGATGCTCAAGATGATTCATCATGTATCATATTAATTGCACCTAAACAAACAGTTCAGCAAGCAACAGTGTTTGCAAGTATCTCACTTTTGTGTGTGTTGCAATTGGAATTAGCTTTTACAAATGTTTATATTATTTTTAAGTATCGACTTCGATTTAATTAACAAATGAACTTATTGAGAGTTAAGAAAAGTTGTAGCATTTGAATGTAATAAAAATTGTTTATGCAAATTATGTGGTGATCAAATAACGTGTTTGGATTATAATAAATTAAACTATATCCATAGGAATAATTTGTCATGTAACCTTATTCGAATCTTTGGGTGATTGTTGGTTAGCGAGTGAAAAAAAAGTCTCAAAGTGAATGATAAATAATTAAAATGTACATTGAAATCTATCATAAACTATGGTGTACAATCGCCATAAACCGACAGTCAGGACAAGGAGCTTTTTATTTAACTCTGCATAATTTTTAATCCGTAATAAATCCAGGTATGTTTTACAGCAGGCTCAACCAAACAATGATACGAGTAACGCCTCGTCTGCTCCCATAGTGATTCCAACGTTCACTGTGGTTCTACCGGAGATGGCAAATGATTTACCAGGTCATTCCAGAGCCATTAGCATGAATCAAGGCTCCACAGTACCATCGATGGTAATTATTTACAACGACTTTTTCAAATTGTCTTTTACTCTCGCTAATTAATTGTTTTTCAGATGGACAACGTAGAATTGCCACCGCCAAAGCCTGATTTTTCAGCTCCGCCTCCTTACGAAGTAGCCACCAAGTTGCCAAGTTATGAGGAAGTACAGCGTGAGAAAACTTTGCAAGGCGAGCCAATGCCACATCCACAGATTCATCTGGTAGTAGATCGTTAATTTTTTAGGAATCTCACATAATTCAAGGTTTTATTCACAATTTGAATACTCCCCGACAGCCCGGAGGAATCAGAGGCCAGCAGCCACTGACCATTCTGGCTATTGACGCTGATGCGACAGAGGGTGATCCTGAGAGCGCTCTGCTTGGCACTGATTTCACCTTCTTTACCGCTTTTCTGCGTAAGGAATTATTTTGCTTATCGCTAAATTAACAGCTGAGCAAAGAAGCGAATCCCTTATAGAATTTTCTGAATTTCAATCACTTCTTTTTAACCTGATTTTATTTAAGCGGAGAAAATCCTTTAGACACGTGAAAATTAGTGATTTTGTACGAATTTTTTTAAGGGTGTTAAAATAATCTTATCATTCTAAAACTTTAAGCTTATTTTATTAGATTTTTTAACATTTGTAAAACATTTTATTTTTTTACAACACAAAATGGAGGCGTTATGAATTCTTCTTTCAGGCTTCTTTTCGGCCACATCGAAATTGTAGGGGAAGGATAAACCTATGAAATTATTTTAAAAAGTATCAAATTAAATATTAAATAGACTTTTGAATGAAATGCTCCAATTTTCGGTTATTTTTTCGACAATTTTCACCACAAAAAATAATTTATTTAAGCGATATCCTTAAAACTTTATGTATTACCTTCCGGTAATGATATAGACAGAAACCTCCCAAAATTTCAGCTGGATCGGTCGTTAACTTTTTGAGCTACAGCACGAGCAGTTTTTGAAAATGTAGTTTCGGGATAATCACGATATAACGCCGCCGTTTTGTAGTTTAAAAAAAAATGTTTTTCAGATGTTAAAAGATCTAATAAAATAAGTTTAAAGTTTCAGAATCATAAGATAATTTTACCACATTTAAAAAAAATCGTACAAAATGACTAATTTTCGCGCATCTAAACGGTTTTCTCCCCTTAAGGTGATGTGTTACATATCGTCTGTCTCTCTCAGATCGCCATAAGTGCGAGTGAGATAGCTCAATCTTCCCGAAGTGTTATTCGTCGCCACGGTTGATTTTTCGAATAAAAGTCGAGAAGTACTGACTGCAGGGTACCAAGACGCAGTCAGTACTTCTCGTATTTTGCCTGAAATATCAATTGTGACCAAGAACAACGCTTTACAGTTTTTGTTACCGACCGAGCACTAACACATCATCTTAATCGGATTGGGTTGTATTAAGTATAGTAGAGTTTAAGTGGAGATTTGTTTTTTGACCGAGCTCTATTTAGTAGAGATGTAAATGATGCAAATTAATCACCAAATGTCACCGCTACAGTTCTTATAATTGGTGGTGATAAGGAAACATGAAATTAACGATCAGATATCTGTAAAATGATGTGTTTTTTTTCAGTTGCTTTCTTTTTCAACTGGATCGGATTTTTGCTATTAATGTGTTTCTGTCACACAATCGCGTCTCGATACGGTGCCCTCGCTGGCTTTGGACTTTCCTTAACCAAATGGACTCTCATAGTGAAACATTCCACGGATTTGGCTTCTCGCGAAAACTCGTGGCTGTGGTGGTTGATCATGGCATTCGGTAAGATTTTTCATTTACACATTTACTTTCAAATAATTTTCGATTCCTGCTAAACTGGTATTTTTTTTCAGGTATTCTTATTTGCATACGCGCCATAATCCAATACTTGAACATCAAACGCGGCTGGAAGCTTTTGTCGGGTAGTGCTCAGGAGCGTCTGCTCTTTTTCTATTGAAATTAACAAATATTTCATTGGATAAACAGATAAACACAAAACTGCAATTCACTTTCGCTCTAGAGCGCCTGGCATTTTTAACGGGGGTTGTAAGATGCACGATATAATAAGCAAACCACCCGTAAACATTATTACTTTACATAGATCATACTATAAACGATTGTAATAAAGGCAGTGAGAGATTGGCAGAATGATGTGGCGTTGCGATAAATTATGCGTTGTCGCAAGCTTGATGATTTTTCAAAATCATAAACTCACTGGATATGAAGAGGTAATTCAAAAAGAACAAAAAATCAGAGATTAATCGCGTAATTTCAGTACTGCGCGTTGATAAAACGCTCACAAATTAATTATACATAATCTATCAAACGTTGCTTCAAAATTTATTTGCTTCTTTTCGATGAGATAAAAAAGATCTGTCGTCGCTAAGCGCGCACGACAATATTCGGACTTTGCACGCAAAATTAATACTCTTCGTTCAATGATTCCTGGATTGAATCCCGAGAGCTACGCACGTGGTGTGATTATTATTTCTCGACAAGTATTAAACTGTGAAATTCGACGTTGTAGACGTATATCGTACGAAACTTGATAGAGTCAAGCGGGATCTTTTTTTTTCGCTTTCTTTTAGAGACTCAACTGTCGATGTCTGATTTAATTTATGTATACAGAATTTATGGAACCATAAGTTACATTATATATAAATATATATGTATATACATGTACGGAACGAGCACATTATTGCGAAACGTTATGCTATTTGCATAGCATGTTAAATTTGACTGGAAAAAAAAGCAACTAATTATTATATATATATATACTGATCGCAATGATACAAAACTGGTAGTAAGTCAGAATTATTACGATTACGTCAAGTATTTTACCGCACCTTTCTTTCGATACGATTTGTTCTTCGATAAGAAATTTTAACTTTGAACAACGACAGTTTCGAAGAGAGATTCACGATAAAAATCCGTCGGGTCTCAGAGTATCGCGATATTCTGTTTTACGTCCGTCCGTGAATCTGCTCGTGATAACGGAATTGCCAATAGAAATTTTCTCGATTGACAATGATATTACTCGGTTTTTCGTAAACGTGTATAGAGAATTCTCGATGGAATTCACTTTCTGTATAATTAAAAATGCAATGAAACTTATTGAAAGAATGAATTCATGTGTCGATATTTCGCGGTCAATAAAAATGTGTGTATCGAGTATTAATATCGTCTACAATATATTCTGTGCGTTCCATATTTAAGTAACTTTTTGTTTTATAAATACACATAAGAAAATGCACAAGCGGCATTTTCAAAGAAGATTTCCGTGTATTTAAAATAAAAGTACGGATTCTGACAAAACAAGTCACTTTATTGGATTGAGAAACATATGATACACCTTCGAACACTGTAATCGCCATGAGAATCCATAAACAATTTACTCAATGTCGGTTAATTTTTTAAACAAATAAAATTTCGTTTCCCGTTATCTATTAACTCTACAGTGGAATCGAATTGATTTTTCCTCCGACCCAGATCATCAGACTTTATTGGATTTAGAGTTATGAGTACTTCATTACTTTCGACTGTATTCTATTTCTTTGTATATGTTATATTAATTTTTAGTTTATTTTATATTTTGGTGATAAAATGTATAAAAAGTTTATTGATCCCAAGGAAACTATATTTTTTCATATGGATTATTTGGGAATTATAATAAAAGAAATATAATGGCGAATGGAATGACTTGTAATTGATGTCGAATACTTAAAATTTCGTGGATGTTGGATATTTACATTCAGTGAAAATTAATTTTTTAAAATAGAATAGAATAGTATTTATTTGCTTTAATCACTCGCTTTTCAGACTTAATTCTACGTGATATAGTTTGGTTTATTACAATAAGAACATGTTTTCATATATGGATAATATAAACGCTCGCATTTTACACATTTCTTTTAAATATTGGGCAAGATTTCTAGCCTCCTCAATTTACAGTTCATCTAAGACTAATTTTTTTAAATATATTCGTGGATTTAATTAATAAAATAAGTTGAAAACATTAGGGATGTTACTGCAATGATTGGGCATTCATTCAATTTAAAGATCTTTGAAAAACTTTTATGTCTGAAAGATTATTGAGAATTACGATATTTTAAAAATTCCATAAGTTTTTAAATAATAATGCGAAAATGACGAGGTTTCTTTGATTTGTTAGTCAAAAACATGATGTATTTTCACACTTCGGTTATGACTGAAAAATATGAGAAGAATATAGTTATATTTGTCATGCATACTTTTAATTTTTTTAAACCCGTCTGAGAGCATTTAAAAAAAATACTAACCCAAAGATTTAGCAATCACGTCGATATATTCTCTGTCGACAAAGTCGTAAGGGTGGTAATGCGTTATCAACCGTTGTCGACTATGCCAATAGCCGATGATAGTTTGAATGGTCGCGCGCATCTATAGAACATCCCAAAAATACGCATATTACTCGAAAACGCGTGCCGTTCATTACCGACACGGTAAAGCGAGGGTTTTTCCATCATCGACGGAATTATATTCTCCCTAAGAGTTTACAAGTATATGCATAGCTGTAGCGTCATTCGTGAAGGAGACGTTCCAACCGGAAGAAGATCAGTTTGTCTGGCTGGCACGAGGTTGCTGGTGAAAAAGAAAACATAAAAACATCGTGACGACGGTGGCGGAAGCGGGTAACACGAATAGAACCTCGGTTCTCGACGAAAATCGAGAGTTACGTTAATCGCGGCATAGAAATAGAGAAGAACTATCAAGAGCAGCGAGCAGCGGCGGTCGTAGAAGAAGCGCTAGGTTATCACCAGAGTAGTCGAGGAGCGAGAAGCCGAGTTTGTGCTCCCCCTCACAGTGATTGATCCTAGTAAACAGGTGCATTTCGATTGGACGCCGATTAGTTGGCGTTGTTGGTGCTGCCTACGCGTGTCGAATGTAAACCGACGTGTGTGCTCGTGCGCGATGTTGAGCCACACGTTAGCCGCAACGCGCCCGCTCGTTTAATAACCGATACATACATTGCGCGTAAGCGTGAGCCTCGAGAAGTCATCGCGGGCCTCGGTTTTGTTTCTTTTCTTTCACAAACGTGATCTATCAATTGTCGAGTAAAGTGTGCGTGAAAATTATGAGTGTTTACAACGCGGCGTCAGCAGCGGCCGCCGTGGCCGCCGCCGGGACGCCCGAGGGTGCCGACGACTGGGTCGAGTTTTGCGACAGACACGCCCGCGCCTCCGCCTCCGACTTCGCCAAGGCCTTCTGCACCTACGTCAATCTCAATTTACCCGAGAGCGCCAGGGAAACCCTCTCACATCGTGACTTTCTAAGAAAGTTCATCGACACCTTTTGCGAACATTTCGAGAGCGAATACCTCAGACGAAGCGCGAGGTCTGTTATTATGACTTGTCACCGTGTCACATCGCTACCCTCTCTCATATGTATCAGCTTTTCGATAACACGAGCGATCTTTCAATCCTCGTTTTTAATTATCCTGTGTAAATAACGTCGTTGGGAATCACTCGTTTCCAGGGACCTCAACGACGACGACGACGACCTAACTGCTTGTTATTTATTTGCATGTTGTACACGCGTTCTCGTAAATCTTTATCAAATTGTTTTCATTTTTTTCGAGTGTTAGTGAAAGGCCTTAAAAATTACCTTTTTTTTACCAGCTGTTTGAATTGCTCAGCAAATATTTTTATATTTTTTTTATATCAAGGTTAATTAATAATATTTATTGTACTCGGATGATGCAAATCTTTTTTCATCTTACATGTAACTTTTTTTAAGATTGATTCTGTAAAGATTCACCATATGCATTAATTAACTTTATATTTTAACAAAATCAAGAGCTCTGTATTTATAGAAAGTAGAGTTTTCAAAACAACAATTAAACAGTTTACCAATTTATCTGTATAATAAGCTATTTGTACTTTCTATACATAACTTTTGTACCTCCCGTTTAATTCTTATAAACTCAAAGTATGCATGTAGCAATAAAGCTAACAGAATTATTCACATCATTTTTATAATTTTATCAACAGCTGTTTGATTTTTGTGGCCTTTTCTATCCCATGCTACAAGGCTAAAAGTAGCGATTTTAATCAGCGGGATGTAAAACTTTTGTTGACTCGAAAGTAAATTTTTATAAGCTTATTTCTGCAGAGATTACAGAAAGATTCTATGCAGAGGTTAACTATGTATTTTAACACAACAAAATTCAGCAGTTTAACTTGTTTAGCTCAATTCTATATTTGGACAAAATAGAACTTTCGAAACAATAGTGCAATTGTACCCCGACTCACCTGTATTTCCATAAATAGCTATATACACTTGCAGACTTCAATATATATATCTTCGATCTGGCATACACGAGTATCTAAGTCCGGTTCATATAGAAATTAATTGTTCCATTCATGGATCGCACAATAGTGACTATCTCTGCAAACAGTTGTATACAAAGATTGAATATAGCTCAGCATTGTCTGTGTACATTTGTTTTTTTATTTAAGAGACGCTAAGTCGCTGAAAAAATATGTAAATTGAAATTATCAAAACTTTTAAACCAAACTGGTACACAGATTCCGTATTCAGGGTCGAGTTTTGTTTTGGACACAGAGCTCTTCAGTTTTACGATAAAAATTTTCTTTTGAAACCAGTGTGTAAAGTGTAAATTAATATGTATGAACTAATGTAAATTAATTACAAATTGAATAGGTAGTCAGGTACGTTTGATACAATTGTGTATCCTGCATGATTATTATTACAAAGCACTCTTTCACCAAGTTAATAAAACTTTAAAAGTTGAACTTTATCTACCGGCTCAATAAAATTATTAACTTATGCTAAATTATTGAGATTTTATAAAAACGTCGTTCGATATCTGATACCAAATTTATTGGCTTAAAATCGAAATAGTTGAAATGCTTGAATAACTTATCGTTATTTTGCAGATCTCCTTCTTTTCACGACACGCGACATCCCCCGACGAACGACCGAGAAAACACAAACTCGACGAGCCAGAACAATCGAGTGCCCATAAGAGCGTCTTCGCACGAAGAGTTTAGCGATTATTCGGAGCAGGATGGAGAGACGGTATCGCCGAAACCAGTGCACAAGCCCTTTTTTCGCCGATTGTCGTTCAAAGGTCTGAAAAAGGGCAAGGGCTTTTTTCACAAGCAGCAGAGCGATGAGGTCGAATTGTCTCACAGTGAGCATCGGCGGGATAAGCATTCGAAAGCGAAACTTTCGAAAATCGTGGTGGAGTGCCGGAAAGAAGGTATCGTGAATTCTCTGATGGGTGAAAACGTGGATGGTACGCAAAAATGGGAAAAATCGAGACTCGCTTTGATAAAAGCCATAGGTGGTTACATGTTAGAATTTTACTCGCCTCCGAAGGCCGTAAAACCGCGGGACGGTGTATTCTGTTCGGCCATAACAGAGGCGAGAGAAACAACGGCTTTGGAGATGCCCGATCACGAAAATACTTTTGTCCTGAAAACGCAGAGCGCCGAATTTGTAATAGAAGCTCACGACTCGAACGACATGAGATCGTGGCTCGCTACGATAAAATATTGCATGCGATCGGTTCACCAGAACTCGATGAATCCGGGTTCGGCGAACAACGACGTATCGGGCGACGGTTTGACGCATGGAACCTCCGGTGCTGCCGATAATGATCGTCTCAGAGCCAACTCGGCGAGCAAAAGTTCACGCACCGGTCACGATCATGTTGATGAGCACGGAAATCCACCAGAACTTCCGCCGAGACTTCGGACACGTAGCAACAGTAATCTCGAGTTGTGCTCGTCGCAACAGGAGATCGAGCAGTGTGAGTAAGCCATTTGTCACACTAAACTCACGAGAATATGTATTTAACGTTTTCATCGGTGAGCTCATTTAAATGCTTATCAATTGCGATAAAAATTAAGCAAAGTTTCATAGAAAGAGCATATTTGATTACTCAGGCTTGGAAAAAAATAATCGATTGAGGCGGACGGATATAGAATTAGAATACTGTATACCGGTTTTACTATATTTAAGCGGTCTCTGAATTACCCGATAGCTTGACTTTTGCGCTCGATTCAATCATTTGCATATCTCGCCGAATTACATAATATTATTTTTCTGCTTGCAGTAGCGGCTAACGAGGGAGAGTTGGATCTATCGATTAGTTTAAGAGAGTACGCGTGGTTTCATGGCACACTACCACGATCGGACGCGGCTCAGCTTGTTTTGCATAATGCCGCCAATGGTCATGGAGTTTTTCTCGTTAGGCAAAGTGAAACGAGGAAAGGAGAATTCGTTCTTACGTTCAATTTCCAAGGAAGAGCTAAGGTAATTCGTCGAATTTAATTAATAATTACGGTAAACGCACAGCATGTAATAAACTTTTTTAGCTTAAAATATTAAATCCTCTTAAAATCACGTGCATTTCTCAGATAGCTATATAAATGCGAGGGAGATAGTTGAATCTTCCCGAAGCTAATTTCTAGTTTTTGTTACCGACCGAGCAGTACCACAATATTTCTTAAGGGGAGGTGAAACCTACTCAGTCGGTAAAAAAACTAACCAATCATTCCGAGGACACCGAATGTTTTTTCATAAAAGAAAAGTCTTACATCATTGGTCTCTTAATTCCGCATGATGTAAACTTTCGTTTTTTCCAAAAAATATCAAGTTTCTAAGAATTCTTGTTCCGAAAGATACTCGCTATCTCTCTCGCACTCATGAACATTTCGCCTTCCCTTAAGATGATGTGTTTGAAAGTTTGTAATTGAGTTGGAAAAAAATTATCGAAGCCTTTTGGATTTCAAGAGGATTTTTAAGAATCTACTTTAGTGAACATACTTTAAATAGCAAAAATAACATTGTGCAATTTATCTACGCCTACTCGTCGGTAAATTTTGTTTGTTGTATCATATTCAAAGTCTTTAATTAACCTTGCAGCACCTGAGAATGACGCTGAACGATCAAGGCCACTGTCGAGTGCAGCATCTTTGTTTCCCGGCGATTCTCGATATGCTTGATCATTTTCGTCAGAACGCGATACCTCTGGAATCCGGTGGCACTGCGGATGTGATGCTAACGGAATTTGTTGTGGCGTGCCAGAATATGCGTACCGCTCATCACACGGTGGCAAGCGCGAATCCTCAACAGCTCCAGGAAAGGAGGCCTGCCGCAGCCCCGGAGCCCAGAGAAGTAAGAGTCAGCAGCGGAAGTCTCACTCCTCTCGAGTGAGCGCGAGTGGCCGACTCCCACAGTCTGAAGTCTGAACTACAGACAGTGAGTAGATAACAAGCTAAAGCGATGCCCCCTTTTAAAGAAGCGAGAGCTCGTGTAAATAAGTAAATGTCAAAATTTCTCGAGTTTTCTAGTTAAACGAAAAAAGAAAAAAAAAAAAACATAGACTTAGCGCGTCGAGATTCCAGTCTACGAAGAAATTGAATACGAAATGTTGGACCGTGGGTGAAGGGGCTCGCTTTCACACAAACGTTCCCTCAACTTTCCGACGACAATTTCTCTCATTTCGACTTTCTTTTCTTTCGATTCTCGATGATTTTATCTATAATTTTAATTTTTTCTTATACCTCCAGTGGAACCAAGTGATTCTTCAATTCCAACTTTATTTTAACTCTCGATTCCGAATCCAGTCATTAGATAAACTTTCGGGACAAGGAGTTTCTCCTATTAGGGCTTCAATGTTTTCTTGGAGATATAAATGACGAGTTTTCATACTTATTTTAAGTCATTAAATGCGAATATTTAACAACGATTCCGGAAACGTTTATAGTGTTGTTTTCCAGTTTTTAATTAATTAATTTCCCACAAATTTATCGTGTTTGAAGATAGTAGACATTGGAGTGGAATTTGCTATTAAAAATTCTAATTTTCGAGTTGATTCAGCATAGTTGTAAGGATATTTATTTTACTCTCATTTTTTTTTCTCATAAGTAATAGGCGAATCTCCTTAAAAAAATTCTAAATTATGTGAGGGCTCTTACAGACTTCAATGAATAAAAATAAAATCAAACTGGACCGCTGGAGGGTTAAAGAAGGAATAAAAAGTATATCCCCACGAATGATGCAGGTGCAGACGTACGGAGGGTCGATAAGGACCAGGGCCGAGTCGTTGGAGCGACTGGAACAGCAGAACGCGAGTGCGGAGCAGGCAGCTTCGGCTTCGTCCAGCGGTAGGGCGGTACAGAACGCTTACAGTTTTCTCTGACGCTGGATTCGTAGCACTCTTCCTTCAGGTTATCGACTTGTCAGTCCGCCGGATTGAGCGTCTTCACGCGTCTCTTAAAAGTGCGAGTCTTCCGATTTTAATTGTAACGCGGAAATCATCGCACAGAACACTTTGACGTTGAAAAAGAAAAAAAACAAGCAAACGAAACTCTCGCAGTGCTTGATCAAATAAGTTGGTTCGCTTGATTTCGGTACTAAAAAACCAGTGGTTCTGACCTCTTCGCATAACCGAAGCTTTGTAATCGTATACGAGACACCTACTTCGTAAGATTTATTACGTTTTTCATTTCCAAGCCACTGCTGTCGTTCTCGAGAAAATTCTGCGATACTCAACTCGTTCGAGAAGCTGTAACGAACAACCCAGGCGCGGGGTAGGAAAATGCAATTGAAAATAACGCGTCAGTTATCGAAATACGGATTTAGATCTTGCACAAATTAGATATGTTTGTTCACGATGGATTTTTCGAGCCTCGTGAATACTTGTAAATATTATACTTTTGCAAGTTGCAGCTACAACGATACGGATTGCGACGGCAATCGCTGTGCGAGGCTTCTTTATATATTTTTTTTGTTTGTTTTTTTTTTTTTTAAATAAATTAATCTAAAAGAAGAACTTCGCATCGTAAATCGAACAGCGTTTTCTGTCCATTTACTCGAACCCCTGAGTTTCAGGAAGTTCACAATTCACAGCGAAGTTTCGTTCTTCGCAAGCGAAAATGCATATAATTCTGCATTTCTTATAAGACTGGACCCCACCCCATTTTTTGCGGGTATGCAACTCTCATAGACTCGTATAGCTACACTACCAATAAGTTTATTTGGTAAAATAACAAGCTACCTGCCTTTGTTCGATCGTTTGTCCGAAGCTCGGTGCTAAAAGATCGTCTGCGATGAGAATTGAGATAAAGATTGACTCGTCGCAGAATTAATATTATGTTTTTTTTTCTCAATATTCTGACAATACTCTAATTCGCTCGCAAATAAACTTGCATTGATTCGCCTTGATGAGCCTTACAGTTTAAACTAAAAGTCACGATCGTTACAGTACTTAAATGTAATAACAACAAATGAAAAGATTTTTTAACGAGCATGATTGAACAAAGAAAAAAAGAGCCGACGATGCGCTGAGTCTTTAATTATCTCTGCCTGCTAGTCTTTTTTTCAGCTCGCTACGTCTGTACATTTATTTTTCAACGCCCAATGAAATCATGATTAAATATTTAGAGCTCAATTTTTTCCGTGACCGGCATTTTGTTTTAATCTGTAAATACTTCAACTGCGTATCTCTTTTATTATTATTATTATTATTATAATATTATTATTATAATTATCATTATTATTTTGATTATTATTATTATGTTTAGAAGAATATATGCGTGTGAAAATATATTATATCAAAATTCGTAATTGTTTTCATTGTCGACGATATTCTGCGTGTGTTGAACAGAATCGATTGTACGATAAAAAAGAGAGAAAAGAAAAAGTATCCTCGCATTGACGGAACCTGCGGGCGAATATGTTTATATTTTGTGTAATATACTCTGCTGGCCCCTAAAATAATGATTGAATGAAAAACAAGTCTGCTATCTCAATGTGTGGTGATAAAAAAAGAGGAAAAAATCAACGAAAATTGCGAGAACATATCTCACGCGCGATTAATCTCAAAAGGCTTTGCAAATTTTAGATTTTTTTTGTTTTTTAAGACACGACCGCGTAAACCGCGCTCGTCAGCGTGAACAATGATAATTATAAAATTAAACTCGCTCATCCTTTCCTGTAAATCGCACAAAACTCGCGATAATTGTTGTTCGTCCTGTGTCTGAGCGAAATGACTAAAATAAATAAATAACGAAAAAAAATAAAAATAAAAAAAATAAAACAGAAACCGACCAGTGTACTCGAGCTTTGTATCGTCTTGACCGCTGAATTGTAATAAAGATTCCATCGTGATGTGTTCCATTAAGCCGCTCGCACGGATTGTCGTAACTCCGTCGTAATGCCGAATGAAATACGTGAGGATTCATGTACAGTACTGTCTAGTCTAAATAAAACAAAGCGCTGAACAAAACAGTCTTAAGAAATTGTTATTTTCTTCGGATAATACAAATTTACTCATCGTTCTCATCAATGACCGGTGATATCTGCAAAAACAAAAAAACAAAAAACGATTCTATAAAGTTTTGCACTTTTTATACTGTATGCAATTGCTATTTTATTTACGAAAAAAGTTCTTACGAAATATTCAACGTAACAAGGAGTTCCTTCGTCACTCTTCACCATATATTGAAAGCAAAGCAGTCCGTATTCGTCGGTTCTAAGAGACACTTTTCTGGCACAACTAAGAGCCTTCATTGCTGGTCGAATATGGGCAATTTTGTAGCCAAACGCCGCAGTACTTTTGCACTGAAAACTATCTACCAAATCGCTATCGTGCGGCAATTCGATTCGACACAAGCCTCCGAGGCCGTTTGTACTTATTCTGAAGTAAGGAGCTTCGGGCGAGAGATGTAACTGATATCAGAAATTATGAGGTATTATTTAAGAGAAGCAATTGCCAATGGATAGTTGGGTTGTTTAATTTACTTAATTTTCGTTACCTCCATCAATTCGCTGCTAGGATCAATTTCGTTGAGAAAATCCTTCAACAATTCTGTACTTAGTACAACTTTGTTTAATATTGCATCTTGATCTAAATGAAAGTCTACCAGTTCATCGGGTTGTTGGGTTTTCAGAGAACAATCTGTTATAATACCATCTTCCTCTATTAGCACGGTTACTGGATTACCTAAACCCTAAAATATGTTCAAAATGTTTATTAAATCTCTTATTAAACTCACAGGAAAATTTTTGTAAAATGCCCCAGTCAATTTTATATAGTGTGCAACTTTAAATTGCAACATGTAACACAATAATGATTCTTATTTTCTTTGGTTTTGTGAGTCAGCAAGATTTCACACATCATTAAAGCTTTACAAAAAGACTTTTGTATTATGATAGAATTTTGTTAACAAAAAGGTGTTTGGAGCTCCAAAAACTTGTACATAAATTCATTATTTTGCTCCAGATTTTTCTTTGGTTCTAATTGAACAGCACCGCATTATATTTGTATTTTAATATCACCATAGTATTGACTGGGTCATTCCGATTTAAAACACAAATATTGCCATACTTTATAGAATAATTGCAGAGCAACATTGGCACTCAGACCCGACATGCTGCCCCAAAACATGCCCAAGCACTCCACCAGAACATTTAAGTTTATTTTGAACATAACATCTTCCTTTAAGCTGTATTCCTCAAACACATTTGTCGGAATGTAACAATTTCCCTGCATAACTTTGGATTCTTCAACCGTAACTTTGAGCCCCTGTTCTGTTGCGGAGCATGTAGCATTCTAACAGAAAAAAAAAAAGGAATCGATCAATACCTTATTATTTATGGATTCCTAATAGTATTTTATTAAGAAGCAACATACTGTTCCAAAGTTAATAGATCTCAACAGATGAACAAAAGTCTTCAGATTTCCTAATTTTGCAACAAATGCATGATCACTGGAGAGCGGAGTCATTATTTCGATAGGCAACCTGATAAAGCAACAGGCTTCTGAATTGAACGCAATTTATAGTCTTGAACAACAATTTTTGTTGATCTATAGTCGATAACCAGGCAGCCAAAATATGCTTGCAAGTGAGATCCGATTTTTCCCCAAGTACTTGGAATCTAAATGTACAAATGTTTAGTTATAAAACAATTGAGCTTGACTGCTTTACCTGACAAGTGTCATTTTTTAAAATAAAGTTTGTTTCATAATAAGTTAAGCACCTGAAAGCAGCACAAGGACAGAAATTTAAATGTGGAAAAATCATGTAAGCTTCACCAAAAAGGCCCTGAACCTGCAGGAGCCATCGAGATGAATTTCTCTCGTCCACTACAACTCCACTTCGACTCGTCTCAGCAACTGAAATACGAGTTACTCTCGATGCTTCGTACAGTTCTAAAGCACGCTCGAAAACGCCGCCAAATACGTTAAAAAGCTTCAGTAAATTTGCGTCTGAGACTGTAATGCGAATATTGTACAGTTACAATACTAATAAAGATGAACGATAGAAAGTATTAATATTTGTTCATATTATAGTAGAATTCCAATCCACTTTTTATATTTGTGGCAAAGTGTTAGAATTGACAGATACGTACACTTTCCTTCCCTCGCAAAATCAACAGCTGATTCTTCCAGCACGTGCTTTGCGAGATGCGCGATTGTTGAATCGAATTTTCCCGGTAAATTTGGGCTTTTAGAGGCTTTTTCCTCAGTATTCATGGAAGCAATATTTATACTGAGCCACTTATCTATTTGAATGATGTTTATCATTACTTTACTTCACTACAATACATCATTTTCATCTAACTCCTTTTTTTAAATTGCATTTACGCCTCGTGGTCAAGTCCATTATCATACCGACTTGAATGCGAGAAATTCCCATGCGTCAGTAGTTTTCTTCTTCTACCGCTATATAGGTATATATATATATAATATATTTGTATATACCAGTCACTACAGATACACGGCGGAAATGACATTCATCGCTTATTCTCGATTGCCATTGGCGGATTTTCCATAATATTTTGTCATGTCACCAATGATCAAGAATCTAGAGACGAACACAACTTCGACAAGCAAAATTAAAGCGGTTCCGTTGTCAGTTTACGGCGTTTTTCGCGATAAACAATCCACTGTGTCTATTTACATAGGTTATCTATGTACTATCGCTTCTATCTAACGGGCTAAAACTATGAGTAGTAAATAAACCAAAGCTGATTAAATTTTTGCCGAGAAATATAAAATCACAAAGTTTCGTACGCGTAACCAGTGAGGTTAATTGCTTTGATTGCATGAACTATCGGTGGACGCAATAAACATGTCGCTTGACAAGGAATTGTGCGAAACGAGAATAGACAGCAATGGAAAGAACGTAGCGACGATTACATGCACGTTTTGTCCGTCTAAAATACTCAGTCCGGGTTCTACAACCCTAGTAAATCAAGAGGTATGTTCCAATTGCCTTCGAACTTAAGAAATCTCAGTTTAAAATTATATATACAGAATTCTGCAACTATTCTAAAAATGCCTTTTAACTAATTTAATAAAATAACAATTTTTCCACAATTCAACTTTTTTTTTTCACAGCTTCATCAGAGCAAATGATTCGTCCATTTTCAACCTGTCATTAGATTCAGGGTGCGCTGGTGGATTAAATTTGCTGTGCAAGGTCTAATTTTGTTTAAGAAAAAGACTCTTTGATCTGCATCTAGGAATTAAAAATATTCTTACAACATGATATTTATATTTTATAATTATATTTATATTTTTGACATTGCATGAATCCCCAGGGACCTACTGAATTTTTTATACTGCGGAAATGGAACTACAGTTGACTTGATTAGCGATACAAGATATCAGCGTCTTTTTGTTGGCTGGTCCAATATCCATTAGACTGTGACTTCTTAGCCACAAAGATTTGCAATCACAGTTGTAGAGATCCTAAGTAAATTTTCTTGTAAAGTCAATGTATTCCCACATTTGTGGCAAAATTGTATAACAACTTGTATAAAACAAGAACAATTTTCCTTGCACATCTAATTTTTCTGAGAGAATCTTTCAAGGGCTATTATTTTTTTCGTACTATCGTCCTTTGAACAATCTAAAATTACAGTGTAGTGAATGCTACATGTTCCATAATCCTATAACGTAACCCAAAAGTACTACTAGTAACATTATTATTATGTTTATAAATTCAAAATATTGTTTATTATGCTTGGTAAGAATTTATATATTTAGAAGAATGTTTTGTATTCAATTCAAAATGAAATTCTTGAAGCAAAGAAAGTTTGTCGCGTCTTAATCATTACAACCACCCGCATATAAAAAGAACGAAAGGGTGAAATACCCGCGGAGAATTAGGTCAAGCAAAATTCCGTGAATCTCCTCTTGAATCTCTTAAGAGTCAAAGACACAATGCAAACTCATTGTAAGAACCTTCGATCATTTATCCAGGATTCTTTCAGAGTTTATTGAGAATTTATTCCAGCTTATTTCCAATATTCGTATTCAAATCAGTTAATGAATAAAATCTGGAATAGATTCTCCGAAATCATTCTGAGTCTGGGATAGATTCTCTGGGATTCTTTTGTAGAATCTGGGATAGATTGTGTAGAACCATCAAACGAATCTGGACTAGATGGCCTGTAATTTTTTTACGTGTTCACACTTAGAGAAAATTATGGTATTAGTAACTATAAAGTGACAACTATTCATTTTTAGTTTGTGAGAACAATTTTTTAATAGTTACCAGAACTATCAAATAGTTACTATAACTACCAAATAGTTACCATAACTATTTTCATAGTTACTGTAACTATGAAAATAGTTGCATGGACTAAAAATTAATAGTTGTCACTTTATAGTTGACTGTACAACTACGATTTGTCTGAGTGCAGGTTTGGATGCTCTCACGACAAATTGTCTAAATTTTCAGTAAAAATTTCAACCACATTCCACAGGTAACGATATAAAAATCTAATAATTGAATTGAAATTTCTGTTTACAGTTTTCTCTGCCGCACATGCGACGTAAAGAGGAGGATGAAGCAGACGAGCGAGAAGCCATCACGGAGTACTGGATAGTGAATGATATCTTTGATTTTGAGAATATACTAGTATCAAAAATCGCGGAGAATGTTCAGTACTTAGCATGCGCCGACTGCGAAAGAGGGCCAATAGGATGGCACGATCTTGGTACTAAGAAATCCTACATTGCTCTCTCCAGAGTGAGGCATGTTTCATAACAGACGTTTTCTTAACTGAAAGGAATAACTAATGCTAATTTTGCAGTAAGATCGCTACAGGTGTTCTTACTGTTGTGGATTAAATGTGCACAAACTATTTTTCAAATGCCTATCAAATATCGACCACTGTGTAATTCAATTGGTGGATCTTAACGTCGACTTACGAATTTACACTATTTATACGAAGCAATAAAACTTACTGGGTTCCCAGAAAATAATTGGTTCACCTTTTTTATCTTACACATTTTTCAAATTATTAGATTATTAATATAGTAGTGGGCTGAAGGACTCCGATCGATGGCCTATCGCTCACGCGGGTCCCTATTGTTTTACCGACGGTCAAAATACCGAACAATTAAAATACCGACAAATCATTATTCCGACAAATTAATATACCGACAGTTCAAAATATCGACATTTTAAATCCCGAACAATGTCGATACTCGTGATACCGACTCCCTGACCCGTTTGTGATGTAGCAGACGATGATTCTATTATAAAAATTGATGTACTGCAGTGCCCCCCCCCCCCCCAACTCGCCGCCAATGCTTCGCGCCTGGACCCCGCCTTTTACCGGAAAAGCTTTTACCGACCGAAGTCGGTAAAAGCTTTTTCGTAGTTTTGATTATTCTTCGTTAATACGCTACAGATATGCTTCAAATTATACACGATTGTAGTATCAACATAAACAAGTGGACGTACATTCGAATATTGGGTGAATACGTACAATGAATGAAGATATTCATATATTACTAAGCCTGGATCATCGCGGGGATCGCAAACAGACTACGTGATCGTAGTTTCGGTTTTGCGTGGATTCCTTTTGTGTAATTGACTTTTCGACGCTCGCAGAATATTCAGAGAACGCTAAAGAATGGACGTACATTTCGATTTAACGTATGTGAATTCCAGAATCTTTTATATCGTACCAAACAGGCGATGCTATCAAACCCTGGCGGCCATTTTGATTTCGGGAGGTTTAGTATTATACGATTTTTTTCATTTATTGTACGTTTTCACCAAATATTCGAATGTACGTCCACTCGTTTATGTTGATATTACAATCGTGTACAATTTGAAGCATGTTTGTAGCGTATTAACGAACAATAATCAAAACTACGAAAAAGCCTGTTTTTACCGACCAAAGTCGGTAATAAAATCTACTCCAGCATCCCCTTAAACACCTAAAGAAACAAAATAATGGAAGAGACAACCTAAATAACTACCTAAAGAAACAACGTACTTGTACACGTACATATTTTTAGTTTATTTCAAATCTTTTTATATATATCCAATTTGATTGACTTGTCGCAAGATTTTTAAACATTATATTTTTTGGGGGATATACAGTAAATACAGACAGCATAGAACACGGAGTTGAGGTAGTCAGGGAATCGGTGTCACGAGTATCGGCATTATACAGGATTTCAAATGTCGGTATTTTGAACTGTCGGTATATTAATTTGTCCGGATTATAATTTGTCGGTATTTTAATTGTTCGGTATTTTAACTGTCGGTCAAACGGACGGCACCCCCCTCACGCACACCTATACAGATGAATACAAACCCTGGCAAACAGTGTTACCGACTTTTTAACCGTGTTTTAACCAGTCTCGATTAGCTCCTGTTTCACCCAGTTTAACTGACCTTTTCACCGAAATTGTTATTTTTTAAGCGTTTTTTACTGCAGAAATAACCGATTGTAACCGACATTCTTACCGAATTTAAAAAAAATCAATTTCGTTTGGTGAATTAAGGGGAAGCTGGAGTCGAGTGCAGAAGCAGGTTTTTACCGACCGAAGTCGGTAAAAGCTTTTTCGTAGTTTTGATTATTCTTCGTTAATACGCTACAGATATGCTTCAAATTATACACGATTGTAGTATCAACATAAACAAGTGGACGTACATTCGAATATTGGGTGAATACGTACAATGAATGAAGATATTCGTATATTACTAAGCCTGGATCATCGCGGGGATCGCAAACAGACTACGTGATCGTAGTTTCGGTTTTGCGTGGATTCCTTTTGTGTAATTGACTTTTCGACGCTCGCAGAATATTCAGAGAACGCTAAAGAATAGACGTACATTTCGATTTAACGTATGTGAGTTCCAGAATCTTTTATATCGTACCAAACAGGCGATGCTGTCAAACCCTGGCGGCCATTTTGATTTCGGGAGGTTTAGTATTATACGATTTTTTTCATTTATTGTACGCTTTCACCAAATATTCGAATGTACGTCCACTCGTTTATTTTGATATTACAATCGTGTACAATTTGAAGCATGTTTGTAGCGTATTAACGAAGAATAATCAAAACTACGAAAAAGCCTGTTATTACCGACCAAAGTCGGTAATAAAATCTACTCCAGCATCCCCTTAAACCGATTTTAACTGACAATTTAACCGAACGAAACGTTTTTAATCGGTTAAATTGTCGGTTAAAGCTGGTGAAACAGTGGGCTAATCGGGACTTGTCTTTCCTCAGTTAAAAAGTCGGTTAACTTCAGTTATTTTCGGTTAACACTAAGGTGACACAGTTTGCCAGGGAACACATCCGCAAAGAAAAAAAAAATGTAAAATGTTTTGCAATAAAAACATTACTCCTACTAACATAGTAGTTAATATAGGTATTAGATAATTAATATATTACAACAGAGTACGAAACATACTCTAAATTGCTGTGCGCTGAAATTGCGGTTATTTACTGGAGCATCGGAAATGGTGTTTCGCTCCATTTCTGATGTACAACGATGAAGAAAGGGAGCCATTTTTCGGACTGGAAGGGTGAGTCGGCAGGTACCTAGGTAATAGTAGCGGCCTCAGCTTAGCTGAAAGACCATAATCGGCTTTAGTTCTCGAGACCTTAACGTTTCTGGGAGAGGATTGTAATGCAATTATTACATTTGTAAAGCTATCAATAGGCTTACAGTTGTAATAATTTAAAAAAAAAAAAAACAAAAACAAAAATAATCGCCCCCGGGTGGGCTCGAACCACCAACCTTTCGGTTAACAGCCGAACGCGCTAGCCAATTGCGCCACGGAGGCTTATATATTTATCGTCACACCAATGTGGCTGTTAAGCCGCGTCACACTAGGATAATTAGCTGATAAGAGATTCGCTATCACTAAAATTCTTTTCTTCACAGTGGATCGCAATTTTGCAAAAAAAAATTAATGGTACAATATTGAAAATCTTTATAACGATATTTCATACGATTGATAAATATATTTACCATAAGAGTAAACGAAAGACTGCAGTGCTTGTCGTGTAAAACAGATAGCAGTACTGTGTCATTCATCAGGAACGCTTTCGCTTTTTTATCGGACGGTAGAGGCGTTCAATTATTGTAATCATACAAAATTCTTAATTTGAGCAACAAATTACTCATAAACGGATTTTTATATTGTTCTCCTTAATTGACTCTTGGTTTGTGAAGTAATTTTCTCTGATATAAAACATTGAATGGTGTTCAATCACGTTATCAGCAGAGTTGTAAATTCCCATTAATTCATGAGATATATTTTACAGTACAATTTGTTTTGTAATTATGATTTCATAATAATAATAATATATAGTGATTATAAAATAGAGTGTAAATATTTGAATAGCTGAAAAGAAACTAATTTTCGCTTTAATATTGCAAGAAATAGTGGAAAAAATGAATGAAATAAGTATTGCATTAATTTCTTAATGCATTACTTATTTTTTTCCATTTTTTCAAAAGGATTACCGTGAATTTTTATTGAAAAAAAATAATAATTGCAGCCATTCCTAAGTTTAATCATCGTATTACAATCGCTACATGTTATTATTATAAAATCATAATTATTGAGCTGATCGTATCATCATCATTATTTCTATAAGTATTAGGCATTTACAACTCTGGTTATCAGAAACTGCAATATAATGGATAAACTAATATTTTTAATTTATCTCATGATTTTCAAATACAAATAAAAAAATTGTGAACCTAAACTAACGTCAATTTATCAAGCTCACAATGATTATCATCTTTTCCATATCAATATCGAAATTCAACAAACATTATCTCCAGACATGTTAGCAGTAATTGCCTTGCTTAAATATTATCTCTATTTTCTTTATCTGACGGATTGGAACATCAAAGTTTTCAATGACGAAATTCACATTCCTGCAGAAGATGTTAGCGCATAGTAACATTCCGAACGAAGTTCATCTGCGCATATTCAAATGATATAACGATAAATAAATCAACACACGATTCTTTCATCAAAAATTCTAAAATCACTCAACAACAGATCCTAAAGCTAATGAATCGTTTAGAAGTATTAGCTCCTTTATCGCTCTTATCAATGATTGATTGCAGGGATCATGGAGGCGATTAATCTGGCAAGGTCACACAGTGTGTTCGAAACAACGATTTCGACGATATAGACGCAAGTGTAAAATCCAAGGCCGTTTGCGGATGAGGAAGAAGCAACGATTTATATTCATAGTCGTCGGTTTGTCAAACAAATCCAGGCCAGACGTTCGATACTCGATAATAGTTTTATCGGAGACGGCTCGGCTTGGTGCAAAGGCTGTCGTCGTTCGTGAGTCAGCTGCGGGTTGCATGACTTTGTAAATGTGCACCATATACATATAGCTATGTATTTATACATCGAGGCTGAATCCTCAGTGAAACGCGGATAAAGCTCAGACCTCTTTGTCGTTGTCGTCGATAAAAACGTTCACTCATCGACGATATACAATGGAATATGTACCTCACTCTGTGTCTGTCGAAGAGTCCTCTCAAAAGTCGTAGAATTCTTTTAGATATTCAACCGACGATAAGTCAAACAGGGTGGTGACACTGGGGGTCTATTATGCTATACAGCTCCAAGGTCTAAGCAGATCGATTAAATGACCAATTTGCATTTAAGCGTAACTAACTTAATGCGGGACACAGATGCATTTATGCAAACTCTCGTATCCGTGCACGCCTTACAAATAGTCATTTCACCCGTGCCCTCGTGATCCTCGTGCGTTTTACTGCTGCAGTCGTCAGGGTCAGAGAAGAAAGTCCATTAGAGTTCTCATTTTTTCTGCAAACAGATAACATTTTTTATTACGATCGAAACGACTCTTTAAATCTTCAAAATTATGCTACATTTATCTTATGATATATATTATAGATAATCATATTATAAAAGAAAGATTTAATTACTAGACCAAAGTTATTTGAAATTGTATGAAAAACGTGATGATTGTGTTTTAGTGTATTGACCTACAGCGAGAAAAAAAATTGTTCGACTCAAATCCTATCGATATGGACTATAATAATATATTATGCTGCACTGAGAACAAAATCTTTGCGCGCCCATGACACTCACGAAATAAGGACATTTTAGCAACGACGGAAAAAAAAGTACCCAGTCAGCACAACAATGATATCGCTCAACCCAAACTTATTTTGCTCTGCTGAACTGGAAACCTAAAGAACCTAAAAAATGTATTATATTTTCTGGGTGTACATTAAATTTAATTAAACAACGAAATCGAAATCGAAAAACGAAAAAAAAAGAAAAAAGTACTCAGCACAACAATGGTATCGCTCAACACAAACTTATTTTGCTCTGCTGAACTGGAAACCTAAAAAATGTATTATATTTTCTGGGTGTATAATTATTATAATTTTTCTTCATAAAAAAAAGGCTATAGAGTTTTTAGTGGATCTGAACGAATTGGCAAAGGGCGAAATGAAAGAAAGGCGAGAGCTGAGTGTTTGCGGGTTTTGCATGTCCGTGGCCTTAAATTAAGACAGTACTACCGGGGAGTGGCGAAAGGTGTCGATAATGAATCTCCCTCGAGTTAATTAGCTCCGGAGGTGAGGCCGATAGGCGGTTCGTCGTGGCATACCGATACTGAGAGCTCAGAGCAGCGTATACAGCGGAGTAGTTGCACTACTGTGCTCCGTTCGGAGTCTCGAGAGACCAAAGCCTAACTGAAACGTCACGCCACTTGTTACTCGTTAGTGTGCACGATGCCATCTTTACTGCTGGCCACTCAGCAGCAGACCGAGGAGGAGAGCACCGTCCAGAAGCCACAGAACATCGATGCCCACCGACCGGAGTGTGTAATTAACAATGCCCCGATGGCTTTGCTTCGCTCCTCACCCATCGCTTTGTATACTCCACCAAACTAGTTTGACTAAACCGCTCCCTAATGCTTCCGTTTAAGGTACACCTAAGGAATAATTAAAAATAGAGAAGATTGAATATAACACAGAGAATTAGCAGTTACAAGTGGCGAATTACAAATCTGTGGACATTAAGGGCTGCATCAATTTTTATATTTAAAGCCTTTTGCTTCCTCATAGAGGAAGCTATGTTTAAATGAATTTTTTTTTCGAGATTTTTGTGTCAGGACACTTAGAATAGTCCAAAACGTCCAGAAAAATGATCTAGAAAAAATGTCCGTGAGTATGTGTGTGTGTATGTATACAACTTCGATAACTCAAGAACCGTTTTGTATATCGCGCTCAAATTTGGAACACAAGTGTTGCAGCAGATCCTCTTCAACTGTAGCGATTTTCGACAAAATCTGTGCGAAAATTTCGATTTTATGCTGTTTTGAATTTTTCGAAAAAAGGAGGTGATCGCTCTAACTTTCGTAAAATTTAGTCTATTTTGCTAAATAGTTGGTTATAAGAGCAGGTGCACTCAATGTTGTTTGGTATTCAATTTGGCTCGAATCGGCAAGGTGGTTCGGATTTTATGGAATTTCGAATTTAAAAAAAAAATTGACATTATCGCTCTATTGTAACTTTTGCAAAACTTGAGATAGCGAGCTCAAATTTTGTAGATAAATGAAACAATATTCAGCCATTATATATGTATAATTTAGTTACGAACGGTATGAAATTTTTGATTTTATGGAATGTTGAATTATTTTAAAAATATATGTTATCACATTTACTTTCGCAAACGTTCTAATAATAACGGAATAACGAAATAGAAAAAGCGAATTCACAACATGTTGATTTATCTAATTAAAACAAGGATGCAAAGTAGAACCTTGCACATTGCTTCCTCATTATTTTTCGCTTTTTACAAAGCTTCCTCTATGAGGAAGCCAAAATTGAATACTATACTTCCTCATAGAGGTAGCTTTGTAAAAAGCAAAAAATAATGAGGAATCAATGGGCAAGGTTCTACTTTGTTTTAATTGGTTTTATTGGCACAACAAAATAATGTCAGAGATCCTTTGCTATTTATTGTTCATTGTGGTGTTTATAACAGGGTGAAAAATAACCACATTCGGATCTAATAAATTGTAGAATTTCATTCAATTGTTTAATAGGGCATCCAATTTTTTAACAATATTTCATTTTAAAAATTGTATCGCCAATTACAATTTTTTATGTTAGAAATTAAGAATTATTTTCATTGTCCTCAAAAAATCTTGTAATGCCCTTGTATTTTATGTTAGGTTTTTGAATTCTTCTATCCTCAAAGTTTGGCTCTAAAGAATGACTTGGCAAGCAGCCGTTGCAAAAAACATGGGAATATTCTTATCTATTCTCCATTTTATACAAATATCACATCATACCCCATAAAAAAAAATTATTTTCTTGCCTGGAATCGCTGGAGTTTTCAAAAGCAATACTTAGTTGATCGAACTAACAGTTTGGTTAACAAGTACTTCACTATTCTTTATGACAATGATTACATCGTCATTGTCGCAAGTTCAGTCGATCCAACCGATGATTTTTTTTTCATTGTAAGTAAATATGGACTTAAATTGATGTCCAAATAACGATGAAACAATCAGCATCAGCTGCACCCTGGAACATAAAATAGAAAGGAGTTCAACGGGTTTTCTATAAGGAAAATAGTAATATTGAGGTGACTTTCAAATACTCCGAGTATTCACGTTGACGTGCTGTCGACGTATACGGTGGAGATATACATATGCTAAAGTATAGTATGGTCTGGCGCGAGGAGTTACATTACGCTGGGCGGTGGTCCCTCGTTATATCCGGGAGAGGCAGGTCCACGGTCGCTCATCTGATAGTAGGAGGATTTATGGCGACCCTGATGGTTCATTTAGTGCTGACATCGGGAACGGGGGCTGCTGCTGCTGCTGGTTCTGCTGCCGGTGCACTGATGCTCGTCGTGTCGCATAGTCGGTATGTATAGCATCAGCCAAGCGCATATAGCAGTAGCAATGTCGTATACATAGGCGACGAGTCGCATCGGTATCACGGTCATACGGAAATACCTTGTTAAAAAG
Organism: Ephialtes manifestator; assembly: GCA_963970395.1. NCBI lineage: Eukaryota > Metazoa > Arthropoda > Insecta > Hymenoptera > Ichneumonidae > Ephialtes > Ephialtes manifestator. The sequence goes on along the minus strand of OZ019975.1, from coordinate 1,795,359 downwards.
AAGATGGGTGGCCACGCGAATTGCTGCTGGCCACCATAACCGTGACGGAATTCAACAACGCACCACGATTGCCTGCGGAGAATGAGAGATAGTTAGATAGATAGGAAGATGAAAAATAAATAAAAAAAGCGAAGAAAGATGGAAAAGAGAAGAAGCGACGAGTGGGGACCGAGAGAAGTCGTAGCTGCGGTTTTACGTGGCGGGTCAGAGGTTCTTCGCGAACGATGTCATCATCATATACCATACACGTGTAATGCAATGAAAAGTACGAAAAGAAAAGAAAAAAACGTTGCAGAAATGAAGATAAACTGATGAATCCTCATAGACCGTTCAAATAAATTATTACTTTTACCATTATTGTTATTATTATTTTTTATTATATAATTATTATAATCAAACGACGACGGTTGCCTGGTCTCATCTAACAGAGCCTGTATGTGATTTCAACTCACCTATGACGGTGTCCAGTGGTGTTTCCTACTCAATCCCATTACCCGTCGCGGGATATTATTATCATGATTTAATCAATTTAGCTTGTTAGCTCTCATTCTATCGACCCTGTAGGGTTTCAACTCACCATACAACCAGGAGGTGAGCAATCAAAAGCTGTTCAAAATCGGATTTAATATTACTATAATTAGTGATGCGATTATGTGTGGATATGGAGTCAATTGTATTGGTAGATTGTTGGCCATGCGCCGGAATATCTGTTACTGTGTTTAGCTTGAGGCGAAACAGAATCACAAATACAATTATTGGGGGCATTGTAAATAAACCGAAAATTGAATTTTTCGACCTGGGAATTAGTTTTCAAATATATTTTGTGATTTTTACGGAAGACATTTTTTTTAGCTCCTGCAAAGTCTAGTAACTTTGTTAATATATTCAATTTCGTCATAATATTTCTATGGAATATTATTAAAATATGGATTTTTAAGCAAGTACAAGAAAAAAAAGAATGTTTTTTTTTAGAGGCTTTCCCCTTCATATAACTTTCTTTCACGCTAAACTACTTTTTCGATTCGGAAATTAGTTTTCAAATATATTCTGTGATTAGTAATCGGTGAGTAGCTATTTTTACTGAAGACATTTTTTTTTGCTACTTTCAAAGTCTAGTAACTTTGTTAATATACTCAATTTCATCGTAACATTTCAATGAAATATTCTTAAAATATAAATTTTTTCGAAAATGCAAGAAAAACAAATTTTTTTTTTCATCCGATTTAGAGGGTTTCCCCTTCATATAACTTTCTTTCACACTAAACTACTTTTTCGATTCGGAAATTAGTTTTCAAATATATTCTGTGATTACTAATCGGTGAGTAGCTATTTTTACTGAGGACATTTTTTTTTGCTACTTCCAAAGTCTAGTAACTTTGTTAACATACTCAATTTCATCGTAACATTTCAATGAAATATTCTTAAAATATAATTTTTTTCGAAAATGCAAGAAAAACAAATGTTTTTTTCACCCGATTTAGAGGGTTTCTCCTTAATATAACTTTCTTTCACGCTAAACTACTTTTTCGATACGGAAATTAGTTTCCAAATATATTTTGTTATTAGTAATCGGTGAGTAGCTATTTATACTGAGGACATTTTTTTTTGCTACTTCCAAAGTCTAGTAACTTTGTTAATATACTCAATTTCATCGTAACATTTCAATGAAATATTCTTAAAATATAAATTTTTTCGAAAATGCAAAAAAAACAAATGTTTTTTTTCATCCGATTTAGAGGGTTTCCCCTTCATATAACTTTCTTTCACACTAAACTACTTTTTCGATTCGGAAATTAGTTTTCAAATATATTCTGTGATTACTAATCGGTGAGTAGCTATTTTTACTGAGGACATTTTTTTTTGCTACTTCCAAAGTCTAGTAACTTTGTTAATATACTCAAGTTCATCGTAACATTTAGAATATTCTTAAAATATGAATTTTTTTTAGAAAATACAAGTAAAACAAATGTTTATTTTTCACCCGATTTAGAGGGTTTCCGCTTAATATAACTTTCTTTCACGCATATAGCTGTAAAACTACTTACTGTCTAAAGCTTCATACGCACGCACCAGTAACTACCCGGTAGTACATAAAGGTGAGGATTATGCCCGGCGGATGTGGGTACAGTGCGGTCTCTATATGCTGCGTCTAATGTAACTAAGAGTGGCACACGCTATATTACGGAAGAGGTTCGCACGGTGCACACGGAGATTTCGATACGCAGTTTGCCACTTGGCGCATGAACGCAAGTGAATCGGAGAGTTTATGCTTTCACCGCACCACGAATCATCAAATTGATAAGTGATTGCCGCGATTATGCGCTCAACCCGTTTCACCAAGTGTTAAATCCTCTCGCGCCCTGCTGAGTATATCTGAGATAGTTCCTTTCGTTTATTCCTGCGTTACATTGCGTCAAGAAGCTTCTTGCCAATGTACATTTGGTGATTCTCGTTGGATGAACGGTCATTTCATCCATATTGCTATCTGAACTCGTATCTTGGACCACCAGCTTTGAAGTAGGCAAATGTCATGTACCCATCTCAAAAAGTACTGTGAGACAAGTCGCAAACGTATAAACGTGCGATTTTTCTTGTTGTTTTTCTTTTTTTTCTATCGCACGGAGGTTAGAGCTAGTAGAGTATCGAATGTGCTTGCAGATCGTAAAATCGCTTGGTATACGAGGAGAGATCGTGTAAGCGAATATGCAGCTAAGAGTATACACCTATATGTATCTATAGGTTTACACATATGCGTGGGGCCCGAGTACTTTTCGCTCGTAAAGTTATGATGGGCGCTGCGCCCTCTCACAGGCGTTCACTGGACTTTAGCCATCTTCAATAGTCTTCAGGCGATGCGAATTCCAATTTTCCGTGATCTTCCGGTAGGCACGTACCTCTGTGTACTATCGGACTGATAATCCAGAATAGCATCGTAGAATTCTGGGATTATATTGCTCCTTACGCTGCAAGTAAAGAAGACCGGGGTTACTTGGTTTAGTTTTGAATCCACACCTAGAGAAATCGGTACGATCGGTTTATTTGAATCAATTATGGGATCTATTTGAGATGAATACAATCTTATGTAGATGAAATGAGATTCGTGTGAAATTTTTACGATTATTTGAATAAAATATAATTCTATTACTTTGGCATGTGAAGTAGAATTTATTTAATTTAATTGAATCAATTAAAAGTCAATACTATTCGTGTATTGACTTTAGGTGGTAATTAATAAAATCATTTCATTAATGAATCAATATCAATAAAATCTCTTTAATACTACTGATGCTATTATTGTAAGTGCGAAGCCTGGATTGAGAAATTTCAGAATATAGTGAAGTTTCGAAGATCACCGTATTCTAATCATCATTCGAACTCACTTCCAACATTTTTCTTTTTCCAATGTTTGATATAATGGTCATATTTCACTGAAGCTATATAAACAAAAAATGTAATTAATACATTCTTGATATTTTTAGAATATGTTTTCACGCATTGGAGTATGTGATTTTATAACTATTTTTTTCTTGTTATTTTTTAAGCAACTTAGGAAGCCGCATTTTCTAAATGGCCTGGAAATTTGTATGCTCATAGTTGATACAAATTACGTTTATGCATAAAATGTTTTCTTGTTTAATTAATTTTTGACACAATTTTATAAATCCATTATTCATAGTAATTTAAATGTGTCAGTGCAATAATTGGTAGTCCAGTTGGCTACACTGAGAGAAAATTATGGTATTAGTAATTATGAAGTGACAACTATTCATTTTTAGTTCGTACGATCAATTTTTTAATAGTTGCCACAACTATCAAATAATTACTACAACTACCAAATAGTTACCATAAATATTTTCATGATTACTGTAATTATGAAAATAGTTGTATGAATTAAAAATTAATAGTTATCACGTTATAGTTAACTGTACTGTTACGATTTCTCTGAGTGTATTGTTGAAATCTGAATATTGTGATTTTTAATGACCATGTCAATGTTAAACTTGACCAAACTCACTTTATCCGATTCAACAAGCCCCTGTCTCTGTTGCCTCAGTTTCCATTAGCAAATTACGTTAAGGGGGTATTAAATTAGGATAAAAATGAAATTTCTATCAGGATCCCTGAAGGCTCGGCGTAAACCTATTTTGTACTTTGTACAAGACTCGCAATAAATTCGTTGGATAGAGATAGTATACTTTGTGCGGAATTGGAAGGCAGTAAAATAACTGGCTCCATAATACTGGGTTGCCAGCGGGGCCTGTGAAAGACGACGGGAGTGAGTGAGTTCGTTATACGGTGTCTTTAGTATAGGTGTGTATACCTCGGCCTATATATAACTTGCGCTTGCCAACGACTCGCCGCTTCTCTTAACGCCCGTATAATTCATTAATATAAGCACCCCGGCTAATTGATATCATGTAATAGCGGAGCGAGCACGCGCGTTACAACGATCATAAACGAGAGCGTGGGATCGACGGTAAAAGAGCGTTAGCCACTTCTCGATTCTCAACTCGATGATCTGCTGCTAATGTACGACTCACTATTTTCTTTTTACCGAAAGGGAAAGCAACAGGCGAGCAACCGAAATCGGAACGTCAGAATTCATAGTTGGACGTCTTTTTGGTATCGTAAAACCACCACACATTATCAAATTACAGCCATTAATTTACAGCAACTAAAATTACTCATTAAAGATGTTGGATAATGCTCCAATTCATTATGAAAAATATTTGTAAGTAGTCAAATTTTATGTGAATGGAGAAAAACATACGCGGAGCAACACAAATGTGTACCAAGATATTGTTAATTGCAACAATAAAAAAATGTGCTGCTACACTGTGCACTGTTAGTTTTTATTCATAAACTCGTCATCGAAATTTAATATACAATTGCGGTATAAAATTCATGTACTTTTCCAGTAAAATTAAAGTAAACTATTAAAATTCAAGTACTTTTATTGTAAAATTAATAGTATATTATGTAACATGGGCGTAAAGGACGGTTTTACGCCCGCGTGCTGATCACGCCGCCCGAGGGCCGGCCCGAGGGCTGTGCTGATCAGCACAAGGTCGTAAACCCTACGCCCGCGTTGCATACGATATTTTTTGCAATAGTGTGCGGAAAATTCGTGCATGTAAATAACTTATTATATCGCGATAAATCAAGAAATTATTGAAATGGGGTGCGAGGCAGGCGCAGGAGCGGGTACAGGGCTGCAAGCCCTGTTGGGGGTGCAGGGGGCGAAGTCCCCCCTTGCAAAAAAACGCTTTCTTGTTTGAAAAAAAAAAACGAATATTAGCTTTTAACGGCAAAAATATATTTTTTATTTCATATTAGATTATATCAAAATATATAAGTGATACAGGAACAAAAGTATTTTTCAATGTAAATAACTATAATTGATTTGAAACGAAATCTAACAAAATTAATCTTCCATCTGGATTGTTTTCGTAGTTAAAAAAACACTTTCTTGTTTGAAAAAAAAAAACGAACATTAGCGTTTAAGCACGTTTTATATCGTCGATAGACGAAGCGGCACTGAAATCTTTGCTATACATGAAGAAGAGTGATACGCTTATAGCGATATTATCGGTAGAATCGGCAAGGTAGAATTTGAAGCATCCGAAGTATGATAAGGGCCCTCTCGTTTTCTTTTTCTTTGTATGAATCGGATATTTAAACACAAAAATCCGAGTTTTTCATTTCATGCCTGCATTTTTGGGCCCGTTTAAACGCAGAAAACTCAATTTTTCATTTTACGCCCGCAAGTTGTAAAATCGATTTTTACGCACACTGTTGCAAAAAGTAGCACTTTACACCCGGAATATCGAGGTGTAAAATCAATTTTTACGCACACTGTTGAAAAAAGTAGCACTTTACACCTGGAATATCGAGGTGTAAAATCGAATTTTACGCACACTGTTGCAAAAAGTAAATTATTGAATGTGCTGTACCATACATTAATTTTACATTACACTTGGTATACTAAATTTAATATACTAATGTATGAATAAAAACTTACAGTAAAAGTACACTAAATTTCAAGTAGATTTTTTTTACAGTGTGTGTATTTTTTTCACTATGTTATATGACAAAAATTCGTTTAAGGTAGTTCTTGCACCAACATTAAATCAAGTTTTGTTGGTAAATATACAAAGAGTAAATTAAATTTTCTGGTTACCTTTATGTCCTGTTTCGGTATTTTGCTGTATGTTGATTATATGCTTGTATACAATATATTTTTATTACTCCAATATTTTTTCAAATATTTTTTTTTCATGGTTTTTGTTTGCAATTTGTTCCCAGAAACGGATTGAATCAAGTATACATCTAGATTTTCCCTACAAATGTCTCCAATATCTACCGCAATGACAGAATTCTCTATGTATAGAAAAATTTCTCTAATATTATCTGTTTTGTGCTAAAAATAAACATTGAATTACCACTGCGGAAATGAATGTAAAAACCTTCGTGCGAACATTGGTAATCTCGATTTTTCAATCTGCAATAATTCTAATTATAAAGGAGAGATGAAAAAGGTTGATAATTGGTAGGAACGAGATTAGATGAATATTTCTGTAACCTTGATCGGTCTCGCTGACAGAACATACACAACGCGAGACACTGAAAATACACGTTGGCATATTCTAGTATTATCTATCTAATAGTGCAAGGGAACTCGCGTGGAGCACGCGCGGTTAATCTGCCTTTCTAGCCCCCGCGCGAGTCGTGCCAGTGAACTGATTCCTGGTTTGCTGCTGCTGCTGTTGGCCAGCGCACTGCACAACACAGGCATTGTGCAATTTAATTTGTAGCGCGCAACCTTGGACGCCGTAAAACTCACGGCACACCGGCGTCACGTTAATTACCTTTACGCCCGTGTACCTCGACTTAGACTGGACTTGAGAACCCGGCGTCGTTGTAGTTGTCGTAGTCGTCGTCGCCGGTAATATTATTATAAAGGACAGTTTCTGCCCACTAACGTGACAGCAATTGACGAATAGTGCAGACCAACTTCTACCGTCCAGCAATCTCAATGTTTCCTCTATGAAACGCGAATAAATTTCTGCAATGAAAAAAAAAATTACACCGTCAGACAGAAATTTAAAATAAATCCTCGTGGCTTGTGTTATTGCAAAAGATTGTATGGAGATTTCTGGAGAAAGAAGTTTCAGCGATTAATTCTTCGGACGTTTCCTTTTCGATAATTCATATGCTTTAGCGATCATTCGGTGAGTCCGTTTAGGCGACCTTATAGTATATGAGGCATTCCATCCCGATTCGACCTGGGTCTGACCCTCGATCTCCCCGATTTGGCTCGTAATTTTTTGTAGGATTGGTTAGACCCTCAAATGCACCAGATTTTTTTTTTTTTTTTACTCCGCAAATTTTTTTTAAATATTTTTTTAAAGTGATATATCCAATGCTTTAATTTAAAAGTCTGAAAAAATTCTGAAAAATACTTTGTTGAATATCAAAACTTTCTAGCTTATGGCCAAAGTGTGGAAGATTTTTCTACACATAGTTTTTAAACTTTTTTGATTAAAAAAATTATTAAGAAATAGAAAAAAAATTAAGCTACTATGGACGACTTGTCGAACATTTCTGTACATAAAACTGTATTTTTCAGAAGTTTTTCAGATTTTTAAATTATGGCATGCTGGTGCTAGAATCGTGTGTGGTGCTGGAATAGTCTTAGTTCAGAAAAATTTGAAAAATTCTTAAAAATCTGAGGAAATTCTAAAAAAATCCGAGTTTACATAAATAAACGTTTGACCAATTACTTGTAGTCGATTAATTTTTTTTTCTATTTTTTCATAATATTTTTAAATCAAAAAAGCTTTAAAAATTATAAGAAGAAAAAATTTGCCCGCTTTGACTATAAGCTAGAAAATTTTGATATTCAACAAAGTATTTTTCAGATTTTTAAATTAGGGCATTCAATATGTCACTTTAAAAACATATTTAAAAAAATTTGCATAGAAAAAATTAAAAAATAAAATCTGATTTATTTGAGGGTTTAACCAATCCTACAAAAAATTACGGGCGAAGTCAAAGATGTCGAGGGTCAGACCCAGGTCGAATCGGGATGGAATGCCTCATATATATACCCTTAGATTTTCCCCATTGATGTAGCATCTCTTTTTTTTGTTATATTTTTGTATTTGTAAATTAATTGTTTTGTATGTCACTCGCTTTTCTGTCGTGTGTGGCTTTCAAGAGCTTGTCCCGTTTATTGTAAATAAATAAATTAAATAAATGCAATAATTACACCGTCAGACAGGAATTAAAAATAAATATTCGTGAGTTAGGTTATTGCAAAAGATTGTCTGGTATTTCTGGAGAAAGAAGGTTCAGCGATTAATACATCGGACGTTTCCTTTTCTATCATTCAACTTCCACCGTTTAACAATTTCACTGTTTCCTCTATGAAATGCGAATAAATTTCAGCAATTAAAAAATTACACCGTTAGACAGGAATTAAAAATAAATCTTCGTGAGTTAGGTTATTGCAAAAGATTGTCTGGTATTTCTGGAGAAAGAAGTTTCAGCGATTAATACATCGGACGTTTCCTTTTCTATCATTCAGCTTCCACCGTTCAGTAATTTCACTGCTTCCTCTATGAAACGCGAATAAATTTCAGGAATGAAAAAATTACACCGTTAGATAGGAATTAAAAATAAATCTTCGTGAGTTAGATTATTGCAAAAGATTGTCTGGTATTTCTGGAGAAAGAAGTTTCAGCGATTAATACATCGGACGTTTCCTTTTCTATCATTCAACTTCCACCGTTTAGCAATTTCACTGTTTCCTCTATGAAACGCGAATAAATTTCAGCAATGAAAAAAATACACCGTTAGACAGGAATTAAAAATAAATCTTCGTGAGTTAGGTTATTGCAAAAGATTGTCTGGTATTTCTGGAGAAAGAAGTTTCAGCGATTAATACATCGGACGTTTCCTTTTCTATCATTCAACTTCCACCGTTTAGCAATTTCACTATTTCCTCTATGAAACGCAAATAAATTTCAGCAATGAAAAAATTACACCGTTAGACAGGAATTAAAAATAAATCTTCGTGAGTTAGGTTATTGCAAAAGATTGTCTGGTATTTCTGGAGAAAGAAGTTTCAGCGATTAATACATCGGACGTTTCCTTTTCTATCATTCAACTTCCACCGTTTAGCAATTTCACTGTTTCCTCTATGAAACGCGAATAAATTTCAGCAATGAAAAAATTATACATACCGTCAGACAGGAATTAAAAATAAATCTTCGTGAGTTAGGTTATTGCAAAAGATTGTCTGGTATTTCTGGAGAAAGAAGTTTCAGCGATTAATACATCGGACGTTTCCTTTTCTATCATTCAACTTCCACCGTTTAACAATTTCACTGTTTCCTCTATGAAATGCGAATAAATTTCAGCAATTAAAAAATTACACCGTTAGACAGGAATTAAAAATAAATCTTCGTGAGTTAGGTTATTGCAAAAGATTGTCTGGTATTTCTGGAGAAAGAAGTTTCAGCGATTAATATATCGGACGTTTCCTTTTCTATCATTCAACTTCCACCGTTTAGCAATTTCACTGTTTCCTCTATGAAACGCGAATAAATTTCAGCAATGAAAAAATTACACCGTTAGACAGGGATTAAAAATAAATCTTCGTGAGTTAGATTATTGCAAAAGATTGTCTGGTATTTCTGGAGAAAGAAGTTTCAGCGATTAATACATCGGACGTTTCCTTTTCTATCATTCAACTTCCACCGTTCAGCAATTTCACTGTTTCCTCGATGAAACGCGAATAAATTTCAGCAATGAAAAAATTATACATACCGTCAGACAGGAATTAAAAATAAATCTTCGTGAGTTAGGTTATTGCAAAAGATTGTCTGGTATTTCTGGAGAAAGAAGTTTCAGCGATAAATACATCGGACGTTTCCTTTTCTATCATTCAACTTCCACCGTTTAGCAATTTCACTGTTTCCTCTATGAAACGCGAATAAATTTCAGCAATGAAAAAATTACACCGTTAGACAGGAATTAAAAATAAATCTTCGTGAGTTAGATTATTGCAAAAGATTGTCTGGTATTTCTGGAGAAAGAAGTTTCAGCGATTAATACATCGGACGTTTCCTTTTCTATCATTCAACTTCCACCGTTTAGCAATTTCACTGTTTCCTCTATGAAACGCGAATAAATTTCAGCAATGAAAAAAATACACCGTTAGACAGGAATTAAAAATAAATCTTCGTGAGTTAGGTTATTGCAAAAGATTGTCTGGTATTTCTGGAGAAAGAAGTTTCAGCGATTAATACATCGGACGTTTCCTTTTCTATCATTCAACTTCCACCGTTTAGCAATTTCACTGTTTCCTCTATGAAACGCGAATAAATTTCAGCAATGAAAAAATTTCAGCAATGAAAAAATTATACATACCGTCAGACAGGAATTAAAAATAAATCTTCGTGAGTTAGGTTATTGCAAAAGATTGTCTGGTATTTCTGGAGAAAGAAGTTTCAGCTATGAATACTTCGGACGTTCGATTTTCGATCATTCATATGCTAAGAGGAGAGGCTTATACAAGCGAGTAAAAGAGAGATGCGCGCAGGGAAAAGCGACCGTTTTACAGCTAGAACGGTTGGGCTGGGCGCATACGAGTAATATACAACTCTGGTGCTCTTAGACCGGCCGCGTTGTGCCGTGGGAAACGTGACACGCACGTTGCTAAAGTCAAACCGAAAGTCTATATCGGGTTGTCGATATAGAGGTCAAGACGGTATAGAGAAGGTGGCCAGGAGAGGGGAAGTCGCTTCCATGTTCTCGGCTAGTCCTGACTGCGAGTACCATCGATCACTTGTGATTGCTTCTTCACTGTCGATTTTTTCATGATTTTTTAAATTCTAATGATAGAAGGGTCATTTCTCCTCTTCCGGATTTACAGGGAAAGGAAGGTGAATATTAGAAAGCAAATCTAATTTTACCCGCACTCGTTCTATTCGTTGTGATTTTTTTATGGAAAAAAAGAGAATTATAGTAGAGGGGTAGCGATGAAAAATATTTGTATCTACAATTAAATTTATCTCTTTTTTACTTCATTAAGGTTCTTCGCTGTAAAAAAAAATCTACTTGAAATTTAGCAAAAAATTGTATGCATAAACTCGCCAATTATATTTAATGTACAATTGTGATATAAAATGAATGGACTTTAGCGATAAAATTAAAGGAAATTATTAATATTCATGTGATAAAAGTGATCAAATACTTTTACTTTAAAAATTAAACTAAATCATTAAATTCCCTGTACCATAAAGTAATTTTACATCGCACTTGTACATTTAATTCAATATCCCAGTTTATGCATAAAAACTTCTCGTATTTATACATTAAATTTCGAGTAGACTTTTTTCCCACTAATTTTAATACATCGCTGTGTTCGTATTTGCGCGATTGTACAGAAAAATTGCAGAAAACCTGTTCCATTGAAAGATGTTAAAAACATCGGCACAACCGAAGTGCATATTAAAGTGAAGAACATATTGCATGCTGCATTTTTAATGCTGCGAATAAATCGGTGTTATGAAATGGATCAAAATTAATTTTTCAATTCGTGTCCTGTAATTGCAAGCGTTCCTTCTTTTATTTCATTCGCGTTTCCATTGGATCGGCAGATCTTGTGGTAATATACGGCTGAGAGTGATCGATTAGAACGATCTCTAGCGATCGCCGCTGCGGCAAGAGATGTTTCTCGATTCTCGCACGTTCGGATTACAGTACAGAGATCAGCGCGTAAGTTTGTACGATCTGTCTCTCTCTCTCTCATCCTGAGAGGCGTATGTACTAATCTGTTTTTAATCGCAGTCGGACACTCCATCGCGGGTATATCACAGTGGTGGTACCGGCGGCTCGATATAACAAATCGAGAGCTTGGACTCTCGTAGCAATCGACTTTCACGAGGTTTATAGCGGAAAAGGAACAGTTCGAGGGCGAATGAAACGTTAGAACGTTAGGCGGTACGGTACCGCTTGATGCAGGCGTATTAGTACCTACTACATAAAGTACCAATCGTACAAGCCATGCGTACACGCTTACGTATATAGTATAGTATGTAGAGGCATGCAGCTTTTTGTTGGCTCGCCGGATCGATCAAACGCTCTCGTCTGTTCAGGCGCACCGTCCAGCTTCGTCGAGAGATCATCGGGATGCGAATTCTCTCGATATCTCGATTCGTCTACTGTGTAGTACTCGTGGCTTCCTTGCTTGTCTATATTATCCTGTGTTCTGATCTTCTCGGTGGGAAATATCTAAAAAATAAAAAAGTACTTGTTTGTATAGTTGGATAAGCGATATAGTGATTAGCCCTTTAAGCAATGGAGAAACGGTATATTTTATATCGCTGTGTTTGGTATTTAATAGGGATTATTACATTGAGAGAAATTTAGATGGTCCTGATAACTATTCAGTGATAATTATAGTCCATTATAATATATAATAATATTATTCCAGGTGACTATTTTCGCAGTTACATTAATAGTAACGTAGTTAACGTAACTACGAAATTAGTCCCATTAACGATAACGTAGTTAATGTAACTACAAAAATAGTCACCTGGACTAATAAAATATAATTATCACTGATTAGTTGCCAGTACCATCTTAATTTCTCTCAGTGTACGCTGTTAAACATGCAAGTGAATTTAATATACAAAACGATATGAGATTTACGAAACGGGTATATAAATTCCATGTTAATATACTTTTATTGTAAATTTAAGAATAGTATAAGAATTCTCCATTACTGGTATTTGAAAATTACAGTACGTGAGTATTGTAATCTTTATTTTGATATGCAAATGTTGTATTTGTCAATGACAATTGTGGCTAAAAATTAATATACGGTATATATGCTTCCGAGCTTCATATACGGTATATTAATTTCCAAAAAAAAAAATGTTCACAGTGTAGCGCAGTTAAATATTAAGATAATATAGAATGTCAAAGAGGATACTGACTTAGCAATCATCTGCACAGAAATTGCTGTAAGTTTCTTTAGTAGACTTTTTTCCCGGTACGGATCATTTTTTCTACTTTCTAACTCACGACTCAGGCAGATATGAACCCCGCTTGTTTTTTGTAGACAAATCATTTATATCAGCGAGTTAATGCTAATATTAGATGATTCTATTCGTTTTTTGTCCATTAAAAGACCAACGAACGAGTCAAAAGTTTGTATTTTTTTCAGCAGGATAATTACAGCAGTAAACAAGTCGGTAATCCTCACAGCCCATGCCGGAAATCCGACTAGGGTGAGCTCCTATCCCGTTGATGACTTTTAGGGTTAATAGACTTTTGATCTTAATAAAATTATCACTCGAAAAAGAGCTCTGAATATTATGTTCAATTATAAACAATTATTCTTCATTTTATAATCATATGAAATAATAATTGCTCGTAATTCTTCGTTTCCTATGTTGAACAGACCAGTAATATGGAAAATCCAATCCCTAGTGAGAGATCAGCGATTGTGTTCTTGCCTTATTATGGGAAGCCGATAATGTTCAACAACAAATGATTATTGTTCTTTTGATAAGCACATGAAATAGTAATTACTTGTAATTCTTTGTTTCCAATGTTGAACAGACCAGTAACATAGAAAATCCAATCCCTAGTGAGAGATCAACGATTCTGTTCTTGCCTTATTATGGGAAGCCTGTAATGTTCAATTACAAATTATTATTGTTTCTTTTAAACAATCATACGAAATAATAATTACTTGGATGTAATTCTTCGTATCCCACGTTGAATTCAATAGCAAGTGGGAGATCAACGATTCTGTTCTTGCCTTATTATGGGAAGCCTATAATGTTCAATTACAAATTATTATTGTTTCTTTTAAATAATGGTATGAAATAATAATTACTTGGATGTAATTCTTCGTATCCCACGTTGAATCCAATCCCTAGTGAGAGATCAACGATTCTGTTCTTGCCTTATTATGGGAAGCCTATAATGTTCAATTACAAATTATTATTGTTTCTTTTAAATCATGATACGAAATAATAATTACTTGGATGTAATTCTTCATATCCCACGTTGAATCCAATCCCTAGTGGGAGATCAACGATTCTGTTCTTGCCTTATTATGGGAAGCCTATAATGTTCAATTACAAATTATTATTGTTTCTTTTAAATGATGGTACGAAATAATAATTACTTGGATGTAATTCTTCGTATCCCATGTTGAATCCAATCCCTAGTGGGAGATCAACGATTCTGTTCTTGCCTTATTATGGGAAGCCTATAATGTTCAATTACAAATTATTATTGTTTCTTTTAAATAATCATACGAAACAATAATTACTTGGATGTAATTCTTCGTATTCCACGTTGAATCCAATCCCTAGTGGGAGATCAACGATTCTGTTCTTGCCTTATTATGGGAAGCCTATAATGTTCAATTACAAATTATTATTGTTTCTTTTAAATCATGGTACGAAATAATAATTACTTGGATGTAATTCTTCGTATCCCATGTTGAATCCAATCCCTAGTGGGAGATCAACGATTCTGTTCTTGCCTTATTATGGGAAGCCTATAATGTTCAATTACAAATTATTATTGTTTCTTTTAAATAATCATACGAAACAATAATTACTTGGATGTAATTCTTCGTATCCCACGTTGAATCCAATCCCTAGTGGGAGATCAATGATTCTGTTCTTGCCTTATTATGGGAAGCCTATAATGTTCAATTACAAATTATTATTGTTTCTTTTAAATCATGATACGAAATAATAATTACTTGGATGTAATTCTTCGTATCCCATGTTGAATCCAATCCCTAGTGGGAGATCAACGACTGTGTTCTTGCCTTATTATGGGCAGCCTTGTCCATCCTTCTGGTTACTTATACGCAGTACCGCAACTTGTCACCGTGACCGGGTCAAGAGCGCTCGCAGAAATTATACAATCCTGCGTGTGTGCAACTCTTGTCGATCGATGGATCCAACAACACCGTCGATTTTCTCTTCCGTAAATGTTGTAGTTTACCTGTTGCTGCCCTCGGGGAATGTGCTTCCCGGACGAACGAATAAGAATTGCACACACTGAGAAAAATTACCCATCCAAGTCGAGGTCACCATTCAGCAGTTTGCGCGTGCATATGGTAAGGTAAAGATCGCAGAGACAGAATCGCGTGTTCTCCATCGGTACTAAGGTGACAGGTACATAATAGCACTTACTCACAAGCGTTCTCCCTCGTTTCTGTAAAGGCATGATCACAGTTTTCTAATAGGCAAGTGGCATACTTTTTAATTGATGCACAGCTATGGCATTAATAGGTCATAATTCAATCTTTGCATAGTTTAGAGAAGTATGATTTAATCAAGTGCTACTCGTTTTTCCTTTGTTTCAACTGTCGTGGGAAGAAAAATAGTTTTTTTTCCGACTTTGCTAAAATGACACCATTCCTTGCGTGCAACGCAGGAGCAAAGTCATTTTTATTTAAAAAAAAATAATAAAAGAGTAGGGGGGATGGGGCCAAAACGGGCATCAGGACTGAAAATGACAATTGGGGGCAAAACGGGCATCGTTTCAACTTTTTTCAATTTTCTGACATTTCTTACTTGAAAATATCGGAAAATAATTGGTGATGTCAAAAAAACAGGCAGAGGGGCAAAACGGGCATCAGGACTGAAAATGACAATTGGGGGCAAAACGGGCATCGTTTCAATTTTTTTTAATTTTCTGACATTTCTTACTTGAAAATATCGGAAAATAATTGGTGATGTGAAAAAAACAGGCAGGGGGGCAAAACAGGCATCTCGGCTAAATATAAGTATCGGGGTCAACATTGGCACCAAATCATAAAATGAGAATTTCGTTCTAATTGATTTCTTTATGATATACCGACTTTTTTTTCAAAAAATTAATTTGATTATAAATTTTTTGAAAAATTCATTTGACTATATTTTTTTCTTTGTTCAACAAAGTATCGAAAAAAAAGTTCTGAACGGATGGTTAAAAAAATTCTGATCTGATGAAGATTATCAATTTTTTTTCATTACCAATTTGACGTATTTTCCGCACTTTTCCTATCTAAGGAACGTAAAAAACTGAGACAACTCGTTTTTACGAAAGTTGAGACGGTGCCCGTTTTGCCCCCAATCCCGATTCTCCCCCATCACCCCTATTCGTCTCTTTTACCCATCCGGGAGTAATGGGAATGTAAAGCTCATTACAAAGCCAATTGTAAAAAACCCACTATTCGTGCACTTTTTACAAAAAAATATAATTTGCAACAAGGGCTAAAATTGGCATTTACAAATGGTGTTGCACAATATACTATTTTATCTAATGATTAAATATAGGTAATTTAAGAAAGAAATCGTTACACTGAAAAAAAAATGTTATTGATTCAATAAATCCATCGTTTGCGGGCTGCCAAAAACAAGCGTTATCAACTTAATTTGAATTCTAATTCCTCCAATTCCATACGAGATCGAAACAATAACTCTAAAATAAGCAAAATAATATTTTATTATTTCAATGTTAAATGGGATTGAATGAATAAGAATTAGAGTTAATTAAAAAATACTTCTTTCTGGCAGCCCGCAATAGATTTTTTTTCAGTGTACTAATTTTTTCAAATTCACTATCCAAAGTTTTGAATACCATATATTTTTCCCACTGCAAAATATCAAAATTGAAACTGCTGTTTCATTATTTTCGTTTCGTATAGTAATCGGCATACAGTAGGAATTCCAGGAGTCCCGTTAAAACAATTTTTTTCTCAGCATTTCGTTATCTGCCACTGCTTAGAAACATAATCGAAAATAAAACTCTCGTTCATTCGCAAGCTTATTCGTAACCTCGTGGCTATGGTAAAAAGCTGCGGAGGTGCATAGAGGGATAGAAAGATTTATCGCGGTTAGATATATCGACGGCGATCATCGTGCGCCTTTGGCGAAGCGTGCCGTAACGTATACACACCGCGAGAGACTTCTAGCAGTAGTTTCAAGGGGATTTTCAATTAGATGAGCGCGAGCCTTATAGGATTATAGGAAACTGCGCGTTGCGATACACAGTGCGTCTACACAGCGACGAGAGATGTACCTACATACATGTGAACAGATAGAGAAACAGAAGAAGCTGCGGAAAAGAGACCCGCGTCTACGATAAATGCTTCTAGTGAAATGCACACGCGCGCAAAGAACTTCATGGGGGTCTTTGCGCAGTTAAGGTCGCATCGTGGGCCACTGTGAATCTATCATACGATCCGATATAAAGATATTTCCAAAAAGGAATTTCAAGTGATGTATAATGTTACGTGCAGGATGAACGAGAATGTGGAGTTTCGTTGTTCAATTAATAATTGAAACTAATATTTCGAATTACCGCTCCCAAAATATAGTTTATTTAATTAATTCAACATAGCATTTCAGATAATTATTTGCATAAAATACAATTTCACAGACTACTTTGGCGTGTAGTATTTGCCACTCAGGCATGCGAGCCTGATGATTACAATTCAACACATGATCAAAGACTGAGGATTAAAAGTTATGAAGGAAATGAAGAAAGCATCCCGAGCAGAAATTAATTAAAATTGCCTGAAGTATCATCAGGTCCGGATGAGGCATCGGTCAGGCATGCCCGTTCAGGCTAGCCAAATAAGGCCCTGGTCCTGCCCGGAACATGTATCGGTATAATATTTAAAAACTGGCTAGCCTGAGATATTCCCCATCAGGCCGCGATCAGGCACCGATCGGACATTCCTGATCCGGCTAGCTAAATGAGGTCCCGACACCAACCGGATCATGCATAGGTACAACATTTCCAATGTGGTTAGACTACAGCTTTCCATATCATGCCGGAATCAGGCATCGGCCAGGCCTTCCTGATCCGGTTAGCTACATGAGATCCCGACCCTGCCCGGATCATGCATAGGTACAACATTTCAAATGAGGCTAGACTACAGTTTTCAATGCCATTCTGGGATCAGGCATCGGTCAGGCACACCTGGTCGGGCTAGTCAGATGCGGCCCCGCTTTTGGCCAGAATATTTAAATATTCAAATCTGGTTAACTTAACATGTAAACCACTTCAGACGAAATTGTCAGAGTACTGGAAGGGCCATATCTGGAATTACCGTTGTACAATAAATAAATGAGAGATGTTTTCTGTATAATAGCGTTTATTATTGTAATACCATCGATTACAAATAGTTGTATTTTTTTGTATTTTTCTCACACAATTATTCACGTATAAGGGAAATAGCATCTATTTTCGGGTTGACTGCATCACTTATATCCAAAATCATAATTTTGCGGTTGCTTGATTCTATCGTAAATATTTTTCGGTGCAATTTTTTTACGCGCCACATTTTAAAAATTGATGAGTTGCATTGTTATGAGTACATAGATTTTTTAATAGAAATGGCGTTATATGCCATATCAGGACCGGATAGAGCCGCCTTATCCGGTCCCGATTACTAATTAAGGAAAACCTGATGATGTCCGGACCTCAGCCAGAACAAATTTCTGCTCAGGATGGTTGGCGTACATAGTGGGGGAATTTTTAGTGGTCGCGATGCGGCCCAAAGATGCTGAAAGCGCGCTGCACGCGCGGCCAGCAGAATAGCAGTAAAAGAGGAATAATTGAGCTGATGTAAAGTTACAGAAATATAATATTAATGTCCGGTGCAAGTGAAGAGTAAGCGACTAGGCATTTTCTTTTTTGTTTGCGTATAAAAGATGCTAATAGAAAGAGAAATATCGAATGTTTAGCATTTTAACATTGAAAGCAATAATTGATTATAATAATTCAAGTAGATAATAATAATTGGAAATTGGACGAGAAAAATAGCTAGGACGTACCATACGAGAACAGCGCAAACTATCCAAGATTTCTCCGTTTTGCTGGAGCGAGCAAGAGACAATGAAGCATTGATTAGGAAATGTAATTTCCATTTTCGTAATCAATGCTTCATGATTGTGCCTTGCAGATGATGTGACACTTGGGGCCAAAGTCATTGACGCACTTTCCATCGCTGATCGACGCATCGGCGACTATAATGAACTTTCCTTCGATCGTATTGAATTATAGCATAGGTAATAATGTGGATAGTAACGGTAAAAACCCATGCAATTTATTCACATGATCGGTAATAGGGAGAAAATAAATAAACAATGATTTTTTACCTTATGGACACAAATGTACTTCCTAGAACGTGCGTTCGAGAACAAGTATGCGATGTTTTACTTGCTTTCTTCTTTATTAGGTGGGTGCAATTGCATGTCGTGTCAAAGCAACTTGCTTGGAAAAACTTGGTACTAGAATAACTTACGTTACATTGCAATAAAAGTCCCAATAACTCTGAGACTTATTTGTCGTGTCAAGCGTTGATAGTAATAAAAACTTGTGTCTCTTTTAATGTCTGTTTATCGAGCAGATCAACGTCGATCAAAAATCGCAACACCGCTAAAGGAGGTATAACAAATTCGGTTTCTATTTTGCCGAGTATATCGTCGTGTATCTAATTATGCAACATTTTAGGGATATAATTTTCGCCTAACATAACCATAAACATACTTTTTTCTATTACGAAACTGAAATTTGATAATAAATTCTACTTCATAATGAGAATTCATAACCTTGTAGCTATGAACGCAACAAATATATCGTATCGTCTGAAATAGTTGACGCGTGCTGAAAACTTTATTGTATCGATGACTTCATTGATAATAGATCTCAACATTTCGCTCAAGCCACACGGAAAAAAAAGATTAGTTGCCATAACCAAGAAATGAGTTGACACAAACAATCGATTATTCGATTTCCCTAGCAACTCAAATGGTAATAGCAACGATTCGAATGATAATACCGACGATTGGAATGGTAGTCCCAACGATTGGATTAGTTAACCTAACTAATCCAATCGAGAACTAAACATGAATAGTTGAGGTTACTATTCGATATAGTTGAGGCAACTAATTTTTTAGACATTGTGTACAGCAAATCGAAAACGTAGTTGCCATAACCAAACACTTTTTTCCGTGCATAGAAAAGATGAAGATCAAAATAATATATTAAGATGTTTACTCTACAGAAACAAATAAATTTGCTGGTAACTATTGTACCGTTTCTTCCACTGTCGCTACTATAATAGTACATATTTACACCACGACTGTTGACTTCACTTTTCTGGCGCAACAGTCGCAAAAGTCCGACGGAGAAATGCCTGCGACGAAGGGTACAAATTGTTTTTCTTTGTCCCTTCGGTACTTATTCTCTCGGCATTCTTGTAGTTATCGTGGAATTCTTATCGAACGGGAGCGCGCGAGGCTCTTGATCGGTCCATATTCGCAGGTTGTGTCGACATAAGGCACGACATCAAAGTGCACAGGATTGTAGTGTTGTTCCGTAATAATCGGATTCGGTTTCCCTTTTTACTTGGGACGCACTAGCACGGATCTCGCGGAACACTGTTAAACTCGTCGTAGCAACTTCAGCAAGTTCAAGCAACGCCGTAAACTTCAGATATGGTCGCGGATACACTACATAGAGGGCGCTTGATCCAGTTTCCGTTGGCACGCGCGTTTGCTATATATGTTTACAACAGTATAGCGATACAACAGTATTCGCAATGGCGGCTACTATTCCTTAGATACATGATCCTCGCAATTCCCTTTTATGAATTTAATCGCTGACATCGACAACTCGAGCGGGTCCGTACTCTCGTGGATCGCGATTCCAATACTTCCATAAGTCCTCGAACGTCAATTTGTAACCATTACGAAGTTATGCAGCGATTACCCGCCGATAAAATACTCACTTCGTTCCACGCGTCGTTCAACGGAACGACTGGTGTAAAATGCGTTCTTCTGTCATGATTATCTCGTAGCTCATATGGGATCATATCAAGATTTACCTCGTTGGAGTAAATACGCGAATAAAAGTATATGTAAGTATACTGATCGTTATCTTCGTAGACTCTAAAATAGTTTCAATAAAATGCATGTAGAGAGAGAATTAATATCGTGTTATTATAGAAATTGAAAGTAAACGTGTGATAATACGTAATGTGATAATAATCTTCCTAGATTTTCATTATTATCGATATTATCTACAAGCTTTTTATTACTCTTCACCTCGTGTAAGCAATATTTATTATAGATTTATTTACCTGTTAATTGATTTAAAGGGTGAATATATTGACTTTTCACCTTTCTTCTCTTGTAAAGCTCATTCTCGGTGTATTTTTTCATGCATTTTAGGTATTATTATTTACAAAAATTGCAAAATTATTTACAAGATAGAACAATGAGATGAAAAAAAGGCCGCGAAAATCATTTCGGACAGAATCTTTATTTATATTACAATATCACAGTATTCGTTACAACAAAACTAAACAGATTTAAAAAAAAAGAAACAAAGTAGAAATAGTACATTACGTTACAAGGGAGGGAAGTGCATCTTTTCACCGAGAGTGAAGTTTGATGCCCGAGCGAAGCGAGAGCAGAAATTCACACGAGGTGAAAAGTCGCACACCCCCCCCCCCCCCCCGCCCCATGTAACGTATACTTTTCTCCCGATTTCGCTAAAAAATAGCCACATTTCGTGTGTGCAACAAGGACGGAGAATAAGCTCATTTTTAACAAATGACGACACGCATGCGCAGTATGACAATTACCTCCTTCGGGAGGTAATGAAAGCGGACTGCGCATGCGTAGTACGATGATTAGTAACAAATAAGCGATTTCCCGGCCACGCTGGGATTGCGGGCAATGAGGCGGTTGATGCTTTAGCAAAATCTGCTATCGATTCCGGAACCCCTTTTCCTCTACGACTACCGGCATCGGAATTTTTCTCAATTCTACGTGAAAAATGCTCTAGTTCTTGCAACAGATCTCTCTTACGTGACGGATCTTATAAAGGCGTTATTTACTTCAAGTTGTATCACAGCTCATCAGACAAACCATGGTTTCTTGGCCAAAAACGGCTTGACAGAAAGTCTATTGTTATGTTCTGCAGAATGCGATCAAACCACTACAATTTGGCTGCAAGCTTGTTTAGGAAAAACATGGTCGTCTCTCCAGCTTGTTCCTGTGGTTTTGAATCTGAGGATTTAAATCATGTTTTCTGGGCCTGTCCTCGTTTCGATGGTCAGCGGTCCGCACTTCTTAACGCTCTCCACAAAGTAAAAATTTTCCCTCCTCATAACATTGAATCCCTCCTTGCTAAACCATCTTCTCGTACCATCACACCAATTATGACCTTTCTTAACAATTGCAAATTGTCTTTCTAAGATCCTCCTTATTCACGCTGTTACTCATAATCTGGTAGCGTACGCGCTCCGGCTTTAAATCCAATTTTCATAGGGGGCGACCCGGCCGCTTCGGCGACCGCCTCGCCCCCCTCTCTGTTTAATTTTCTCCAGATCAAGTTGCAGCAAATGGCCGTATGGTAATACACCTCAGTGCAAACCAGAGCCAACCACAAAGAAGAGAAAGAAAGAAAGAAATAATCGATTTTCCGCCCGTGTTGCGGACCGGAAATGGAGTTATTTTAGCGAAGTCGGGAGAAAATAAAATTTCTTAGCTTAATAATACGGAATCGGATATGGAGAATTTGTTAATGTTTTTATTGAAAAAAATACATGATTCTTGTTTCCATAACCACGGAAACGCGCTTAAACTTTGAATATAAGAGGATATGATCGGTTAGCCCTCTTTATTTTCCATATTTCTCAATGCTCGATACAATTTGTATGATTTTCCGATGTATTCAGATGTATCTGTCGACGACGGCTCTCATTGTCATATAAAATGAAAAAACTTTCAAAACGTACTGCGGAAAAAGACAAAGTAGAAAAATACATCTAAGTTTACAGCAATAAATTATCACATGCAGAACGAAAATGGTCGTACTTGTGTAAACAGTCTCAAGGAGAGTTTTAGACCTAACCCCCACAAGTTAAAAGCCATGGATTTCTGACTCATCTGTATCACGAACGACATGCTTTTGCCCAGATTCGATGGTTTACCGATTGCCGGCGACTGATAAATCGCCCATGAAATACTTGCAGCCTTTACATCAATATACAAATTTTTAATAATACGAAAAATCTGATTTTATTAATTGTCAAACGGTCTTCGAAACTCACCATTTCAGTAAGGTCATCCGCCGCCCATGCACTTCCAAAAACTCTAGCAGTTGTAGCCAAAGTTGTCAGAAAAGATTGCGACAGCGATATAAAAGCATTGACCTAAAAATTAAAAAAGATGAACAGTGGCATGTGCCACTTTTAGTTTGAATATAAAAAATATTTCGACAATTAGGAAAACAGATTAATGTGGGATTTTTGTGAGATTTTTGGACGTGAGTTTTGCGCTACGTAGACTACAAAATATTGTTTACACAATTTCAACTAACAAATTCAGAGCTTATTAATTTCTATTCCACTTAGTAGAAATTTTAAATTTATTTTATCGGTGCACGGCCATTTTGTGTATACCTGGATATCACCGCTAAAAAGCCACATTTTCAATCTGTTTTGTTGATGGAAAAATTTATTAGGATTATTACGTGAGTCAAAAGAAGTGTCGTCGCTACAAGAACGATAATACCGAAACCAAGTGTCTTCAGAATCACCGAACTTATAGCACGTTCAGTCTCTTTCACAAACCTAATAGAAGCAGAATACAAGTTTTCATTAGATAAATGATATCATCAGTGTTTATCTGTATTTCGACCCTGATAAAAATAAATTTTGACAATGTCTAAAAAAGTTTAATTTATTATCACCCGAGCAAAAATGGAAGTATGAAAACAGTATTTGCCAAATATTAAAAGTGTCTTGAATAATAGTATGCCAAGGCTGGCGTAGTGGTAAGACATACGGAATAATATTTCGCCCAAATAAAGAAGGTAAAACAGTATTGAAAATCTTTCCAAAAGTAAAAAGTCACCGTTTTATTAGTTTTTATGGTCCAGGTCGATATATACATGGCTTCCGGTGTCCAGGTAGGTATTTCCATGGCTTTCGGTGTCCACGTCGATATCTCCATGGCTTTCGGTGTCCAGGTCGACATCTCCATGGCTTTCGGTGTCCAGGTCGATTTCTCCATGGCTTGCACTGTCCAGGCTAATTTCCTCATGGCTTTAAGTGCCCAGTTCGATATCTCCATAGCTTGCTGTGTCCAGCTGTCAAAACTGTTGAAAAATATACCCAGACATCGGACACTATGGAGATAACGAACTAGTCATTGGAATCCGTGGAGATATCGACCTGGATACAAGAAACCATGGAGATATGTACCTTGACCCCGCAAGCCATCAAGATATCGACCTGGGCACTGAAAGCCATGGAGATATCGACCTGGACACCGAAAGCCATGGAGATATCGACCTGGACACCGAAAGCCATGGAGATATCAATCTGGACACCGGAAACCATGTAGATATCGACCTGGACCATAAAAACTAATAAAACGGTGTAATATTCTTTACTATTATTCAGCGCAATAGAGCACACTTAAGACTTTTTACTTTTGGAAAGATTTTCAATAGTGTTTTAATACCTTCTTTATTTGGGCGAAATATTATTCCGTATGTCTTATTCCACTGCGCCAGCCTTAGCATACTGTTATTCAAGACACTTTTAATATTTGGGAAATACTGTTTGCATACTTCCATTTTTGTGCGGGCATTTATCTAAATTTACATGTCAGAATATTTTCACACATTATCAGTTTCATTTTTCAACGATGTACGTAATACATTGCTTCTATTTAAATTATATATTCTCTGCACAAAAAGAAATTGAAACGAAATTCGGAAAAAACTTGTCGCTTCTCTAAAAATAAGAAAATAAAATAGTATGATATGACCAACCTTAGAAGTTCTTTGTGTTTTTTAATGCATTCACAAAATTGAACAGGTGTTCTCATATTACGAAACTCCTCGCCAAGGAGCTCGAATCTTGCAGTTGCGTACCACATCACCATTATAACCATGCAATCATGAGACAAATAAGTGATAGGCCCCAAGGTCATTGAATACTGTATAAAGTAGACTATAATTCGATTGCCCAGTGGTTCAGTTGAAAACGGATACCAGGCATCTATTGGAAACATTTTTCCCTTTGTCACCGGTTCGCTCCAATACATCAATATTACCGTTATCGTAACAAAACCAACAATACACTGATATCCCGAGTATCGTTTGATGTATTTTCGGAAAACATTTTTTTCGTTCAATTCTGCGCACCTTATGAACTCAGTAATTTCATGGATGAGAATCTACAATACACAGACACTGTAAACTTACATTTTATATTTTCAGGAATGTTATACGCTTAAATTTTCACTGCACTGCAAAAACAAGGCGTGTTGCCAAGTGTGTTGTTTCCTATCATTTACATTGTAGTCACTTTTTACACACTTACAAGCGTATTCTTTTAACATATCATTACCATGGATATACCATGGATATAATTACCATGGAGTGCATTCACTTGGCAAAACGCTTTGTTTTTGCAGTGTGGACTTGCCTGAAATCGTGGCCATTGATTCCTCACGAGAATCATTTGCAGAAAACAATCTATAGCGAGTACATTCAAATTCAATGTGTTTGAAAGAACTATTGGATCCTTCCTGTTTTGTACAATGTGAACTGTCAAAAACACTATAGCTACACAGTTGACAACGATAACGGTCAACCAGGTGAGACGGTCAAACACAAATTGGCAACGAGTCACTTTTGAATCTGGGGGCCATATCAACGTCAATCTACCGAATGTCCTTAAGTAACCAATGAATCGATAAGGATCCATTCGGAGCACTTTGCAATTTATTACCGAGTGATTCCGATACGTAGTGTTATTCCGGTGGATATTCATACTCTAATAGAAAAATGAACAATGTCATATCCGAACGAGTGGTTGAAACCTTTGATGAGTATATAATAGCGCGTTTACTGGGATTAATATATATGCCAGTTGTGGAACGATAGCCTCTCGCTTTTTTCCCCTAAAGGAGCAATGCACATATAATTATTTTTCGGTTGATGCCATCATCTATGGAACGAGTCATGAGTCCCTTCATCGTACATTTGTCCTGCTTAAATACGTGTTTAATTCTTGATTACTTTCGTATACGATTGTTGAATTAGTTATCAGAAATTGCAAGATAGCGTGTGGGGAAAAAGGTCGGTTGATTGAGATTATATTTCATTTATGTTTGCCATGCATAGAGGAGTAGGTATAGCTTGTACGTACACGATATTTATACCCATACACGGTATAAGTTCGCTTGCCACTGACAGTCATTATAGTAAATAGAGTTTTCGTCCAGTGATTGGTACTGTGTGAAGTGCCGGCGGAAATCCGAGGCTTCTCTTCAAAAATATTTTACAGAGGCTTCTCTTCAAAAATACTTTACAGAGGCTTCCCTTCAAAAATACTTTACAGAGGCTGATGTTCAAAAATATTTTACAGAGGCTTCTGCTCAAAAATCCTTTACAGATGCTTCTTCTCAAAAATACTTTACAGCGGCTTCTCCTAAAAAATATTTTACAGAAGCTTATCCTCAAAAATACTTTACAGCGGTTTTTCCTCAAAAATACTTTACAGAGGCTTATCCTAAAAAATACTTTACGGCGGCTTTTCCTCAAAAATACTTAACAGAGGCTTCTCCTAAAAAAATATTTTACAGAAGCTTATCCTCAATAATACTTTACAGTGGCTTTTCCTCAAAAATATTTTACAGAGGCTTCTACTCAAAGATACGTTACAGAGGTTTCTCCTCAAAAATACTTTACAGAGGCTTCTGCTCAAAAATACTTTACAGAGGCTTATTTTAAAAAATACTTTACAGCGGCTTTTCCTCAAAAATACTTTACAGAGGCTTCTCCTAAAAAATATTTTACAGAAGCTTATCCTCAAAAATACTTTACAGCGGCTTTTCCTCAAAAATATTTTACAGAGGTTTCTACTCAAAAGTACGTTACAGAGGTTTATCCTCAAAAATACTTTACAGAGAGTTATCCTAAAAAATACTTTACGGCGGCTTTTCGTCAAAAATACTTTACAGATACTTCTCCTAAAAATATTTTACAGAAGCTTATCCTCAATAATACTTTACAGTGGCTTTTCCTCAAAAATATTTTACAGAGGCTTCTACTCAAAAATACGTTAGAGAGGTTTCTCCTCAAAAATACTTTACAGAGGCTTTTCCTCAAAAATACTTTGCAGAGGCTTCTGCTCAAAAATACTTTACAGAGGCTTTTCCTCAAAAATACTTTACGGAGGCTACTGCTAAAAAATACTTTACAGAGACTTCTGCTCAAAAATACTTTACAGAGGCTTCTCCTCAAAAATACTTTACAGAGGCTTATCCTAAAAACTACTTTACAGCGGTTTTTCTTAAAAAATACTGTACAGAAGTTTCTCCTCAAAAATACTTTTCAAAGCTGGTATTCTAGAATATATGAAGCTGTAAATTCGTAAACCTCTGATACAGAAAATTTCACAGGATGTTCCGATTCCTAATTTCACCGTCTATACCTCGCGGCTCCTTGATTCGCGCCTCGCTTTGCATTTAACAGCTCGAGTATACGGGTGTATATACAAGAGCGCTCCCGCAGTTCGCACAGAATTATGTTACCGATATTACTCGTGCTGGCGAGAGGCTGTTGTGGCTGGCGGGTGTGCGAGTGGGTACTACAGTAGTGGTATTAGCCACAGTCGCAAGCGCAGCCAACGATTATAAATCGTCGAGAGTTGAGTAGGTTCTCTACGGGCAACCAAGTCGGCGGTTGCCTTACTCCTCCTTTCCGAACACCACCAGCATATCGTACTAGCAGTAGCACGAGACCGCGGAGAATATTCCATATTTCAGTAGTTGTAATAATAATGTCGGCATTAGTCTATAGTTTCGCGGGGATTAACGGTGTCAGGGCGTCGAGCTAAATCAAACCGAGCTCGCTGCGGGTTTACACCGTGCGCTTCGGTAGCCGTTCGCCAAGGCCTTGATTTACACGAAGCGGCGCGGTACTCAGCTTTTATCCAGCAACTTCGTATATACCTCTGGGACAACTATGGAAGGAATAGAAAAAAAAAATAACGCCATAAAATGCAATATCAGTTTTCTCAATTTTAATTTCATAACCCTGCCAAATACAATAATAATAATAATAGTAATGATAGTAGCAATAATATAATAATGTAATAATAATAGTAATAATAATGATAATAATAACATAGGGATAATGATGATAATGAATAATAATATTATGTAAAATATGTAACTATTATCGCGAGAATGTTTATAACTACTGATAAGTGCTTTTTCGTGCTAAGTGAGTGTCTGCGTGTGTGACAGTGAGTTTGTCTGTGTGTGGGATGAACGTGAAATGTATCTACACACTCGCAGATGGGCAATGAAATATATCCGGTCGTTGATTGATTATCATTTTTTTCTTTTTTCTTTTTTATCCGTTCAATACAGAAATCGCAAATTTTTTCAAACTCCTCACGTTACAAAATCACGTCCTTGGACATACGACGTTATCGTATATAAATATATATAATTTCGTGCGTAATATATATTTCACTATTTTCCTTTCTTTTACTTTTTTCTCATATAACTTTTTTTTTGTTTCGGGGTGGAAACGTCGACAAGGCCCCAGAACGTAGCTTTCGCAATAAATAAATTATCCAAATAAAAACATCGATGGATAACAAGTGATAGAGTGATAGTTACAACCACAATTTACAATAATATATATATATGTATATATATATATTTATATACTTAATAATGAATCCTCTAGTACGGCTAATGAACCTCCCCGGTATAGTCATGGGCCGGCAGCCCACTGCGAAGCAGCTTTTCCTTTTTTACTCTTTTTTTTATTCCACAATATCAACTATGATATACTAAATTTACGTCGTAAAAAGTTAGAGTAATGCCTCCGTTTATATAATGAGTTTAATATATTATTATTGTTCTACATTATTGTGCCTATTTAACATATACAATATATATTATTCTTAACAATTAATAGTTTGCAGCGCGCGGTCTTCATTGCATCTGATCTTAACTCTGTATGTATTTAATGTCTTTTCGCTACTACTGTACGTCAGCTATTTCGAATAGCATATACCGCGCGCCCCACAGCGTATAAATCCGTGCGAGATCCGAGAGAGAATTACTGGCCCCCATTGATTACATTACAAAGAGATAAACGATAACTATTTGCGTTATTCACCGCAGCTGCTTTAGCAGCCTCGTACATTATACAAATACAAAAGACAAGTCAAAAGAAATAATAATGCGAGAAAAACGAAAGGACATTTCGACGAAATTTACAGACTATTTACACGAGCTTATAATTTAATAACGTTACTTATGAGCTAATAGTTTCACTTAAGCCCTACGTCCATTTCTTCTTTTAAAATTCGATCTACGTACGTATTAGTGTGACGTACGAATTAAATTACGCGCGAGTGTAAGTCTGACAAAGCACCAAACAAATTTGAGCACTCTTGGGGTGTGTCGTCATAGACCAGGCGAAGGAAATTATTAATCGATAGAAGATATTAATTCTGGCTATGCTTCAGCGGCAACTATATATTGGCGTGCTTACTGGCCGTAAATATTTCCACTTCGGGAGAGCGAGAACAAATAATATTTAGATAAAAAAAAAGAAAAAAAAAGAAAGAAAAACAAACAAGATCGCGAGAGTGTTGGGAAACCGCTCGCAAATCTACATGAATTCTAGAACGAATTCAGAACCATACTATAACGTGTCATTGTGCAATCAAGTTGAGACAGTCGTGTCGACGTGTCGAAGTCGTTAAGTTGTAGTATATAGTGCATATATGTGTATATATATTTATATATATGCCACGTTGTATCGGAGTGGTTGAAGCCGCGGGCGAAACGCGATTCTGCAGCACTCGAAGCGAAATGAAATCGCAAACGCGCACTCCCCGATCGTGCTTTACGATCGAACGGTTCGTGCACTCGATGGGCCTCGGGTCCACTGTACAATTCCATATATTCTCACGTTCGAGTGGTCAAAGAGAGACTTTTCACATTTGTCTATAGCGGAATGATGAGAAGCTAATATTCGTCATAATCGATATAGTACATAATTATCTAGGCGTGTAAACGGAAATGTTTCAATTGCAATTGACGTTGACGTCGATCATTATAATGATATTACGTTGTACATGATATACGAACGATCCGATAGAGAAACGATATAGGCAGCCGAACCGTGACGTTTAGCCGTCGAGTTTATTGAAAATTGACTGCTTCATCTTCGATTGGTTAGTTGGTGGCTAACGCGTCTCTTAAGGCACTTGAAATGCTAATTTACCTAGGTTAGGGCCTCAGAAGAAAGCCGTCATTGTATTCAACTGGTTTTTCTTTACCAGTGACATCAGAAAATCGGCAACACTTGCTATCCATTCACAAATTTTCGTCTATGGTAAATTGAAACGAGAGCGAATTTTCTCAAATACTTATACGTTTTTTTCCGACCTCTCTACTGAATGTTTTCAAAAATTTCTTGCCAACTGGAAATGAGTAATTTTGTTTTTAGTTGTTGCATTTGAAAGTGTATTGCAAAGAAGAAATATTTATTGTTGCTAATATTTACTGCATCTGAAATATTTATTTTTCATCGTTTGCTAAAATTACTTAACATACCAAATTGATCGTTATTTGACTTTTTTTTTTAATGATAAATTGCGATGATGGCTACTTATTACAGCACAGTGCTAATTGCTTCTGTGGAACATGCAGTGGAAATAAGAAAAGAAAAAAAAACAAATTGAACTTTTTATCGCCTTTGACAGGCTGCATTACTTTAGTATTTAAAAAAACCGCAAGGCCGAGGTTGGATTCCGCAAACGGCCTTGAGAGTTCGGATTGCAAGAAGCGCGGACGAAGAGTCTTAATAAAGAAAGGAGTCCATAAAGTCGAGAGGAAGTGGTGCTGAGACGGCGAGAGAAGCGAGAGAAAGGTCTCGCGGAATGTGCGATTAATGGAATGCGCGATTACCGTGGACGGATTCGAGGGTGCCGCGTGCTCGAGCGAACAAGAAGAAGAAGGGCCCACGGATGTTAAATTTGTGTCGCTATTCCCTCCTTTCATTCAAAGTACGTTTCGATTTTTTTAATCGAACGAGAAAGAAACATTTCGAAAGTCGGATCGAAAGTGCAAATTCCTTGGAGCATCTTAATGGTGGTCCCTGCAAAGGCTATTTTTGTTGTCGACGATCTTTCTCTCCGCTATCTCTTTACCGTATTTTCCTTCGGTAACCGCGTACTTTTAGACTGGTTACGATTCGAGAGAAAAATAGTCTGTGCCATGAGGTCCGAGAGATCGCAAATGTTCGAAGTAGTGTATGACGATGATCGAGGATCTTGTCAGCTCTGAACGTCGACCGGCATTTCTCATTGCTGCGAGGGTATGGCAACGCCTCGGGTTACCACCTGGGCAGCCCGAATAGCCCCGAAGAAAGTTTGCAACCGGGAGCAAAAACGAGACCCGCGCGATTTAACGCAAGCCAATCCGGTCAACAGCGAAATACCCGCAGATTAAATCTCGCGTCTTGCTTTAAGCCAGACACAAAATGAAACGCCGGCATCTCGTACGAATTTGATAAGATGCCCAAGAACCGATAAGAAGAAGAAGAAAAAAAAACAGATGAATGGAGTGCAAGCACGCGGAAATTCGCAAGACTTAAGGCACTACAGCAACGGACTTATTTAACAATTTCTACTGACGCTGCTTTCGTGAACTCTTAAACTTTAAAAGGCACTATTTTCTATTCGAGATACATATTTCTACGGATATATGTTCGTGTGTGTTTCTGTGAATGTGTAAACATATATATAGTTATAGTATAATGTAACAGCATAACAATGTTAATTCGTAAAACTTGGATTCGTTATTTCGATCTTATACATAGAGGTTTACGAGATAAACTGGCTCTAGCATATACTGGCATCTTGTTCCATCTTCACGAAGTTTACATTTCCTTTCTTTTTTTTAATGCTATTAAACTTAATGCGTATTACTTGTGCATTAGGCGTGTCGTTGCGATTACCGAAAATTTCCAATCGCGTAACTCCGTGCATTTATCACTCTCGCGCTTTCTTACTTATCAATTTTTTTTTCTTTTTTTTTTTTACTTTTCGCTACTATGCTGCGTGTTATTGATTCGACAAAATCTTGTAAACTTTATATGGTCTTCGCTGCAAAAGCAATGAAGCGTTTTTTCTACGAACTAAACGAACGATTGTGCGCTAACAGTGACATTTTATAAATCGGAATCTGAGCAATTTAAAAGATTCTATTAGGCATATATTTACAGGCCAAGATGCGAGGCTAATTGTAGGTTTCGGCGTTATTGCGCGAGCGCTTTATGCGGTATTTATTGCGTTGATATGAGAGAAAAGTTTATTGCTTCGCTAAGTGCTTCACTTCTCGGATTGCAATTAATAAATTTCTTTTCATTTATCTTCATTCAACTGGACCGAGTATTTTTAAAAAATTCTATTCTCGGACGGGTGCGTGCTCGGTTACCGAATGAAGTGGCACGAAAGAGAAGGAAAAAGAAAAGAAACAAAAATTAATACGATATGAGAAAGCACTCCGGATTATCTACTTTGGCACCTTCGGGCAAATATTAACACGATTACAGAGTGTACATCGATAGGATAGTATATGGATAATAAACTGGCTTTATCTTAGACCGATGCAAAGCGGTTATTGCTCTGTCTCGAATCCTCCACGAAGATCGATTTCCCTTCGCACGATTACAGAGAAAGGAAAAAAAAAACAAAAATTCATAATACTGACTTTTTCATATTTCAACTTGTTTTCCTTTTGTTTTTTTTCATTCGAACGACTAATTTCCACAAACGAGTTCGTTCAGTGATTGTCCTTACCCGAAACGCGAAATTCTTTGTGCATTCACGAATAATCATACTAATTGCCTATTATACCGATGATGATTTTTTTATGTTTTTTTTTTATTATTTAATTACGATCACGATCTTTTCTTTATTTATTTAACTGAGCATGCTAAGTCCCAAGCTCCGTCACCGGAGTTTTAATATTCTCTGTACAACGCTATAACTATCGTTAATTGATTTATTATATATTTATTTATTTACTTATTTTTCTCTCTATATATATATATCCTTATTGCGATAATTTACTGGCTCTCATTCATTTACGATTATAACGGTGCTCTAGACTAGTTGAGCTGGCCTTATTGATGATTTCATAAATAAAACAAATCTGAAAAATCGAGCGAATCTGTCCTCTTTGGGAAAACACGTTTTCCAAAGCCATTGAAATTATACTGGAATCTAAGCGTTTCCCTCAGTGACATTAATAAAGCTCGAGTCTCGACGATGGCCCCACTGGCGTCATAAAATTTTCTCACAAGCCTCGCCGGTCTTTATTTTTTTGTTTTTTTTTTGTTTTCTGTCAATTCATCTCTGTATTTCCTTCCGTTATTAAGCTCTAAATCTAGTGAACTTGTTTCGTTTTTTTTCCCTAGTTTCGCCCAACCCGCGGCTCTCGTCGTTCAACCAGGTCGAAGATTGCGTCCTGGAGCGTTTGCCGCGAGTGCTGGATCAGCTTCAGGTCCCGAATGTATGAACGTCGCGGTCGTCTAGGATCCGTGAGCGGTCCAGATTGCCTCACCGCTACGCCGCGGTAACGACGACAGCGACGACGATGACGAGGATACGTCTCGTCAGTGCCTCTTCATATGGAGCGACAAATGATCACTCCGCGAAAAAGAACGTTGACACAGATGGCACTTGAATGGCTTCTGGCCTGTGTGCTTGCGATAATGTCGCGTTAGCTCGTCCGAACGGGCGAATTTCCACGTGCATCCTTCCCACGTACACTGGTAAGGTTTTTCACCTGAAACAGAAACGATAATATTTTTTAGTCTTTTTACTTAATAGACACAACAGGATTAGTATGTTCAGTGCGGTTTTCGAGAATAATGTAATCATTAATCATTTTCTGTTGTTCTCAATGGGACCACTTTGTGCGTCTACGCGGAAAAAAAAGATTAGTTGCCATAACCAAGAAATGAGTCGACACAACCAATCGATTATTCTATTTCCCTAGCAACTCAAATGGTAATATCAACGATTCGAATGGTAATACCGACGATTCGAATGATAATACCGACAATTCGAATGGTAGTCCCAACGAATGGATTAGTTAACCTAACTAACGTGAATAGTTGAGGTTACTATTCGATATAGTTGAGGCAACTAATTTTTTAGACATTATGTACAGCAAATCTAAAACGTAGTTGCCACAACCAAACATTTCTTTCGGTGTAGCAATCCATAATTTTTTTTTTTAATACATGCTTTAATTCTTATTATCTAAATTTATTTGAGTCAAATGAAAACGACCCAAAAAGTAATATTATTGGTTTGTCCTCAGCCAATGACGCAACTTTTTATTCTGAATACAGCCACTGACACAACTCTTTGAATTTATCGAACCAATACCTACAACCTGAGCTTTGTCATATTTTTAGATAAATCTCTTTAAGCCGTAATGAAAGTCGAAAATGTTTAGATGGACTTTGATTCTTCGCGAGTAAAAAAAACAATACTTTTCCCAAATTCGACAATTCTTACTATGAGAATGGCAATACTGGTAATATAAAATGATGAGACGATTTCAGTTTTATAGGGTCGTAGTTTGAAAAGTAATTCATGCATTTCCTTCAAGGTCTGCTACATCTCCATCAATAGACGAATCTCCAGAGGCCGGTATCGCCATAAATTCTTCACGACTAAAGGAGAGTAATATCAATCAGCGAGGCCTCGAGTAACGAACGTCGAACGTCGACGAGTGTGGAAAAAGAAAATATCGCGGGAAAGAGATCTTCGTGGATCTCGGTATTGCATCCACTGGTTAAACTGGGTTCTTCCCATGGGTAATGGGGGATCTTAAGTGTGGGCTGTTGGTGGCGATTCGAACTTTGATACTTCGTCTTCGTCGTAACGCTTACGCTCTAACTCCACGGCGGGTCTCTTATACGATCGGATCATCGAGTTGTGACCAGGCTGTTTCAACCGATCGAAGTGAGTGCCGATCGAGAGGAAAAGGCGAGCGAGAAGGAGAGATAGAAACTCTTCAAGTGAAGGACTTTGATAGTCACTCGACTCACCGAGGGGCGACGAGTGATGGAAGCGGAACGGAGATAGACAGATAGAGAAGAGAAAAACTTCAAACGAGACTGAGGGATGCAGCGAAGAAAAAGAGACGACTACAAGCTCTTGGGGATATCAAGAGACTTAACTCTCGAGAGATGGCCAACACCGTAGCGAGAGAACCTTTCCACCGCTCGGTGGATCAACCCGCGACGCTTGCATACAATAGAAAGAGTGATGGGCAGTTTCTGAGATCTCCGAGAGGCAACGTAACGCGCGACAGCTGTCAACCCATCGGTGGCTTTCTCGCTGCTGCTCTGCCGGGGAGGCTCGAGTTCTGATAAGAGTGCTACGCTTAAGACTTTGACCAAGACGACGACTGCAACGGCAACGAGAATGATACTTGTGCACCTACACACACGGAATATATTGATGTGTAACGAAGCTGTAGACTCTGCTGCTCACTGCAGGGCACAATGGAGTCTCGACGGATAACGCGACGACGAGGACGAAGACGAGGACATCGAGAGGACGCGAGGACGCGCCGCTCACTTCACCAAGAGCCAATAATTGGGTGCGAAAACGACGTCGATCCACCGACGTTCCGATTATATCGTAGTCTGCACAATTCTCCCACCCCCTCAACAGGGTCTTATGTCTTTAGGTATATTTCCAGATGTTCGTTTTCCTGAAAGCTGCCTGTGAAGATCACGTCTTGGTGGATCGATGGGTCGCGAGAATAGTGTAATAGGTCTCTTCGGTATGAGCCTAAGAACACTCGATCGGAACGAGTCGCTTCTGATTCAATAGATCCACCAGTTTAGCCCGTTTTACTTTCACTTCTATAATTATAGTATATTTCAGTTCTATATCATAGTATAATTTAGAAAAGTTTGGTTGGGTGGGGGTCAAAATAGCGAATGACCAAACTAGCGAATTTCAAGATAAGGAACGTCTGAATCTAGAATGGCCATCGTTATAAAATTCGCTATTTCAGCGATTCGCTATTTTCACCCCGATCTTAAATGCAATCAAAATAGCGAATGGTTAAAATAGCGAATTTCATCATGATGTCCATTCTATATTTAGACGTTCCTTATTTTGAAATTCGCTATTTTAGCCATTCACTATTTTGACCCCCACCCGTTTAGTTCCATCATCTTATATATATATATATATATATATATATATATATATATATATATATATATATATATATATATTTTTTTAAAGTAAATAATCCAAATTAAATAATGAATTTATCTGTCATCTAGTTATTGTTACTATCGGTACTCTGCCAACGAGGTTGTCTGTTTTTTTCAATCGAATTGATTTTCCAGGTTATCCACAGGAAAACTTCGGAAAACCTGGCCGAAGCAGGCGGCTTTATTTTTACCGAGTCTCTACTCTAATGAGAATACATTAGAAATTTATAAAAATTCTTAGTAGTTAAAGCTCAAATCAGCTAACTACTAACCAGTCACCCATCCAAGTTACGGCTATTCGCTCCGTGCAAGCCTTTTGAGGGGATAAACGAATCGGCGTAAATGCGCTGAGTGGCGAAAATGAAAATCAAATTTAGAAACTCCGATGTATGAGAATCGAGTTATTTAATAAAATGGGACATTCTACTTGTTGTACATCGAATTGTAAAAATAATAGTGTAAATAGAGAATGCAAATTCTACTAGTTTTCAACAGCGAAATACATACGTAACCTCAAAATGTATCGAACAATCATGCAAATATGCGTAATGAATATAATTTACTTAAGTGTTTCATTAGATTATATTATAACAAAAAATCCTGTACACAATTATGTGATGTTCATCCCGAAATACGTCTTTAATTTCATTTTCTCCCGACTCCGCTAAAATAACCCCATTTCGTGTCCACAACGCGGGTGGGAAATCGCTCATTTGTTGCGCATGCGCAGTCCGCATTCATTACTTCCCTCGGGAGGTAATCAGCTCATTCCTGCCCGCGCGAGAGTAATAAAAGCCGTACGAAATGACGCATGTGTGTCATCATTTGTTAAAAATGAGCTTATTCTCCGTCCTTGTTGCACACACGAAATGTGGCTATTTTTTAGTGGAATAGGGAGAAAAGTATAGTATGTTACATGGGAGGGGTGTAACTTTTCACCTCGTGTGAATTTTTACCCTCGCTTCGCTCGGGCATCAAACTTCACTCTCGGTGAAAAGTTGCACTTCCCTTCCTTGTAACGTAATGTACTATTTATCACATTTTTTAACGCTTTTCCACACCCATTTACGGCTATATCCTCAAAGTTTTTCGCATTTTCAAGCCAACAGATGGCGCCGGCGCTGACTTGCCCGGAGCGAATAAGAAACACTGCTTAACGCTGGGGAACGCTAAATCCACTCATTTCCTCGCGTCCATTGCTTCAGTTCCATAATCTTATCAATGATTATATTCAATAATAGTCAGTGTTCGTAGATACTATTCCAGAGAAGTATGGAAACTAAACTAAAATTAACGAAATGATTATTCAAGAAGTCTTCCCTAACCGATGATTTTCGTTTAACGAGTTTTCTCTCATTGGAGCCATCATCCTTTATGAGCTCCTTCGTGGGATGCACTGGACAAAAGGTGGACTAAATAATCTGTCGGTTAGGCATTTACGAGTCTCCATGTGGTTATTCACATTGTAGCGCAACACGGTATTCTACTCTGGTTCAATGGATTTAATTAGCGTCTTAAGTATAAGTTGATTAGAGGCTTCCACGTATATAGTCGGTTGACTGGCTCGCTGGGAGAGCGTGCTCACGATATACTGGACGAGTACGACACGCCCAGGATTCGTAGAGGGGCTGAGGCTCAAGAATCCCGAACAGCCGGGAGGATTCTGATACTTCCGCTATTACTCTAGTACTCTTCTCTAAGCTCTATACTCTGTTGCAACACGAGCGATCTAACCAACCCGCGTGAGAATGAGATGCGCTCTGCTTACTTCTCCGGAGATCAGAGCCACCTACTCCACCTCCTTTCCCTTGGGCGTTACTTCAAGAAACGAGTTAACGAGAGTGCACTACACGCTCCACAGAGCAATTCAACTACAATTATTTTGTGGAAAACTAAGTCCGTAAGGACCACCCATATATTCAACTTTTGGCACGCTACTTTAATTTATGCTCATCTATTTTTGACCAGATTGATAAATATATTTTTCGATAAATTATAATTAGCCAAATATGTCAAGTTCGATTGGATGGATCTAAATTATATGCAGATGGAAATTATTATCTCACTTTATTTCCGTCGATTGAATTCTGTGGAGGTCTTCGATACCTCTAATTAATATTTAATACGGATTGGTCTTGGTTTGTCTGAGTAGGTGAATGAAAAGAAAAGAAAATTGAATGAAGTTTTTTTTTAGTTTTTCAAATAACGCAAGAACCTCTAAGTGATTGTGGTATATATTTTTAAAGAATATTCACAGAGTATAAGAGAATATATTTTATCGATTCTCATTAAATTCTAGCACAATCTACCTTAAAGAATCTCTCCAAAGGTGTGAAAAAATAGACAAATTGTCCTGCCTTAAAGTGTTAAAATTCATGTTTGGTGAAAAATCGGCGAGTGTATTTAACATATATTGATCCTTGACTTTGAGGTACATATTTTATTGGAGTCGAGGCGAACTTCCTCGTGGGAAAAACAGGAATATACTTATCGATAAGTATATCTTTGCAAATTTTCGACACTATAGTACTACTAGATCGATATCGAATAGAGGATCGGAGGTCGTGTGCCTGAGGAAATCGTTGAACTCAAGTGGAATCCAGTTTGTGAGAGCCTTCAGCGGTAACGCATATGTAGGTGCATTGTAAATGGTAGGTCTGCTGACCAGAAGCCAGCGGAACATAGCGCGAGTGTTACTGCAGCAGAGGGAAGAGGCAGGGCCAGTCGGATGGTTCGTCACGACAGGAATTTGCCACGACGAAGGTATAGGTACCCCCGTGTACTGACTTTCCTTTAGCGTTAAGCATGCTACGTAGATTCCTCTACTCGTGCTGTCTACGACGATATAAACGCGGAACTCTAGCTCGAGTTCTCCCTTTTCTACGCTAGTATACCAAGTCGATCGTAAGGTATACGTGCTTCGCTCGTGCCCAGGCTAATTCGACTTAATTGATACATGAGATCTCACCATAGGCTATCCTCCTGTCTATCAACGATCACGCTAGACCAGTAAACTTTTATTACCCTTAGTATCCCGTAGGGATACTAAGGTCCGATAGCTATTTTTATATAATTTGCATGTTTGAGTAAATGTTGAACTAATCGGGTCAAAATTATCAACAATTAAACTTTGGTTATTCGATAAAACGGCTTCACGGAGAGAAAACATTTGTTGCATCAACAAATCAGTTGCTAATATAGTGACAGCAAAGGCTTATTTCTTAGCCTAACAAAAGTTATATGCTAGGCTTGTAAAAAAATTTGCTAGACCAGGAAAATTATTTGTTAGACCAGCAAATACATTTTCTAGGCCAACAAATAAAGTTTGCTGTCACTATGCTAGCAAATGATTTTTCTTCGTCTTGTAACCGGTATTTTCTGTGGTAGAATATGTGACTTCTGCACGCAAGAAAGACTTGGTTAGAAGAACTAAGCGCTACTTTATTGGTTAGACCAATCAAGTTATTGGTTAGACCAATCAAGTTATTGGTTAGACCAATCAAGTTATTTGTTACTCAATCAAGTTATTTGTTAACCAACCAAGTTATTGATTGACTAACCAATTTGATTTAATTGGTGTAACCAATAATTTGGTTGGTCAAACAAGAACTTGGTTGGTCTAACCAATAACTTAGTTGGCGCATATATAACCAAGCGCCTTGGTTGATCTAACTAAGCCGTTCTCCGGGTGGAATGAAAATCGGCAAAAAGCCACTTTTTAAAAAATCACACTAAGAAGACTTGTAACCGGTATTTTTTGGGGTAGAATATGCGACTTGAGAATGATAGTGAAGGCCAAAATACGATATCTTAAAGAAAAAAAATTAGGTATAATGTTCCGAAGTTAGATCTGTGAATTCTGGAATCAGAAACGGAAAAAGTCACTTTTTTTAAAATCATGATAAAAAGGTTTGTAACCGGTATTTTCTGGGGTGGCATATGCGAATCGAGAACGATAGTGAACGGTGAAAAAAAAACGTTTTAAATACGTAAAAACTGAATTGTTTATTTTACGTTTTTTATAGGGAGAAATATGACATTTTTATGCTGATGAGATCATAAAGCCAGATTTATCCACTCCAAGATGAATTTATCTATTACGATAAATTTCAATACAGCAATAAAGTGGATTATCGTCGTCAGCCAGAGCGTATAAATATATATACCACGCGAGGACCGATGATACACGAGGAATAATATCCAATGAGGGGCATAAAAGCTGTAGGTTAGAGTCTGGACAATATGCGCCTCCGCCATTTTATTACATTATATTACCACGTGGCTAACGATCGTTTACAATCCCTCCGCGGGTATTAGAGTATTGGTAGATACTGTAAAGATAGAACTAGATGTACACAAAAGGTTGTTCAAAGAGCTTCAGCAGCTTCATGACTATTAACAATCGGTCTCAATGCGATTGTGTGTGCAAACACCTTCCATGTCAAACTGTAACAGAAAACCCATGAAAAACAACGAGAGGAAGAAAGCTCACTAAATTATGCAATGCTTTCGAATTTTATCAGAGACCTTCAATGATATCCGGAGTATCCAGGATATTAGACAGTTATACGATAGTCCACAGTCGCAATTATTACGTTCGTTCGCGTACGCAAAGTTGGATCCGAGTGCTGATGGGTCTGGCCTTTCGGGGAGAGTCTGGTAGGCAACGAAATACGTGTTAGTACGAGGTGAACGCAAGCCACGCCGAGAATCACGAGTGCGATTTCGCGAAACTGTCCACGATTTATAATGGTGGCCTAATGGGCGAAACGTGTTTCTCCGGGCGGTTACGTGTGCCACCAATGTATAACGTTCATGTGTGTGTCTGTGTTTGTGTATGTGTGTATAGATGTTCTGTATGTATATACACAGCAGTCGGTATCTCTTGCGAGCGAAAAGCGACAGAAAAAAAGGATGCTGGACTAACGTAATAGTTCGTGGAATACGCGTGGGGGATTACGGGCGTTAACCGTGGAGTCGACATCAACGAGACACAGTTAACCCGAAAAAGTGCACGAATTTAACTACAAATCTGTTGCTTTTTTTTTGTAACGGCTTGTCGCTTGGGAAGTAATTTTGGAGTTCTGAATTAACAATTTTAATTGCGTTTGTTTTTTGGAAATAATTAAACTCCATCGCATTTGTTTTTCAGAAATAAACTACACTGAGAGAAAAGCATGTCGTTGATTTAACGATTTCAATGATAAAACGAATATAGGAAGGCTTGCAATGTTTTATGGTTAAACCGATGATAATATGGTTCAATAAACGAGATTTTCAAGGTTATTGGAAACAAACGTTGAAATCGTATATGCAACGAAACGGCATAGTTGAAACTATTATCGTTTTGATGATTGCTACATTAATTATATTTTCTATAACCATAAAATAGAGACGTTCCGTCTGGGAATTATATTAACGGTTGATCCAACTATTTTCTTGTATCTGATATAATCATGAAAATATAGACGCTCCTCCTGGGAATTATATTTTATAGTTAGATTATCGTCGGCCTAACGATATTTTTTTTCTTTCTGGGAGATAAAAAAATGTAATGAAGAAATTACAAATATGTCGTTATTGGAAGCTTATTCATTGGTTCATAAAAATTACACTTAGATCACGGTTAGTTTTATTAATACTACAGAATATTTATCTGGGTGTGCTTTGCAATTTGTAAATAAAATGAAGTAAATTTTGCTAGAGATCACAAAATAGGTATCATAGAAAAAAAGAGCTTCGTTAAAAAACCAATTTGAATATATTTTTTTAATACTTAGCTACGTCTTTTGATTTTTGGTTGCAAAGTTCTTGTTGAACTAACAACCCCTGGTGCATTTTTCGATAGCTAAGGAGTAACTGTACAAAGGGAATAATTTGCAAAAGTTCTTGGGCGGAAAGAGTGAAATCAGTATTCTTTCTCTATTTATTTATTTCTTTTCTTCTTCTCCTCGCTTTTCGTTTTACCACTGAGCTCTCGGTAATTATCCTTGCTATTACGCAAACGCCTTGGAGCATCAAGCCTCGAAGCAAAGTGGAAATATAACTATAATGGTCGGAGGATGAGAGCTCTCAGAGAGAATCTCGGCGAAATACAAGAGGCGTCAGAAGAGAGGACGATAGTCAGCATCCGGTTGAGAACCGCGATCTCCCGCTGGTTCTCGCGCTTCACCCTAGCTGGACCGGACGAAAGATCCTGGTTCTCACGACCACGCCCTCCCCACCATCACCGCACCGACAAGCACCACCTCGGCACCAACGCGGCACCGTCTGCGCTCCCGAGACCCCGTTCCTTATACCGCACCAACGGTAGACGGATAGTGCACAGGTAGTGTGCATTATAGACACGGCAGTGTGTTTTACGTGATGCAGCGCCGGGGACAGGTACATGCACCCACCGGAAATTCCTTCTCGGACAACGAGAATCACCTCGTCGCTATGTCGCCGCTTCGTTGTGCGGCCTCGCGCTCGATCAGCTCTTTGATCTTTGCACTCTATTAGACTTTCCGTACACCAACTAGCAAATTGTTTTTGATTCTCTGAGTTAAGTATTTTTCGCTACACTGTTAGAAAAGATTGGAACTTTTAATTCATAAACTCGTAATCGAAATTTAATCTGTTGGGTAAAATTCATGTACTTTTACTGTAAAATTGAAGTGAATTATTGAATGTGCTATACCATACATTAATTTTATATTACACTTGTACACTAAATTTAATATACTAGTTTGTTACGTCCTGGTCATTTTTCTTGTCCCATTTCCAATAATTATTGTCCACTTTACTTATTTTAATTAATTATTGCTCTTTTTAGTTATTTATTTATTTAACCATGAACGGGTCGAACCCAATTTCAGGACACTAGGACAGACCCTAGTGACCATGCATTATTAGAGACAATGGTGAGTCAAATTTATCGAGAAATGTATCATATCGCGCATTTAAAAAAATATAAAACATAAATTTACATTATTAATTTATAATTGAAACCACTTGAGTTTAACTATGATTTAGGACCCTAACGTGCTAAAAGAGAAGCAATCATAGCCTTATAACGAACTAGGGATAGGTTGAGGATGTTAACCCTAGTGAAAAATCTGTTGCAAAATCTCATTATGCGCGGGAGCCAACTGTAATTGGCATAATTAGCCCTATAAAGAGGGATTACAAAGAGATCCGAGGATCTC
This sequence comes from Ephialtes manifestator, assembly GCA_963970395.1. Taxonomy (NCBI): domain Eukaryota; kingdom Metazoa; phylum Arthropoda; class Insecta; order Hymenoptera; family Ichneumonidae; genus Ephialtes; species Ephialtes manifestator. The sequence goes on along the minus strand of OZ019975.1, from coordinate 1,751,749 downwards.
GTGGCTCTACCGTTTTCGCGGAATCGCAGTAGGGAACGAAGAGCTGGTGAATCGATTTTTTCGTGAATAATACCATACAAGAAAGCCAAATCGGAAACGATTCTACGTTTTTCTAACGATGGCAGTGACCGGGCTAACATGATAGGGCGATAATCTAAAGGTGCTCTTAAACCTTAGATATCATACACTCGGCACTTCTCATTTTATTAGCGTATTTTATATAAAAACCAAAAGGAAGTTGTCTAGACGCTGATCTTTCAATATACCGGACGTTAATATTAGATTCTCACAAATTCATATTAGCTCAATCTTCCTGCTTTCTTGACTTTTTGTGGACGCGCGTGTTGGATTTCCCCCACTAAAATTCCCCCACTACACTAACAATCTATGCCTTCCTCCTTTCGTTCGTAATTTCTTTAATTAGTTCCAATTCAAATATCAAACAATGAAGTTCTAAATCTTATTATATTAAGCCTTTAAGGTATTTAGTGATAAGATAAGTAGTTATCATATGGTGTTAAATACGCGGCTTCAAACTGTGGCGATTTATAATCTAACATATATATTCAATTCAATTAAATTAAATTTTTAAGATAATAAAACCCATAACGTGTGATAATTCAAAATATTAATTTCAATTATTAATCGAACGACGTACCATCCTCATACAAAGATAGATATATATGTCGCGTTTATCTTGGACGTAACAAGTTTATGAATAAAAACTTCCAGTAAAAGTACAGTTCCTATCTTTCTGCCCGAGAAAATTCTCGTCGTTGGTTTTGAGTAATGAATCCGAAGTTAATAAGACCCACGCAAGATTTATATTATGCTTCGTAACTTTTCTCAGGTTTGCTGCGAATATGTTGGCAAAGAGCTGTCACTTTTTGTCACTGAACTCCTGAGACTTAGAGTGCGGTGATTAATTGCAACTTCGGACAATGTAAAATATAATAAAAGATTCACATTACTCTCGACAGAAGCGTGGCTCAGTTATTAGGCGATAGCTTGACGATAATCGCGTTAACGTGGGAAAATCATGATAATTGGCTGCTCGGTATATCTGCATCGAGTTAAGGCACATGGGCGTCTCGTCGGACGTAAAAAGAGATTTCCTTTTCCCATTTACGTCGACGCGCCAACCGAGTTTATATGCGGACGCGGTAGATCCTCTTTGCCTCGACGGTTCTGCTAGCAGGAAGCGAACCCGACGAGACCATACGTACGGTTTTGTCCGAGTAATTAATTAATTCCTTTTTAAGGATCGTCTTCAATCTTTTTCTGCCTCGTCGCTGTTAAAATACGCAAATTGCACTCTGAATTTTGTGACTATCACTATATTTCTTACCCGTGTGAGTTCTCTTGTGGGCCTTAAGGTGGGAGCTTTTTGTGTAAACTTTGTCACAACCAGCGACATCGCATCTGTGAACTTTGCGCCTCTTAAGAGCGTCACCACACTCGCTGTCGACGTTTAGGCTTCCACCGTTTCCTGTGCCGATACCACTGTTTCCTCTTCCAACCAAACCGATCCCACTCGCTAACGCTGGTCGCTTGTGAAACACTCTGAAACAAATGAAACAAAATTTTCCCATAAAATCATATACTGATAATATTACTTAAAAGTATAAAATAGAAATTCATCAATAATTGCGCTGTATAAAAATATTCTAAAAAGAACAAGAATTTTCGGTTAATGCTGAAGAAATTTTGGCGTACATCTAACTCATTTATTCAATATATGCTTTTCTAACTTTTTTTCTCCGTCTATTAAAATAAAATATAATAATGAAATCAAGAAATGTTAAAAGATTGATATTCCGTCTTTTAAGAATTATTATACGATCATAAATAATATAAATCACACGGGCCAAGTTAGCGTCTTGATAGTCGTCGATTATGACGTTTCTCGAAGGCAAGAAATTCGAGGACACGTGGTGGATCTCGACATGACCGGAGCGACGAGAATACCGATTGCCATGAATGCGCAAGAAGACCGTGAACGTCTTCATCGTCTCTCGTACGTCGACGATGTCGGTGGCTAAAAACTCGTAGCCGGTAATTTCTCTGTATTTTACAAGATGTATACTTACTATATGATTTATACCGGCGAACGCGAGCGAGCAAACGTACGTAGAATCTTATGAACCCGATTAATAATGCATTGGACTTGCGCGTCGCTTTACGATTCTTCTCATTCGTGAAGTCGAATATTATATTTCTCTTGAAGTAAGACGGGATATTATAGTCTTAATTTAACAATCTGGTTGATTGAAATAGCGTTTCGCAAATGGGTAGATATCACACAGATGTGTCTAAATCAGGATGACTAATATTGAAAATGGTATACGAGAGATATCGGAATTGGAATACCCGAAATAGAAATTATACAAAAGACCGAGTCTCTAAATGATTAAAAAGTTATTTTAGAATACCGGTAATTCGCTGCACGGTCAACTGAATATTGTCTTTCTTCGTACTTATGCAGAAAAATTAACTAGAAATTTCTGTACTTTGAACAACATTATTTTCTCCACAGATGTTACCATCTTCCGGCATGAATGTAGCCTTTTTTCTTCAAATTAAAGCTACAATTTTATTAAAGTAATTTGTTAATTAACACTCGAGGCTATTATATTTTGCCAGCTTTATCTTTATCTCAAATCGCAATTTTTTTATACCTGTTAATGTATTTCGCCAACTTGGGTCTGTCACCCTTAAGCTGAAACCCGGTCCTGCCTGGTCTGTCTTTTTAATTTGTTGTCATACAAGGTAAAAAAAATCTACTTGAAATTTAATGTATAAGTACTGGAAGTTTTTATGCATAAACTGGTACATTAAATTTACAAGTGTGATGTAAAATTAATATATGTTATAGCAAATGCAACAATATAATTAAATTTTACAGTAAAAGTACTTGAATTTTAATAATTTGCTTTAATTTTACCGCAAAAGTACATTTATTTAATACCATAATTGTACGTTAAATATAGATGACAAGTTTGTGAATTAAAACGTTCAGTCTTTTTTCACAGATCTTTTTTTTTTTAAACTCATACCGACCAATTTACTAAATCACATTCTACACTGGTGCTGACCGAGCTCCGCCCCAGTTGCGGCTCCAGTCGACTGAAGAAAAAGAATTACAACTGTCGAGTTCATTTTTGCTCCATATACAGCTCAGCTCACGGAGCAACTTCATTTCTGAGAAGGAAGAAATGTACTTGAGGTCCCCGTCGACTCGTCCACGCGATGCTATGCTACGGCGACGGACCTCCCGCGAATCCGTCTCAAGTCGATAATACTTGTTCCCCATTGCCTTCCCCTTCTTTGACGCCTTGGCGTGAGCGCGCGTTACTCGCGCGGTTACAACTATCATACCCGGTGCGGCACATTTGAGATAAAGACTAATATCCAACGGGATCTCTCGGTGGCGTTCGGTGAAATTCTTCGAAACGGCATAAAATCTCTCTCACCCTGGTATTACTTACACACTTGGCGAGGTTTATTACACTCATTTGGCCAATTGCACGGAACACCTTACATTTGAACTAGGGGCAATAAAACTCACCTGCTTCTTTGACCCTCGAGGAAAGCTTTTTGTGAGCTTTCATTTAGCCCCTGTTAACTTTATTTCGCTTGTAGAGAAGCATAAAAAAGTGAATAAAATTGTTCGTAAATCAAAGGCCACTCCAGAATCTAAAGCACCTGGTTAACTTCCTACAATTCTATAATAATACGTGTTTTTCTTTCTTTGTGATTATCAATTTTTCTTTTTACTGTGGTTTCATTGTCGGTAATTATTATACAACATTGATCTGAAATAAAAAATCTCAATACCGAAAATAATAGAGAATAAATAAAAAATTAAAATTGATTCCAATTTCCTTCACTATCATTTTTTTTTCTTGCCTTGGTGTAATCAGCTCTTTTTTGCTGTGGTGTAATTTCATTGCCGATAATTATTATAACGAACTGATCTGTAAACTACACCGAGAGAACAAGTTTCATTGATTCACGGAAATCTTTGCCAATGAAATGAAATACTTGAATTTCAATACTATCTTTTCTTTGAATCATCTCAAACTCAATGAAAAGTAGTGACATTGATTCGAAGAAACATTTTTTTAAACCAATGAACCTTTTTCATTGATTTCAAAGATATCGTCTCTGATTCAATGAAACCTTCTTCTTACTAGCTCAAAATTTCGAAACCTATTTTTTCCTGAAGTACGCGGCAGATAAAGCTCACACGGAAAAAAAGATTAGTTGCCATAACCAAGAAATGAGTTGACACAACCAGTCGATTGTTCTATTTCCCTAGCAACTCAAATGGTAATACCAACGATTCGAATGATAATACCGATGATTCGAATGCACGGAAAAAAAGGCTTGGTTGGAACTACCAAGTGCTATGGTTATATATGCGCCAGACAATTAATTGGTTAGACCAACCAAGTAATTTGTTAGGCTACCAATTTCTTGGTTGGTCTAACCAAGTCACTTGGTTAGCTTACCAAGTCATTTGGTTGGTCTAACCAAGTCACTTGGTTAACTTACCAAGTCACTTGGTTAGACTAACCAAGAAATTGGTAGCCTAACCAAGAAATTGGTCGGTCTAACCAATTAATTGTCTGGCGCATATATAACCATAGCACTTGGTTGTTTCAACCAAGCCTTTCTTTCCGTGTGGTAGTCCCAACGATTGGATTAGTTAACCTAACTAATCCAATCGAGAACTAATCGTGAATAGTTGAACTTACTATTCGATATGGTTGAGGCAACTCATTTTTTAGACATTGTGTACAGCAAATCGAAAACGAAGTTGCCACAGCCAAACATTTCTTTCCGTGCATATTTTGTGAGTATGTAAGGAAGTACGGCAGAAATAGGCTAAGCTTCTGGCTTCTCAAAACTCGAAGCCGTTCGTTCGGGAGAGCCGGAAAACAAAAAAGTGAAGTTAGGTGCTAGAGAAAGATTAATGAAAACGTTTCTTTGAATCAATAAAAAGGTCTCTTTAGAACAATGAAACTGTTTCTTTATTATATGCTGACTAAGTAAATCTTTATTTACAGGCAATGAAATGTTCTCTTTAAAATTCAAATGCACGATTTCATTGAAATCAATGAAAAAACAATCAATCCACCCATTTTTTTCGTGTCAATGAAATTTTTTCTCTCGGTGTAATAATTGATTGATTGATTGATTTGCTTTATTTAGCTTTTAGCTACTCCGCGGGTTTTTCCGGTATTACATTTCGATCACAGCTGTTACATTTTTGCATTTTATTTCACACTTCCTTCATACTTATTACTATCCTTATTACTACATCTCTATTGGTTCCTAATTATTCAAACACACATCTTCATTTTTTGCTCTCAGTTCATCCCACAGCATGCATTTGAATTTCATCTCATTTTCTGTATTCTTGACAGTTGCGCTCAGCTGGTTATACTTCTAAAACCTTCCTGCACTATCGACTTTTCGGCTGTTACCGTTCTAGTTCGTCTAATTACCAGATTATCTTTTTGTCTTGTGTTGTACCCGTGGGTTTCGCTCACACTTGTTGTCAATTCTTCATCTTATACACTAACGTATACACCTTCAACATTACAATTTGCTTAACATTAATTACATCTAACACGTACAGCATTTCTTTGATCGGGGCGAACATAATTGTCATCAAAATGGATCGCATTGTTCGATTTTGCGTGCGCTGCAATAGGGTCATTCCATACTACAGTTCAGCAGCACTGTGTTGCAGTATTCGTAGTGTGGTTCTATTATGGTCTTATAAACAATTGCCCTAGTTTGCAAACTTAAACTTCTTTTTATTCTATTTAGGAAGTCTACTTTTTCCCCTATTTTTTTCGCTACATACCACGGATGTTCCCCAAACAACAGGTGTTCATCTATTCCTACACCGAGGTACTTGATTTTCGTTACTTCCGCTATTTTGTCATTATCGATCTTTATTACACACTTGTTTTTGACATTCCACTTTCTTGGATCATTACCCGGCATAAATACGGTTTTCGATACATTTATTTTCAAGGAATTAAGTTTCATCCATTTGTCCAATCGATTTAGTTCGGTGTTTAAAACATTTTCTATAGTTACAATAGTTAATATAGTTACACTACACACATACAATATCATGTCATCGGCAAATAACTTATATGTACAACCACATTCTTCTAGCTAAATAATAAATAAAGAATAAAGCCGAAATCAAAACCGATTTTCAGATGTTTTTCACGCAGCAACTTTTATGCTAACCGATGAGATGATATTACTCTATATCTATATATGTCTTAACTTACGCTCACTACGTGTGAGGAAAGGTCAGCACTTAAAGTGCGAGTTTCTCAGTCACGTTTCCCTGGGCGAGACCATCGCGAGGCGATACGTTGAGAAGTATAGTTGAAGTTGGTGGTGGTGGTATTGGAGGCGGAGGCTCCTATAATTTTCGCTGCCAAGTCGTATTTCATCGAAATGGAGGAGTGAGCGACGCGCGCGCGCGTTCGCTCGCGTGGTCTACCTCGTCCATGTACTCGTATCGTAAACTATACACAGGAGGAGTGCTTAAACTAGTATAAATCCGTTTCCCAAGCGTGTGCGCGCGTTACGAACGCTTCTGCTGCTCTTCCGACCTGCTGGATTTGTCCGGATTTACCAAAGTACTTACTACTCCCTACGTCACACATATGTAGGGATACATTAAGCTCGCACAGCTCCCTTACTGCTTTTTCTCATACCAAACCGTATTTACTTGCTCCGCTCTAAAATTTCGACGTGTTACCTTCTCACGCAATATAATATCAGGATTGCAATTTTCTGCACTGTGAAAAAAATTTACTTGAAATTTAGTGTACTTTTACTGGAAGTTTTCATTCATAAACTAGTATATTAAATTTAGTATACAAGTTGTAAGAATCGACTGAAATTTTCGGTTTATATTTCACGCGACAATCTTCGATGTGAGATCGATAATATATGTATCAATGGAGCCATATATTATCGATCACTAATATACGAAGATACACCGAGAGAAAAAGTTTCATTGATTCACGGACATCTTTGCCAATGAAATGAAATACTTGAATTTCAATACTATCTTTTCTTTGAATAATCTCAAACTCAATGAAAAGTAGTGAGATTGATTTGAAGAAACATTTCTTTAAACCAAGGAACCTTTTTCATTGATTTCAAAGATATCGTCTCTGATTCAATGAAACCTTCTTCTTATCAGCTCAAAATGTCAAAACCTATTTTTTCCTGAAATACACGACAGATAGAGTTCAAATTTGGTGGGTATGTAAGGAAGTACGGCAGAAATAGGCTAAGCTTCTGGCTCCTCGAAACTCGAAGCCGTTCGTTCGGGAGAACCGGAAACCAAAAAAGTGAGGTTAGGTGCAAGAGAGAGATCAATGAAAACGTTTCTTTGAACCAATAAAAACGTCTCTTTAAAACAATGAAACTGTTTCTTTATTATATGCTCACTAAGTAAATCTTTATTTACAGGCAATGAAATTCAAATGCACTATTTTATTGAAATCAATGAAAAAAAAATCAATCCACCCATTTCTTTGGCGTCAGTGAAATCTTTTCTCTCGGTGTAGTGACCGACGGTATGTACCGGACTAACACTCTTTTCTCGTGACTGCCTTGCTGAGCAGACGTGTTCATGCATTGTAATACTTAACACGTTCAAATTTGACGAGACATTTTATATATTTGTGCCGGCCGGTAATTTTCACGACATTCTTAAAGACTGAATATCAAAGTTAAGTATTCATATTTATTTTTTTACTCTTATATTGAGAGTAAAAGAGAGAAATTATATATATATTTTTTATCTTTTTGTGTTTTTAAAAGGACTTATTTTCCTTATATTCTGAATATATATAAATATTTATAATATTATTATTGCAATCGTATATTCTATAAATTGTAAAACGGTGATATATATTGTGTACTGTATGAATGTGTGTATGGTTTTGTATGTGTGTAAAAGGTTAAATATTGTTTATTATTATTGTTGTTTATTGTTTTAGTTATTATTTATATTCGGGAATGTTTAACGTTAAAAGTCATCATTTTGATAAAATTTAATGCTAAAAAAGCTTAATCTTGTTTTTTGTTTATCGCGAATTTTCTTTTGAAAATAACATTTATAATTGAAATCATAGTTTCACTGCAAAGTGTAATGTAAAATTAATGTATGGCACAGCACATTCAATAATTTACTTTAATTTTACTGGAAAATTACATGAATTTTATACTACAATTGTATATTTCGATGACGAGTTTATGAATAAAAATTTCCAATCTTTTCTAACAGTGTGGCTGAGGTGAAAATATTTCTTTGTCGTTTTGTCTGAATAACCGGAAAATAAAAAAAAATTATATTTTATATCAATTTTATTAATTTTATACTTTTGAAATTCATCTAGTTTTCCACTGATAGCAATGGACACACGATAGGCTTGTGGCTTCATCTAGAATTTTTCTTCACTCCATCTATATTTTCTCTGCCATTATTAAGTGTGTGCTTTTTTAAAAACTACACATGTTTGGTTACTACGTTATACTTCTCTTGATGTTTATTTGAACCATGTATACAAGTAATGATTTCTGCATAATGCTAATAAATATCTGTAAAAAAAATGTCCCTTGGAATAAATTAACGTTACTCTTCACGTTCTTTAAGGCTTTCAAGTAATTTTTTTGCAATTTGAGATTATTCATGGCATTTGTAATTGCAGAAACAATTAAATAACAATATTTCTTTGATTATATTAAGAATAAGTAAAAAAATTGTATTATTCCAATGGTCGATCAACTCTGTCGATGTAATAAAAGAAGTAAACTCGATCAGTGAATGTCATAGCTGCTGAACTGCCTTAGAAAGCAGTAAACGAAAAAGAAACGATATGACGATTCCACATAAAACTACCCATCTCATCTCCCTCTTTACGCCATAAAGACCTTTCGACTTGTGTGTATGTCTCTCAACATATCGTTCGTAGCCGGAAGTTTGCAGCCTCGACGGAAACATTCCTCTCATATCGTACTATTCTTGAAATATCGTAAAAAAGCTTTTCAATAATGCATATCAAGCAAATTGCTCATTCGAGAAATCTCAACGATTCGTCTTGTGCGATGGTAGGATGAGCGGTATGGATGGATGGATCATCGTCGACAATGCAATGCGTCAAATATCTTCTCGACGGTATCGATAAAGTGTCAGGATGATTGAAAAATGCGATCGATCCGAGTTCTTCAGTCGTTTCAGACTTTTATTTCCTTAATACTGTATGGTATAATAGCTGGTTATTTCTCTCATTGCTGTATGGTACGGAATACGACTGCGATTGCGACGACGACGGCGACGAAGCTCTCATCTCTCTATCCTCGGGCTGAAAGATCTTCGCGCGTTCGTGGAAGCGTCAGGCGCCACCGAGAGATCCTCTTGTGATTCCCGATAGATACGTTAAGAGTGAAGAAGAGATGCGACGGGACTAGCGACGTGGCGGAGTCTTTCCGACCGGTATACATATGGTTCATTCCATACCAAGTGGGCCACCCAAATTTAGTATGGTCGCAAAAAATCTTTATAATTTTTTCAAAAGTTGTTTAGAGTATCACGAACATCTACAAATTATTTCAGAATTTTAGCACCTATGATTTTCCCAAATTTTAATAACTTTTTTTTTTTCAATTCGCCGTATAATCAAAATCACCGATCGTATGAAAAATTTGTTCCTGCATAAAATTTAAGTTTTTGAATGTACTTTTTATTTAAAAAATTTCAATAGGTGCACAAAAAAAAATTCCGCCATTTTTTGACAAAATAACGTAATAATATTTATTTTCGTTGAGAGAGAACATTCCGATTTTACTCAAAATTTTGCAGAATTTCCAATATTATGTTTACAAACTACAGAAAAATTGGCGAATGAATGACTGGTTTTAGGACTAAATCTTCCTAGAAAATGTCTCCCAGGTCAAAATCTCCCCGGACGAAATCCCCGCACACAATATTCTCTCGGACAAAAATTCTCTAAAGACTTAAAGAACCTGAAGAACTTAAAGAACCTAAAGAACAAATAAAAGGAAAAAACCAAACCAATTAACTCCCTAAACAAACGAACGTCAACCAAACTAACGCCCCAAAGAACCTAAATAACCTAAATATAAGGAAAATACCAAACCAATTAACTCCCTAAAGAAACGAACGCCAACCTAACTAACGCCCTAAAGAACCTAAAGAACAAATATAATGAAAATACCAAAATAATTAATTCTCTAAAGAAACGAACGTCAACTTAACTAACGCCCTAAAGAACTTAAAGAAATCAATATAAGTGTATGATTCGCGTGATAATTTATCATTGTGATTATTTCTCATTGTGATATTTTATTGTATAATCAAACGCCCGTGATATTTCGTCGTGTGATAATTTGACTTTTATATTATGTCATGTCACCATATTATTCGTGCGGATAAACGGCTTCAAATCGGTGATTAAAACCTGAATTTTCGTCCGGGGAGATTTTGGACGGGGGGGTATTTTATCCGGGGGAGGTTTTGAGAGATTTTGTCCGAGGAAATAGAGTTCGGATACCGATGACTCACTTGGTATGGAATGACTCGTATATACATATGCCTACCGAGCAGCCTACAACATATATATATATATATATATATGTATTTGTCGTAAAGTATTGCGCGGTTGAGCGTATGGAACGAGAATATCCACCGCGGGGGTTCTACTATACGGGGAATGTATAGTAGATACTATGCGGGCAGAGGTAAAGAGGTATTATATAGCTAGAGACGTTGTGAGCCCTACGTGTATATATATTCGCGTATATCCCGGTACCGTCCGGCTTTCTCCCGTGAAAGAGTTGCGAGAGCTCTTCTAGCACGAGAACTCGTGGTCGCCAAGAGGATTCGTATGTACAGCGCGCGCCCGCGGTGTAAGATCATCACGAATTTACGATCGACGAAAAGTATAACTATTCCTGACGGCTCGACGTGCCCGACGACGCGTCGTGCACATGCAGTTCATTCCCCGGTGCATCAGTTCTCTTTTTTTTATCGTTGAATTATTATAGAGCAATAGATGCGGTAATATAGTGCACAGTGATATAGCAAGGGATACGGGACGTTTCAGACCGAACCCATTTTATTGTGAGCCTTGTATTTTATTTATTTATTAGAATGAAAATGTATTTTGAAATCATTTTCAGTCGTAGTATTTATTTTTCATTAAATTCAAGCATTTTTCACTCACGTCAAGCTTCCTTTCAGTTGATAAAAATATATTTTGGATTTAGATAGAATATTTTCCTAATATAATTCCACTGCTTCTTATATTTTTTACACAGATAAAGGGTAACAAAAAAATGCTTGTCGAAGAATAAAGCATTTTTGAATAATATTTTGTTTCGACATTTTCCATTCCGAATCATATTAAACCGCTTTATGTTAATTTTTTAATTCATTTTCAATGTTAATTTGCCAAATATTGCTTTTTTATTTTTTTGAGAGACTTTTGCTTTTTACACAAATAATCGGCTTTTTTTGTTTAAAATTACAATGAAATCGTTGAAATTTTCATAGCAGGCAAATCTTTTTAAAATAAGGGTGCAAAGTTGAACTTTGCACATTGCTTCCTCATTCATTTTCATCTTTCGCAATGCCGCCTCTATGAGGAAGTTTCTTTATTTTATATTCGGCTTCCTCATAGAGGGAGCTTTGTGGAAATGAAAATGATTGACGAAGCAATGTGCAAAGTTTTACTTTGCATTCTTATTTTAAATACAAATTAGAGAAGTACGAAAACAAAAATTTTCATAAATTCAGAATTCTATAAAATCTAAACCGCTTTATGTATTTCGCTTAAATTCAATACCGATCGTCATTTTTCATTGCTTTATTCGTCAAAAACTGTTAAAGCTCATTATCTAAAAAATGGTGGCATCTACAGAACATACAGAGATTTTTTAAAAAATTCAATGTCTTATAAAATCTGAACCACTTTACCAATCGTCACCAAATTCGATATCTACTACAACTGGATGTTAATTTTACCTTGCAAAAGATTTGATCAGTTTTAGTCGAACTTAACTTGAATAAGAACAAAAACAAAATTTTTTCGGAAATTCAAAATTGTATAAAATCTGAACCGCTTTATGGATTTCGCTCAAATTCAATACCGACCTTCATTTTTCATTTCTCTATTTGTCCAAAACTATTTAACTAATTAGCTAAAACATTGCGGAAGCTAGAGAACATACAGACATTTTTCGAAAAATTGAAAGGTTTATAAGATCTGAATTTTTTTTTCAATTTTTTCGAAAATGTATACATAGGAAGGGGCGTTGCTCCTCTACCAGCGTGCCAAATTTCAGCTTAATTGTTAAAGCCGTTTTCGAGATACAGCGGTTTGAATTTTGCAAGCGTGCCACACACATACATACATACATACATACATCCGGACATTTTTTCTAAACCATTTTTCTCGACGTTTTGGTCCATTCTGAGTGTCCTGACATAAAAATCTTGAAAAAACATTCTTTTACGAAAACTTTTCCTCTATGAGGAAGAAAAAAGAAAGGAATTTGCTACTTGGTCGGTTTTGCCTCGAATGGCCCATATGTAGTACACGGTGGGGCTATATTTATACGTGTGTACTTACAGTGAAGCCTCCTTGATCCTCTGCAATGCGAGAAGTGCCGCGGACGACGATACAAACATAGGATCGGGCGTTTCCATTCCGCAAACGGAAACATCCCTGTCTCGTTCCCTTTCCCGCTCTCGTTGTCGTTCTCTCTCTCGTTCCCTGTGTTCACGATCTCGCTCCCGTTCCCTCGTTTCTCTTGGCTCCCTTATTCTCTCTCGTTCCTGCTGCTGTCGTTCCCTCTCGCATTCTCGTTCTCGTTCCCTCACCCTCTCGCGCTCCCTCTCACGATCCCGTTTCCGGTCTCTCTCGACATCTCTTTCCCTCACTATGTCAACGAGTGGCAGGGCTGGCGACACTGTAACAAACAACAAATATCGAATAAATAAACATTTTCAACAATTATCGAGATAATTGCGTGAAATGAAAAAAATATAAAAATAATTAGATGCAAAAATTTGTGTTGGACTCATGGATTAAAAATATATTGAAGAAGAAATATATTTAAAAATTACCATAGTAAATATAATTTTCGTCAGTTTCTATGTCAGAAATATATTTTAAGTATATCTTGCATATATCTTAGTCATATTTTCGGCCCCAATAGATTTCGCGTATATCCTTAAATTTATAACTCTTACACTGCTAAAAATACTTGGAAATTCAATGACCCGTTTTTTGTTCATAATCTAGTATACTAAATTTAATATACAGGCATTATATCAAATTGAACTATTTCTATATATTGCGCACAACTTGTTAAAATGATTTTTCGTGTAGCATACATTAATTTCATACCATAATTGCATATTAAATTTAATAAACAATTTTATGGACAACATCTTGCAGTACCAGTGTATTCAGTTTAAAAAGATTAATAAATGGAAACAACATTACTTTACGTGAAATGTATAAATAAAAATGACAATAATTTTTAATTCAGACAACGAAATAAAACAAAAACGTTTAAGTGATTCGTAACTTTGCCTCATCAACATTACAATCGTAAGATGTGAATAAAAAGTTATCAGCATGACGATCGGAATCGTATCAACATTGTAACAGATTCTCGTATATCATATTGCTTTGCAAATGATATAAGAATCTATCAACGCGGGGTGTAATCGTGCAGATAATCTAGTGGGGGAATCGCTTCGCGTAGAAAGGTCCTGCGGTGCGATCGACCGCAAGTAGATCGATTCTAATCTCGATGACAAACTCGCGCGTTGATCGTGCGCGCCCCGTCGACACACGGTTTTTCTTTTTTTATTTTTTTTCCCCCTTTATTTATCCCCCCCCCCCCCCCCCCCCCTCTTTCTCTCTCCCTTGCATTACTCGTTGCACTGTGCACCGCACCGGTTGCAACCGGTGAATGCGCTATTTGTGCTGCTGCACATTCTGGCTCTAGCGCTTAGCGCACGTTTGGCATAACTGGAGAGACATTGCCGAGCGTTTGCTGCACCGGCGAGCGCGCATAGTCGTGCAACAAAAACGTCGAATGACGATTTATGCGCTATACGTCTCGAGCAGGGGAAGATCGATCGCGATCGAAGATCGATCGTTCGATGACTGCCGCCCAGTTGCACGCACGATCTACGACCTTGTCGTCGATTCCGAGCTCCCGCTGCGTGTGTACATAGTATTAGCTGCGTGCACGGTAGCTGCACATGCGGTAGCCATGTATATGGGTAATTCCACACCAAGTGGGCCACTCAAATTTAGCATGATCGCAAAAAGTCTTCATAATTTATTCAAAAGTTTTTTAGAATATCACAAACATTCATAAATTATTTCAGAATTTTAGCACCTATTGTTTGCCCAAAATTTAATAACGATTTTTTCAAATCCATTTTTTTCAGTTCGCTGTATATTCCAAATTATCGTTCGTACAAAAAATTTGTGAGCATGTAAAATTCAAGTTTTTTAATGTACTTTTTGATACAAATTTTTGTATAGCCGCTGAAAACGAATTTCCGCCATTTTTTGAGAAAATAAAGTAATTTTTTTTTTTGGGACAGAATGTAAGGATTTTGTATAAATTTCAGAGAATTTTCATTATTATGCTTGCAAACTGCAGAAAAATTGGCGTGGTGGCAAATTAATGGCACACTTGGTATGGATTGACCGATATATGTGCACTCAACATTACAACGCGCCTTGCAGCTATGCGTTTTCCGCATGGTCTAGATCTCTCGATTAATCGAAGGGTATGCCGATGCCTGCGACATTCGAATTCAAGGACTGTACGAGATGACTTTTCAGTCCATCTATTTTCACTGAACTATCAATTTACAGCACTATATGGGTCATGATTTAGGCATACCAAGGTCGTTATCAGAGACATGAGAAAGATTAATTTATTTATTTAATTTATTAACGGATTTCTCCTTATACATCATATATACATTTTTAGCATAGAGTGACAGTTTGAAAATTCCATATTATAACAACAACAACAACAAAAAAGATATATATATATATACATAAAGGAGGAAAAAATATATTTTTTGAGCCGTAGTCTGAATTAAAAGTTATTGTCATTTTTGTTTATACATTTCACGTAAAGTATCCCAGGCCTAATTTTTGTTGTTGTTACAACTAAATTCATTTATTAATTTTTTAATTTCATTTCGTTTTGTTTTTTAGTTCATATTTTTCAACTTTAAGTGCGATTACACCGAGAAAAAAGATTTGGTAATATTAACTAAAATTATCTATTCAACATTTAATTATTTCAATCAACGAAAATTTACTTTCCCTCCAACAAATATGTATTTCATTCAATTTTTCAGTTTTTTTATTTTCAACATATTTATTTATTTGAATCATCTTTCACTTTGCAGCGGATACTAAAAAAAATATTTTATTTATTGCTTAATAAATACTTTCTTAATCCGGAAAAAAGATCTAGTTAAAACGACCAAATACATGTATTAGATATTTTTTAATAAAATCAATTAGAACTATCTTATAATCCAATATATATTTATTTCATTTCATCATTGGAGTTTATTATTATCAACATGCAACATTTATCGATTTGATTTAATTCTTGTCGTATATTTATATAAAAATTATATATTCTTTAAATCGCCTTCGACGGTCCCCAGAGTTAAGCAGCATTATTTGCGGTCATAACTTGGATGGGTGACCGCTTAGCCGCGCCCCTTGGTTTGCGCACCAACTGCTGAGCGGGAGGCAGTTTCTGAGCTTTTAAGGGAAGTGAGAAATATCCCAATAAAAAAATAGTATATTATACTACAAGGGCAGAAAGTTGAGATTCCTGGACTGCGCGCAGTGGATTGCAGGAATCTCAACTTTCTGCTGGAATCTCAACTGGAGTGCAGTTCAGGGCTCTCAAATTTCTGCCTGTGTAGTGTATACTATTTTTCTTTATACTTGGCCGAAAGTACGAAAAAAATTGCATTTTTGTATTGAAAGATATTGATGCCTGCCCCGACATTTGCGGCACGAGCGAAGCGAGTGTTGCTGGTCGGGGGCAGGCATCAAATCAAATACATCGGAATAGACACTACTTTTCTAAAAAACATTAATTTGATTATGGAAGCCTAATTTTATTAGTATGTTTTTGAGTATATATCACTTACTGATTTATCCTAACTGTTAAACTTTAGCATACATCAATTGTAAATAAACTTTGAGGTTATGCAGGCAAGATGTATAGAGTATTAATGCGCGCGAATACGTTACTATTCCCGTTGTATAGAGGGCACGTGTATAGCTTGACCAACACATGAATGACATGTGTATAAACACAGTGAGCGACTCTTGACTTTCGGCCGTCTTGTGTGTGTGTGGGTCGGTCTCAGTGCACGAGTAATTTCTTTCGGCCCGCTGTCGCAGAGCGCATGCGCGTCTCTACCGAGACATAAAAATTAGCCTTTCTGCCGTGATATCGCGGCAGGAGGGACGTACTTTCGGCATAGTATGAAGAAATAGTATATTGTGCAACAAGGGCCGAAAGTTGGCGATTGCGACGAGTGTGAGGTTTGCCGTCCGAGTGAAGCGAGGGCTGCAATCACCCGAGTCGCAAACGCCAATTTTGGCCCGTGTTGCACACCATATTTTTTTGTAACAAGTGCATGAATAGTGGTGTTTTGAATGGTAGTTTTGCGGGACAAACAGTGAAAAGAAAGGTTACCAACTTTTCACCCTAGGATCGAAAGTGAAGGAATCGCAAACTGCGCATGCACCAATCTATCGTTTCAACACTGCTATGAAACTAGCCACTTTCGGCCCGCATGAAAAACTGCCATGAAAAGCACAGCTGTTCGTGCACGTGTTACAAAATAGTATATTGCGCAACAAGGACCGAAAACGCTGGGTCGTAAACGCCCATTTTGGCCCGTGTTACACACCATACTTTTTGTAACAAGTGCATGAATAGTGGTGCTTTGTATGGTAGTTTTGCGGGACGAACATTGAAAAGTGAGGTTACCAACTTTCCACCCTAGGGTCGAAAGTGAAACAGCAGGGTCGAAAGTGAAGGAATCGTGAACTGCGCATGCGCCAACCTATCGTTTCAACACTGCTAAGAAAGTAGCCACTTTCGGCCCGCAAAACTGCCATGAAAAGCACCGCTGTTCATGCACGTGTTACAAAAAAGATTTTTTTCCTTTTAATCAACATTTATATAACTGCCGACCCAAATAAATATTTCTTAGATTTGAATACATTTACTATTCAACAAGTATATTAATTACAAATAAAAAAATTTATTTGAGATGAATGGAAGTCTAGTAGGTCGGCATCCAAATAAGAAATTTTATTTCCGATGCGTAGATTCTAGTTTCGTTAACAAGATCTTTTTTCTGGGTGCATTGTCAATTATACAGAAGAGGGGATAGTATTTTACCTTCCAGAATAATTAAAATAAACGTATGATAATTTAACAATATTATTAGGGGCATCTTGGCGATAGGAGATAACAGACCATTGAGTTTCTCGCGCTCGGCGTGACGTCCTATGCACAGTCTTGGTACATAACGATTGGAGAACCTCCTAGGATGAGTCGGAGATGCAGAGGAAATGGGAAAAGGAGGAAACGAGTGAGAGGAAGCATTTGTATAATCACTAATTAACCTTGTAATCGGGCCTCGGGTGGTACAAAGTGGTTACATCTTGGAAACTCGCGGTTCAAATAGGCATACTGTTAGAAGTGGACGGTCGCACTCACGCGGTTTTGCATTCCGCGAGCTGGTTCTCCCTCTGCAACAGATGCGATTGAGGCGAGGCGAGGATAGTGCCCTGTGCGCAGAATATACATAAGTACCAACAGTATTATACGGAAAATTCCAAGGTACACCGCTAATGGTGAGTATATTATTTTAATCGGTCAGTACGTGACGGGACTGGCGGTTTAGCTCTGCTCGTGTGGCCAAGAAAGTGACCAAGATGACCGTCTTCTCGTGTCGTAAATAAATGGCTTACAGTTCGTTAAATCGACTGGAACATAAACAATCACGATAAGACAAAATGTGTGTAAGACAGAGAGAGAGAAAGAAAGTGAGAGCGTTTGGAGGAAAAAAAATCCTTTTTTTCAATCTCAGCAGTTCAATGCTACTTTGAACTTCCCGTGTAATAATAGGCTTCGCAAAATAATGTACTCTGATCTCCAGTCTCGTCACCATTTTTTTTGCCTTTCCTTTTTGTTTTTATCAACGTCGTAACGAATGTAAACCGTGGTTCTGTGACATTGTTTACGAGCGGGTTAATGGCTTTGCGAAAGGGGGCAGAACGGTTTCGAAAGAAAAAGACGGGGCATGAAAAAAAGTGGATGCGGTTTGACTTTAACAACTCCGGTGCTGGACGGGCGTGTCCGTCCTCTTGTGGATGATGATCGTAGGGTAGTGGGCTGCTGAGCATATTACTGTAGTACTCACTGTAGAAAATACAGGTGGATCTGATGTGTAAGCTCGTTAACAATTTTCTACCCTAGAAATTGAGGTAGGGTTAAAGGTATAGCAGTTTCTCCATTCAACATCTTCTCCAGCTTGATGGATTGCTAAGAAAATCGCAGATTCTCTACACTGAAAGAAAAAAAAGATACTTGTAACTATAAATTTATAGTGAAATACAACCTCAGCTATTTAAAAAAAAGTTACCTGTACTAGTTATTTATAGTCAATACAACGGATAATAATAGTTATCGTAACAAAAAATATATTTTTCTGAAAATATATCGATAGATGCGACCTACTAGTCATAGAAAAGATAATCACAAGTATAGTACACGGAAAAAAATGTTTGGTTGTGGCAACTACGTTTTCGATTTGCTGTACACAATGTCTAAAAAATTAGTTGCCTCAACCATATCGAATAGTAACCTCAATTTAGTCCTTCACGATTAGTTCTTGATTGGATTAGTTAGGTTAATTAATCCAATTGGTGAGACTACCACACGAATAGTTGGGACTACCATTCGAATCGTCGGTATTACCATTCGAATCGTTGGTATTACCATTTGAGTTGCTAGGGAAATAGAATAATCGATTGGTTGTGTCAATTCATTTCTTGATTATGGCAACTAATCTTTTTTTTCCGTGTATTGTTTGAGAAATTATTTAACAATTTTGGAATGGTCATTCGAACTACAATAATAAAGTTGTTCAAACTATAAGAAAATAGCTAAGGTTGTTATATTTCACTATATGTCTACTGTTAAAGTAACTAGGACATTATTTAAGCCAACTATAGAATTAGTTACAGTAACTATGACGTAATTAATTTAACCAATAAATCAGTTAAAATAACTATTCAAATTATTGAATGGACTAAAAATCTACAGTTATGGCTTAATATTTGCCTAAACTACCGCGATTTCTCAGTGTATTGCAATGAAAATCGCAGATTCTCTATTGCAACAAAAATTGCAGATTTTCCATTGCAAAGAAAATAGACGATTCCCTATTTCAACAAAAATTGCAGATTCTCTATTGTAATGAAAATCGCAGATTCTTTCTTGCAATGAAAATCGCAGATTCTTTATTGCAAAGAAAATCGCAGATTCTCTATTGCAAAGAAAATAGACGATTCTCTATTTCAACAAAAATTGCAGATTCTCTATTGCAATGAAAATCGCAGATTCTTAATTGCAATAAAAATCGCAGATTCTTTATTGCAAACAAAATAGACGATTCCCTATTTCAACAAAAATTGCAGATTCTCGATTGCAATGAAAATTGCAGATTCTTTATTGCAATGAAAATCGCAGATTCTTTATTGCAATGAAAATCGCAGATTCTCTATTGCAATGAAAATCGCAGATTCTTTATTGCAAAGAAAATCGCAGATTCTCTATTGCAAAAAAATCGCAGATTCTCTATTGCAAAGAAAATTGCAGATCCTCTATTGCAAAGAAAATAGCAGATGTTCTATTGTAAAGAAAATATTGTGATGAAATTCGCAGATTCTTCTGCTGCGCATAAACTTTTGTTTTCTGAGATGCAGGGGATATAAAGACGGTGACATTCTCTTGCAACTCGTAGGTTTTCCGTTCTACGCGCTGTTGCAATGTTCTCGGGTGTAAGCGCAGTCAGGGGTTCATGGATGAGCGAATACGGTTTATGGACCCGTATATACGGCGTATATAGATATCGCAGCTATTGGCTCTGTATACAGCGGGATAACATTTCATAAGTATTTACGAGATTGTGGGAAACTCTCGTAGTTTAACATCTAACTTGCGTACAGCATCACTTTTGAAATACAGATATATCAATTTCTATGAAAGTCGAATTAATTATATCTACAAAACACTGCGACATAACATTTTTTAAAGAAATTTTTGGCTTGCTGATTATCTTAGGAGTGCGTAAAAGTTTAGAAACCCATAAATTCTCCATAGCTCATTTGCAATAGTTAGATTCTTTTGCCAGAGAGCAAAAAAAAACTCGGTTTCAAGATTCAAAAGAATGTTTTTTTTTTTAAATGACAGATAAATAACAGAGGTATCTGTGAATAAATATCAGGAATTTCGATATTAGCTTGGAGAATATACATTTTATTACATTTTATTACAAGACGAGGAAATGCAGGGAAAATAATGTAAATTATAATAAATTCATCGCACACTTTATTCCACAAACTTACATGGTTATTTTTCAATACAACGATTTCAAAGAAGACAATCGTAGTTACAAGAGTTTTATGTATATATTGACTAGATTAATTATATAGACCACATAAACTTTCATAATGTATTTACTGGACAATCTTAGGCGCTGTTCGATGCTTGGTTGTTGTCCAGATTCTCAGTCTGAGGTATTATTGGACAATTTGGAAATCGAATAAAATTGTACTGTAGTATTTCTAGGCTATATATATTCCACAAAAACAGATAACATTTATCGCCTTGGACAAATAATATCCTTTGTTGAGGAATTTTTTTTTTTTTTTTTAATTTATTGTCATATTGAATATAGCAATATGTATATATATATATAATTTATTATTAGTATATTATTATATTGTCATTCATTTACGGTATAGTTGCAACAATTATCAAATCAATGATATTGATCAACAATATTAAGTTGGCTCTGCAGATTCATATAACATATTGATACTGGAATGTATCGACTGTTTGTAAACATTGATGATGCAGCCTTCCAGCCAAAAATCACCCTCGATGTACATGATATAAAAAATATATTAAACATCCAAAATAACTATGAATATATAAAAGAATTCGAATGTTTAGTGAATTTCAAAATTGTATAGCAATGTATGAACTACGACATTTTGTTTTTTCAATAAAAAATTACCAATTCTATTGCAACTATATAGCAGATATTGTGTATGCATGTATATATATATATGTATTCGTGTAAATAATACTAGAACAATCATTAGTTTTTCGTTAGGCAGCGCCAAAAAGGTACGAGTTTAATATATTCTTTAGGAGCTTTTATCTTTTCTTCGACTAATTGCTCATCTTTATAAACTGTGGCAGCTTAGATTGGTATAAGCGAAACACGTTGACTTTCTATCGTTATGATAGCAATGCAGATAGAAGTATCATTTTTTACCATAAAAGTAACGATACTTCATATTCATTTTTCAATTTTTCGTTTAATTTTTTCGACACGTTTAGAAATTTAGCGATTGTTTGAAATATCGCTATAGTCAAAAGGCAGCTACGTATGTTTTCAGCGCTGTTAGTTGAGAGTTATTGAATAGTTACGCTATTAATCGTTGCTTTGTTCTGTTTCACAGAAGAAAAAACTTTACTCGTAATTGATTTGATCATTCGGATAGGCTAATGGCGATTTCTCTTGTCCAGCCATGTTCATAGCAGTTGTACCCTGAATATCACCATAGGCGGGTAATTCTGGATCTTGCTGTGTATAACCTGACCGTGGTTGTTCCAATTGATCGAGTTCCAAGACACGACAACGTACGACTTCCCAATAATACAGTTGGAACACTGCAATAATGAAAATCACGAGTTAACATAAGACCAAAATGTTCCAATGACAACAATTTTAAACCAATTTTCTTTGACTTACGGATGAGTATTGACATCAAAATGAAGATGAAGAAGCCAAGGTAAAATAAGCCGATATAAAATAGTGATAGAACCGCGATGAGTTCCACCACTGCTAAGAGTATCAAACCGAGGAGTCCCATGTATACATACGGCATCATAAATTTCTTATCACCCTGGATATAATATATTGTGTTAATATACATTGATTATTTATATGTGTCCTTAGTTCACGTCTACCAACCTTGAAGTTACCGTAAACCATAGACGCAGTTATGACCATTGTTAAAATATTGACGAGGGTCTTAATCACTTTTCCTGTAGTCGTTTTACCGTGAACGGCATCTACAAAAGCGGTCGATTCGTTGTCTATTTCGTTTGGATCTACACTCTGGGTGAGGAGTACTATTGTCGAGATAAACAAACCGACCTATCGAAAATCACGCAAATGAGGTTACAAGTTTTAATCTAATTGTCCACGTAAAATTGCATAGGCCGCCGATGATATCGAACTTACTGTGTTAAACACGCCTATAATAGTCGAACCCGTTTTAAGGCTGAAACAACAGCAGCATACTTTTGTGTGGAATTTGGCATCAAAATCTGCAAAACAAATTCAAGACATCATTGTAGTTATATGCACAACTCATATGAAAAAAAAACTCATTTTTTATTGCTGTCTCGATAACCTGTCCTGAGTATATCCATGATTGTGGGCGGTGCTATTACACAACTGCGTTGAAGTTTCTTCTTTAATAAGCTTTGAATAATAAATCACTTCAACACTTTTGATTCGTCGCTTGGAGCACAAATAAATATTTAGAACCGACACACGTGACTTGGAATTTTATTGTGAATGGATAAAGACGTGAAGACGAAGATATTAACGCTTCACGACTTGACAGACGAAAATTCGACGACAGAGTGATGGTTCGTGACGCTCCTGATGGTGGTTAGTTCTCTACTGGAGGGCGCAATCGATTTCACCAGTAGTAGTGCGTCGCGCAGCAACCATTTTGCAGACCGTTCCAGGAAGACCGCAATATCCTCGCTCAAACTGTACAACTACTGGCATGATTCTAGCCTATCTTATCCGATATATTCCCTGTGACATCCACTGCAGTATTCCGAATGAAAGTGTAGGGCCAATAATACAACCCTCAGCTCAAGTTCTCAGTCAGTATGGCGCCAGATCCTTTACGCCCCGTCATTGTGTCCACACAGGGGCGGTTTACGTTGTGTCCACAAGCGACGGAACTTTTTTTTCCAATTTTTATAATTTGTGTAAAAACAAAAAAAAATCCTTGCATTAAGGGATCTTTCCAGTGTGACGGCCCGAAAAATAGCTTATTTTCACGATTTTTTTTCGGACGGTTACTATACGCCGATCAATCTGAAATTTTTATGACATATTAAGGTAAACATGAATGATAGAAAATGATTTTTTATAAGACGATTTTTATTGTTTAAATATCTTTTTTTAATTGATGAAAATAATGTTGATAAAAAAGATAGCTTCATGGTGGACATCCTAGGGGTCGCAAATTTGATTTAAAAAAAAACCCAAAGGATTATTAATTAGTATGCGATTGGCTATCGCGCTATGGAGGGTTTTTTAAAATCAAAATTGACAAAATGGCGGCTGTTTGAACAAAAAGTTCCGATTTTAGCCTTTTTTACGAGTTTTTTTTTTTAATGGGAAGATTAAAAAAAAAGAAAGAAAAATAGCTTCCATAGCACGACAGAGAGTAGCGTGAAGAATGTTGTTCTAAAATTTGAAAACGATCGCTT
Source organism: Ephialtes manifestator (assembly GCA_963970395.1). Lineage (NCBI taxonomy): Eukaryota > Metazoa > Arthropoda > Insecta > Hymenoptera > Ichneumonidae > Ephialtes > Ephialtes manifestator. The sequence goes on along the minus strand of OZ019975.1, from coordinate 1,727,761 downwards.
GAAAACTGTTCCCTGGAGATTGTCTACCGTTTTGAAAAATGTCGTTTCGAGAAAAACGCGTTTAAAGTTTCGAATGTAGAAATTTCATATAGCTAAATTGTGTACTTACGACTAATCGGCGATGCCAGGTCCATAAAGTATGCCAACGAAGGATTTCGAATTTCGCTTTAAAAATTTGAGAGGATGTTTTTGATGGTACATACTAATGGATAAGACGAAAAAAAAATCGATTTTTTTTCACACTGGAAAGATCCCTTAAGTTTTTTTATCGAACGAAGGGGGCGCCTCGGATCTCCGGGCCTAGGGCTCTTGCACCGTTAAACCGCCCCTGTGTCGCCAGGAAATATCTCTCCCTCTCTCTGGGAAAATTCTGTCCTGTCGGTATAGAAAATTTCGCTATATCCTTTGTGGCGAATCCTACGCAAGCGTGAAAAGAGGCCAATCGATGAAGTTAAGAAGGAGTCAATGACATTCGACGGTTAAGATCAACATGTTTACGTTGATGTTCTAATACCCCACGATTATACAGCCAGAGAAATCAGTTTGATGGGTTTATTTGAATTAAATACGGGATTTATTTCAAATTAAAAATTTTTTATTTCGATAAAATAAAACACACTCGAAATCAATACGATTCATTTGAATGAAATAAATTCTATTTGATCAAAATAAAATCCTATTATGCTAGCATTTGAAGAAGAAATTTACTTAATGGCTGGCCTAATAGGTTTTTATTTCGATCAAATAGAATTTATTGCATACAAATAAATCAGTATTAATTTTGAATAAAATTTATTTGATTCAACCAAAATTTCATTTATTTGAAATAAATCACATATTTGATTTAAATAAACCGATGAAACGAATTTCTCTGGGTGCAGGGTTAACCGTTTAGTGAAGGAACGCACGCTCAATGATCATTTAATAGAAACTTTAAAGTAATTTATTTATGGAACATAAGTATATTTATCGCCATGAAATACAGTTCCGTTTATTACTGCAATGATTGACCAATGACATTCTACAAAATCTGGTAAATGTATTCAACATTTTCAGTGATAAAATAGAAAACTGTTCATTTATTGGTCAAACGTTATTTTACTTAGTCAACGTTTTTGTAATTCTTAAAAATGACAATGATCAATATGCAAAGTACCAATCATTACAGATTGAATTACCAAGAATGAGCAATCATTCACAATTAATTTTGAATGATTACAAACAGTGATGGTACTATTGAAATTCCATCACTGGTCGTGAAAAGAGGACCATTCGTCATCCTAATCAGACGATTCGGTTTGTGAGCGAGAAATTATTAACAGATTGATGATGTCCGCCCCCAACAGTTCTTCAAGTATTGGAAGTAACGGTGGTACCATTTAATCAAAGATTGGACATTTGCTATGCAGTAAACTTTCCTTTCGTCATTTCAATTAGAAACTCGGTCTGTAGGACACTCTTTTCTTTCTACAGTAACTGTGTATATATGATGTAACGCTGGATTTTTCTTTAGGGCCATTAACTTGCTCGGAAGCTTTCATCTCCTCCAAGTCTATGAGATCTTTGGTATCTAATGGATTCGGCGTTGTTACGTCGAGGGCCCATCTAATCAATAGATGAACAAGGGGGACGACCAATGGTTTGGGATTGTTTGAACTGCATGGCGTTTTCTCTTTTTCACATTCGTTACCGGAGGTTCAATGGCGTCAGCGTCCCCTAAATGTCGCCGTCTCGCTATTTCTCCTACCCGTCAGATGTCTATATTAAGGGGAGGTGAAACATGTATCACGTGACATATGAGTGCAAGAGAGATAGCTGAACATTTCCGAACACCGCCATTCAGAGGACATTGTTATTTTTAAAAAAAAGCTCTATGTCACCGGACGGAGAATTAAATTGCGCTTCCGGTGACATATTCCTTTTTCTCAAAATGTCTACGGTGTCTCCATACTTTTGTTTACAGTTTTTGTTACCAACTGAGTAAGTTTCGCCTCGCCTTAAAAAGGAGAAGCGCTCGATAATAAGCGGGACAATTCTTGGAATCATGACAACCTCACTGTTCAAATCAGGCCATCTTGTAGTATATAAGATGTGGTATTTCTCGATACGATGAATTAGTCTTTTCCCGAACTTCAGCCTGAGTAGAAATTCTATTACGGGTGCCTAATGATTAGTCAGGCCGCGATCGGGAAATCTTAAGGCTTGCCTTTCTGTGGAATGCCTTACAGAAACCTGATTTGGTGCGGAGAGGTGCCTGATAATACCCAAGTGCCATCTGGTGAGGAAGCCGTACAAAGCCCTAATTAGATACGTATTATCATTCCGTATTAGCCCCAGCGTCATCTTGTGCACCAATTTCGATCCGGAAACCGTATGCGGCCCTTACTAGATGTACGTTTCGATCCTTTATTGTTCATTTCGCGAGTTTTTTTAAGGTAACATTACAATCGAGAAGTCGGAGCAATTTTGGCACACTTTATGTGCACACCGGTGACGAACTGTGAATAAAGCTGCGGATACGAAAAATTCTAATTTGGACTTTGTAGCAGGTACGTGCGTTTACATACGTATTGATTGTAAGATCGAAAGGAAATGAGACGTGTGAAATATTTTTATTTACAGAATCACCAACATCTACTAATTTTAATATATACAAGAAGAGAAAAAACCTGGTGGAGAGCAAAGGCAATGAAGCTGACAGCGAACAGGACAGTGAAGGACATAAAAGGAGTAAGCGCAACAAGAAAAGTAAAAACAGGCGTGATGAGGACGGCGAATGACATGAACATACTGATGGAGACAGTAGCGAAGGAGGTACGCAGAGTAACAACATGAAGAAAGACAGCTATCGACAGGACAGCAAACAACATGAAAATGAGTATAGCGAAGGAAATAAAGACAGGACAGGACAAAACAATAGACAGGACAGCGAACAACATAAAAATGAGCATAGCGAGGAAAGTGAAGACATTTGTAGACAGGAGAGCGAAAGACATGAAAATGAGCATAGTGGAGGCCAGAGGTACAAAAAGAATATATATTTCTTTAACATTAAATGTTTTATGAAAGTTTGTTTAAGTTGAAAAACTTAAAGTAATACAGAAAACGAAAATCTAACATGCCTTTTAATTAATTTATTTATTTCCTGCCTGGACAGTTCCAGGTCGGAGCCTCACTCGAGCCTGATTACGGCTCGAACAGGTATCCTGATCACGGTCTGAGCTATTTTCCCGATTATGTCCTTAACAGTCTTCCTGATCGTGGCCTGAATACGACCGAGGTCACACCACAACGTTACGTTTTGGCAACGAGCCCGGTCTGGTTGCCTTGACACTGCCTGATAAGGAACTACGGCCTACCTGATAACGCCCTTGTTGCGTCAGTATTAGAATTTCTACTCGGGAGGGTGAGTTTTGCGAATAGTTTAACAGTTTGCCATTAACTTCTGTCACTGCACCAATTATTATCTCCAGGGTGACTTTTGAGAGTAACTGAACAGTATAATAATTAACTTTCGTCACTGCACCATTGCGGATCTAGGGTGACATTTGCAAACAGTTGTATAACGAGTGTAATCAATAAACAAATAATTATTCAACATCGTATCTCGTGTTGCTGCTTTCTTTATACCTGCACGGAAAGAAATGTTTGGTTGTGGCAACTACGTTTTCGATTTGCTGTACACAATGTCTAAAAAATTAGTTGCCTCAACCATATCGAATAGTAACTTCAACTATTCACGATTAGTTCTCTATTGGATTAGTTGGGTTAACTAATCCAATCGTTGGGACTACCACTCGAATAGTTGGAACTACCATTCGAATCGTCGGTATTACCATTCGAATCGTTGGTATTACCATTTGAGTTGCTAGGGAAATAGAATAATCGATTGGTTGTGTCAACTTATTTCTTGGTTATGGCAACTAATCTTTTTTTTCCGTGTGACACGCTACCTGTCTCAAGAATATATCACTACGAGGAAACACAGCGTCACACTACGAGTCAACAGACTCAGATATCGCAACAAGGGAACCGCCGCAACTACGATCGACGGCCTACAGGTATTGTCCTTCCATCCAATTCGTTAAGCGAGGTCTCTGTCCCCGCTGTAAAGGGCTGCCAAGCCTTGACGCAAAAGCGAGACCGACCGTTTCGTCAACTCGATACCCGGGTTCAGACGTAACAGTCATCAGAAGAACTGACAGGTCTCAGTTGGATCGACTGACCCTCTACGCCCAGAGTAACGGGTCTGATGGATTTATTCGAATCAATTTTTAGATATATTTGAAATTAATTAAATTTTTTATGAATTTAATACGATGTATTTTAATGACAAATTCCATTTGATCGACAACAAATTCTGTTAGGCCGATCATTAAATAAAATTCTTTTTAAATAACCAGCATGATAAGATTTTATTTCAATAGAATATAATTTATTTTATTCAAATAAATTGTATTCACTTCAAATAAAATTTCATTCGGATCAACATTTATTTATTTCGGGTGAAACCCATATTTGATTCGAATGGATTCATCAAATCGATTTCTCTGGGTATAGACCCTCTTTTTTTCTGTTTCTATCTCTCAGCTCGCGTACGATATGGAATTTAATCCCAATTCTAACAAATCATTACCAGTAATAACGTATATACCATAACGTTGTGCCATGATCTTCTTGCAGCAGCCCAAGTTTTGCCTTCCATTCTCTGTCATGTATATGATCTTTCTAACTATCTTCCTTTATATACTGTACTTTTACATACCGCGTAATCTTCCACTTGTCTTTCTCGCTCAATTTCTCACTCAGAGGTGAGAGATAAATGGAGACGGAAGTCCAAGTATTTCGTTCTCTAGCCCCACAACTCGAGAGCGATGCTTGTGTACAGGTATAGAAAGGTTGAATTTGCCAGATGAGAGGCCGAGGGGTAATTGATAATGTTAAACTCCGAGGTTAATCCGCCGATTTATGAGCTGAATGTAACGTGGATTTTTCGCATCCCTCAAAATTGTGGGATAATCGACAGCGGACGCTAATGCACACTACCTACCCTCATTCTCCCCCCTTTCACCTTATTATTATTGATCCTTCGATCTCTTCGGATCACGCGCCCGTTCATGGAAGGAAGATCGGGATAAGTGGCTATCGAGGTTAGCGGCCACTTTGCGTGGGTTAAGGCGAGACTTGTAATAGAGGATCCTATATCCGAGATGTCACGCAGAGTGTGCGCTGACTATCAGCCAATTATAGTACCACTTGAAAGTCACGACGGTCCTGTCTTTTCGCTGCTGTAGCATTGATGTTTAAGAGCTGATGAATTTTCAAGTGTTTTTGTTAAAATTTTTCAGAAATGCGTGAACTGTTACATCAGTGATTGCTCATTGAATTTGTAACCTTTGTTAATTTTGTTGAATGACTACAGAAAAGTATCGACTGTAAAAGGATTTAAAAAGAACGTGTAAAAGTCGTGATGTTTAAAAGCTGATGAATTTTTAAGTATTTTCGTTAAAATTATTCAGTTATGCGTAAATTGTTACATCAGTGACTGCTCATTGAAGTTGTAACCTTTGTTACATTCGTTGAATGACTACAGAAATGTGCACCGAGAGAAAAGATTTCATTGACGCCAAAGAAATGGGTGGATTGATTTTTTTTCATTGATTTAAACGAAATATTTCTTTGATTTCAATGAAATATTGTAAATAAAGATTTACTTCGTGAGCATATAATAAAGAAACAGTTTCATTGTTTTAAAGAGACGTTTTCATTGGATCAAAGAAACGTTTTCATTGATCTCTCTCTCGCACCTAACCTCACTTTTTTGTTTTCCGGTTCTCCCGAACGAACGACTTCGAGTTTCGAGGAGCCAGAAGCTTAGCCTATTTCTGCCATACTTCCTTACATACTCACCAAATTTGAGCTTTATCTGCCGCGTACTTCAGGAAAAAATAGGTTTCGAAATTTTGAGCTGATAAGAAGAAGCTTTCATTGAATCAGAGTCGATATTCATTGGTTTAAAGAAATGTTTCTTCGAATCAATGTCACTACTTTTCATTGAGTTTGAGATCATTAAAAGAAAAGATAGTATTGAAATTCAAGTATGCCATTTCATTGGCAAAGATTTCCGTGAATCAATGAAACTTTTTCTCGGTGTATCGACGGTAAAAGGATTGAAAAAGAAAATGTAAAAGCTGATGAAATTTTCGAGCACTTTCGTTAAAATAGGCTAGTAATGCATGAACTGTTACATCAGTGATTGCTCATTGAATATGTAACATTTGCTACTTTTGTTGAATGCCTACAGAAAAGTATCGACGGTGAAAGAATTTAAAAAGAAAGTTAAAACGTTGCAAGTTGCTAAAGCCTGTCAGCACCGCATCATATTATATCACAGTGTCGACTAGGCGACGAGGGAATGTCGCAAATCTCAGGCACCCGCACAATTATTTCTTTGTCAAGCGCGGGCGCGAAGTAAGATAGAGGAATTGCAGGGAGCGAGAGCTACAAGCTGGATTATCATAATTAACGGTCGACCCGTGCGCGCGCTAATTCGAGGAGTTAATTACCAGACAGGCGAGTGAAAGTGACGCGTGCCCGGCATCATGATTGTTCACTCCTCTGTGTAGATACCCGCTTTGCCACAACGGCGTCTGCAGTCCGTGCAAAGCAAAGAAAAAAAAATAAATAAAAAAAAACAAGAACATATTATACACAATTGCCAACGAATTACACGAGAGTTAAACAGTTCCGCCTATATGAGAGCTCGTGAATAATAGATCTGGAGACTTCATTCGTGCATCTTGTAAGCAGTGAATGTGAGTTTCGCTTTGCATTGCACCACCCTTTTGAAATATGACAAAATTGAATGGTAATAACTACAGTGTTATCGGTTTGACACAATATATACCAGAATTTCACCAAAAACATTCGTCATACGACATTTCAGGAGGTTGCAGACATGAGGAGGTTGCAATTCTGTGAGACAGTTGCCGAACCCGTCAATATTCTTTTTTAATTTTTAATAATTAAAAAAAGTATCCAATATTAAAAAAGACCTAACTGTACGGAAAAAAAACGACTTTGTTAGGTTAACGAAAAAACTAACTGGACCCAACCGAGCGACTTCGTGCTCTGAGAGATAGACGATTTCTTGGTCAGGTCAACTATTTTCAGGTGGTTGGCGCTGATAGATGCTCGAACTAAATAGTTAGTTGGGCCAACTACTATTACGGCGCCAACTATCTTACTTAGTTAGAACACGAATAAAATTCGTTGTGTGACCTATTTAAGTCAACTAAGTCGAAATGGTAAATGTGACTAATACCAGGTCGTTACACCGTCCAACCGGATGGTTATGGCAACAAATTTTCACTCAACTAATAAATAGTTAGTTGGCTGAACGAAATCATTTTTTCCGTGTGATAAACGTTAATCAATTAGTGCTTAACTAGAGGAGCATGGATCGAAATGGATCTTTTTAAATCTTCATTGTTGAGCTACATGAGCCTTGCAAAAATATACCAAAGCCAAAACGCAACGTGCCTTTACTATATTTAATCAGCGTTTATGAGTTGGTTATTTTTTAATCTCGTCTGACTAACGCGACTTTTTCTCTGATGCTTCGGATACGTGAGTGTTAATAGAAATTTGAACATTTTGGGAAACCTGTTTTAACAAATTTTACTGTGATACCTCCCGTGTAGAAAATTAGTTGGGGCTCTGACTTGGCCCTTTCTAGTTTGCCCCAGTTCTATTAGGGGCCCTACTAGGCTAGTCACGCTTGCAAGTACGGGCCTTTAGAGGCTCATTTAAGCTTGATTAGGCCCCGAAGTTTGTCGTGGCCGCCTCTGTTGAGCCTAGTAGGGTTCTAGAGTAGATTCCCTATTGTGGATGCCATGTTTATACCTAAAAAGGCCCCTTATTTAATCGCGGCTGCCCGAACTAATTTCTGCACGGGCTAATGCATTTTTTCTGTAGAAGGATTTTAACATTGATGGAAGATCATTCTTCATACGGCGATAATAAGTCATTATCAATTGGCATAAATCAATATGTACTTTGATGCACAGCAAACAAAGTTTATTAAGGCAAAACAATACATCATGATATTACCAACTGCTGAAAGCTCTACGTCATTCCTTCCCGAGGGCTTTTCACCTTATTCCAGTATTTCTCCCTGCAGTTTCGACCCAAGAACCACCATATGTCTCGCACAGTACTTATTCCTCCCGAGCACATAGCCTCTCCGCATTCTCCCCTCGTTCGGTCGTGAAAATACCACAACTGATTTTGCCGATCAATCATTATTTATAGTCGCGATTGAAGTGGATAGATAACACCTTAGTAGCGGGAGTTCTGGAGATACCGCAACAATATGTAATCCGCATCGCGTTACAGTAGGACCTATCTATAGAATACAACAAACCATATATATATACACACCACCGTGATATATAGTATACAACGTATTGTACTCGTACGTGATATACACAGACACATGTATAGTACATATGCCACAAAGGCGTGAGAACATCGATACTAATGGCCGACGGGCAGCTCGTCGTGTTCACGCGGATAGCCGATAGGATCTTCGCTAAGTGCGATATAATGTCATAACTCCAGAAACGGACCTGCCGCGCGCCTCGCCGCATCGCGGTTTATAGAATAGGCTGTGCTCTATAGATACATGCATGTATGTAGTATCTCCACGGTCCAGCTACAGCGATGAAGCTGAGCGCACCTGCGTGTACGCGCGTGCTATCACGCTGCTTCGTATATTATATATAGAATAAACCTTCCATGCAACACGCAACGAGAGATCGTCTTTCGCTTACCCGAACGAACATAGTAAAGGGCTCGGTCTGTTAAATCCTCTAGATGCAAAACACCCTGGTATTATTGAATCATTCGTGAAGATGAGGAGGAGGAGGAGGAGGAAGAAGAAGAAGAAGAAGAAGAAGAAGAAGCGAGAAGATTTTTCGTGGGATATCGTGGGAACGAGAGATATAAGCGTGGTAAGCGATGGAAGCACTTAATAAAGTAGGAAAGAGGTGAATTACTTGTACACCCGCGTTGGTAATCGAGTATCGTCTCTGTCGCATGCGGTGGATCTGTCGCTGCTGCAAAGTCGTATTTCCCGAAAGGAGAGAAGCTCCATGCTAGGAAACCTATGGATGATGTCGCGTGCATATAGAAATACCACCGTTGGGCTATGTAACTATAAAGGACACTGTTGGTTCAGCTGTGAGGAAAGAGACAGACACCCCGCACGTAGATATTCCTGGAAGAAAACGCCGCGGGTACCTCCTGTTGAGAATCACCTGAAGCGAGCATAGGCCACACTCAGTCTCAGGATTAGATGTAAATCATTGCGGGAGGAAGTTTGACACGGTCGCGAGCTTGGATGTGGAGATTTGGTGGAAGGGATAACGTAAAATAGGTTTGAGACGAGAAAACGTCACGCACATTCGCAACTGTGTGAAAGGACGGGCTTGAGTGAAGTGTTGTTATTCTGTTGTATGAATGACTTCGTTTGTTTTGAAACGGCATCGACAATCGATTTAATCGGGATTCGATCGATCGGTTGATATGATTGATCGCTAATACTTCGTTGTATTTTCTATGGTATTCTGTGTTCTTTACACCCCGTGTAGAAAAATAGTTGGGCTCTGACTTGGCCCTTTCTAGTTTGCCCCAGTTCTATTAGGGACCTTACTAGGCTAGTCATGCTTGGAGTACGGGGCCTTTAGAGGGTCAATATGGGCGACCCTAGTGAGGGTTCCACATTTAAGCCTGATTAGGCCCCGAAGTTTGTCGTGGCCGCCTCTGTTGAGCCTAGAAGGGTTCTAGAGTAGATTTCCTATTGTGGATGCCAAGTTTATACCTAAAAAGGCCCCTTATTTACAATATAGTTCCCAGGAGGGAGGATTATACACGGAGAAAAAGGCTTGGTTACACTGTTAAAAATGCAAGAGAATTTAATATACAAAAAGATATGAGATTTACGAGACGGGTATATGAATTCCATATTAATATACCTTTATTGTACATTTTTACAATAGTATGAGAATGCACCGATACAAGTATTTGAAAATTACAGTACGTGAGTATTGTAATCTTCATTTTAATATACAAATATTGTATTTGTCAGTGACGAATGTGTTTGAAAATTAATATACGGTATATGCATTCGAGCTTTATATACGGTATATTAATTTTCAAAAACAATGTTTTACACTGTTAAAAATGCAGGTGAATTTAATATACCAAACGATATGAGATTTACGAAACGGGTATATGAATTCCATATTAATATACTTTTATAGTAAATTTAAGAATAATATAAGAATTCTCCGATACTGGTATTTGAAAATTACTAAAAATTAGTATTTGTCAATGACGAATGCATCTGGAAATTAATATAACGGTATATGCATCCGAGCTTCATCTACTGTATATTAATTTTTAAAAAAAATTTTAGTTTCTAAAAATTTAGTAGTTTCCAGTACCTATCGATATGATCGTCCCTCCTGGGAATTATTCGATATAGTTCGAGAACGAAAACAGATTAAATTCTCGACAGTGAACCGATTTGCTGATCCATTTTGTATTTTCAGATATTTGATAGAGAAAGTTGAGTTAAAAATTCGACTGATGGATTTTACGTGATTTGCACATTTCCACAAACAATCGTTTGTATAAATAAACTGCGCGATTGGGTCATATTTAACCATACACTTAATATTGATAAATCACCATATTTTTCTTCGTCCAGAGATAACCTTTCAGGGAAAGCTTTTTATTATTATTTAGGAGACTATCAATGAAATATTATACAGCATGCCATCCACCGAAGGTCATCTAATGCCAGTATAAAACAATATTTTACAATAACGCCACAAACATAATGTCATTGAAAGTCATAATATCCAATAATTATGTTTGTTACAGCAACTCGATTAAAAACCAGTTCCCGGTCTTTAGAATCCAATAACTCTCCACCTCTCATTCGAGACCTTCACCTCGAGGTGAAGAATTATTGGACCTTTTCGAATTGAGGGCGAGTAACTCCCTTGCAATAAATAAATTCGGTAAGTAGGAGATCGTACCTCTTTCGCTTTCATCGCATTGCATTTCGCTCGAATTCTTCGTGATGTTGTTGTTTTTTTTTATTTCTACCGGCCTGCGGGCTTGTCTTTTTAGTTTTATTCGCGCGGGGTTATCTCCACTCGTTGGTTCTGCGTGCCAATGGATCGCGACGACGGAAGGCTCCACAGAGCTCATAAAAAAAAGAAGTGCTCTGTTACTCGTTTCGCACTGCGCCAGCAGGGGTGCGATCCGTTAGGCCAAAAGTTTCGTCGGCTCTCCTGTAATTATACGGGGCCGCCCTCCTGGCTCTTCCAGCTGCTGCCACTGGAGTCTCTCTCTCGCATGCGATTCGTCGCCGTATTTCTCTCATTCTACACACAACGGTGAAGGAGAGAGAGAGAGCGAGAGAGAAAACGATCGGTACGATCGGCACTCCTTTTGCCGCTCAATTCACGCGAGGACTTACGGCTCGTTGATCGGCGTGGGTGGAAACGCGATTCACGCCGCGGGCCATCGAAGCGAATAAACTCCACAGTGCACGTACACAGCGAGAGTTCGATACGATTTGATCGTTAGCGCACACGGCACGTTTTTTTTTGTTTTTTTTTCTTCTCTCGTTTCTTCTTTTCTCGTCATACCACCGATTATCCGTAATTACTTCGCTAACTTGTTCCATTAACTCGCCGTTATTCCCCCTTTCTCCTTCGAACTGTTTCATCTTTTTGTGCAACTCGAGTCATTGAGAATTAAATATTTAGCTCGACTTTTGATTTACGGGGTTGCACTTGGCAACAATAATTCAGAATCATTTTTTGTTTCGCACTATTTTATACTCATCGATATAGTTTGTGGTATCAAGAAGAATTTCTAATACCTTTTTTTATTTCTTTAATTCTGTGCAATAGTCTCGGAATGAGTTTTACTAATATTCTCTGATGATTACAAAAAAAAGTGACTTAAATTTTGTTCTCTTCAAGATATCGAATTTTGGCCTTCACTACCGTTCTCAGGTCGCATATTCTACCACAGAAAATACCGATTACAAGCGTTTTTACCATGATTAAAAAAAGTAACTTTTTTTCGTTTCTGATTCCAGAATTCACAGATCCAACTTCCAGTCGGAAAATCCAACCTAATTTTTTTTTCTTTAAAATATCGAATTTTACCCTTCATTATCGTTCTTAAGTCGCATTTTCTACCACAGAAAGTACCGATTACAAGCGTTTCTACCATGATTTAAAAAAAAAGTAAATTTTTTCCGTTTCTGATTCCAGAATTCACAGATCCGTTTTCCGGTCGGAAAATCCAACCTAAATCTTGTTTTCTTCAAGATATCAAATTTCGGTCTTTACTATCGTTCTCAAATCGCATATCAGACAAGTTAATCATCATTTGGAATTTTGTCGAGTAAGATTTCAATCGGTTGTTGAAGGACATACACGTGTATGGTTATAAAACAAAATGTTCACTTAATCGATGAGTAACTGAAGAAGAAAGCAAAAAGTCTGAGAGGGATTAAAAAAGAGCGTGGAACGCATCTCCTTGATTTCAATGAGGGAGAATGGATGCGCGCACGTGGCTAACATTGAGAGTGTTGGTATATGGAGTGGTGTATATGTATATGCGTTACGTATGGGTAAAAGACGTGCGGCAAATTGCCGAGACTCGATAAATCTATCGTCCTCCCAGTGATAGACGGGCCCGAGGTATGGTTACCGAGGCGAGGCATATAGCTAGACCTCGTACAGCACTCACGGGGCTCCGCACAGTTTTCTCCCTCGATCTCGCACGAGGTCTGCACTCCGACACGTTCCATGAGCCAGCTCATCTGCGTTCACCTGCGCGACCGGATGAGTTACTTTGAGAGCGGCTTGCGCACAGGAATATAGTGATAGTAAACGTACGGATCAGTACTATAATGCCGAGAGTGGTATGTATTCAATCCAATAGATCCTCGGCGCACTCTTCTTTACTCTCGAGCTTCTATATCGTTGGTGCGGACCAAGATTGTGCCAAGGATTCGCGGCGTGTCTCTCAGTGCGCCGTTCAGAATCGATCGATCGAAACGATAACTTTTCCCATCGGTATATCACGCTGGTAGATAACCGGCTTAAAGCCGTGCACCGCTACATAAAGTTCGATTGAAATTCTAATTCGATCGAGGGTCTGCGTTCTCGATATCTAATGCGGTATTGTATTATAACACGTATGGATAATATCTATAAATCGTTTTCTTATCTCTTATTTTCTTTTCTTGATATCCATTGATACTATAAATATTACATATTTTTTAAAACTTGTTTCATTTCTTTTTTACTAATTGAAAATTAAATATTTGGACGACGGTAATAGATAAAAATAGTAATATTATTCATATATTTCAAGGGCTTGTCCCGATAAATAAATAAATAAATAAATAAATAAATAAATAAATAAATAAATAAATAAATAAATAAATAAATAAATAAATAAATAAATAAATAAATAAATAAATAAATAAATAAATAAATAAATAAATAAATAAATAAATAAATAAATAAATAAATAAATAAATAAATAAATAAATAAATAAATAAATAAATAAATAAATAAATAAATAAATAAATAAATAAATAAATAAATAAATAAATAAATAAATAAATAAATAAATAAATAAATAAATAAATAAATAAATAAATAAATAAATAAATAAATAAATAAATAAATAAATAAATAAATAAATAAATAAATAAATAAATAAATAAATAAATAAATAAATAAATAAATAAATAAATAAATAAATAAATAAATAAATAAATAAATAAATAAATAAATAAATAAATAAATAAATAAATAAATAAATAAATAAATAAATAAATAAATAAATAAATAAATAAATAAATAAATAAATAAATAAATAAATAAATAAATAAATAAATAAATAAATAAATAAATAAATAAATAAATAAATAAATAAATAAATAAATAAATAAATAAATAAATAAATAAATAAATAAATAAATAAATAAATAAATAAATAAATAAATAAATAAATAAATAAATAAATAAATAAATAAATAAATAAATAAATAAATAAATAAATAAATAAATAAATAAATAAATAAATAAATAAATAAATAAATAAATAAATAAATAAATAAATAAATAAATAAATAAATAAATAAATAAATAAATAAATAAATAAATAAATAAATAAATAAATAAATAAATAAATAAATAAATAAATAAATAAATAAATAAATAAATAAATAAATAAATAAATAAATAAATAAATAAATAAATAAATAAATAAATAAATAAATAAATAAATAAATAAATAAATAAATAAATAAATAAATAAATAAATAAATAAATAAATAAATAAATAAATAAATAAATAAATAAATAAATAAATAAATTCATTTATCCTTTTTTGTGACATTGTTTGTATGCTTACAAAAAACAATTTACTACACGTAACTTTTGGAAGTTTTCGATTTCCACATGGAAGCTTAAGTTTTTCTGAATAGGATAAGCCTTGGCGGTCTTATCGTTGCAACGTCACGGCAATGTTTGAGCTTCGCGCGTGCTCCCCAACATCATGCACCCTCTTCCTCGCGTTTATTACATTGGCGCACAAATAAATTTTCTCATTTTTTCGTAAGCCTTATCCTGGAGAATATCCCGCGCACCCAACAGTTTCTAGCGAGCTAGTGACTCTTGCACCGCGAGACGGACGTGAAACGTTATGAAAAAAGCAACAAGGTACATGAAACAAAAAAAAAGAGAAAAAAAATGAAAAGTAACGAGTGGAAGTGGCGATTACAGGTATAATAAATTAAGGCAGGCGACCTTATCGGGACTTATAATTCATCAAGCCGAGAGGGTTACGTGCGCGCGATGTTGCGATGATCTCGCAATTCCGTCCTACCAAAGACTCGCTTGCTCGCTCGCTCATTCGCTCATTCGCTCGCGCGCGCGCGCATTAACCTCGTAAAACTCTAACGGCATTTGCGCAGTCTCTTCCCGACTTAAGAGAAGAGATTCGAACGGACTCGTAACGCGCGCACGCCACGGGGCACCATCGCGTTTTAGCGCGCATATATGCACGCGCGGTGGTGGCAGAAGCTATGGGGCGACGTATCGCGCATGAGACGTGAAAGTTCGGAGTGTGCACCCGCCGCTCGCGCGCTTTAGTCGCTTTGCGCTCTGCATGCATCCGCACGAACGAAAGTTCACGTGAAGCGCGCACTCTCGTGCATTTTGCCGCTCTGCAATTAGCGAACGATAAATCTGAGACTGAGAGACGAGTGAACGCGTATATTTCCAGAGCGAACGCTTTAGCCGCGCCAAGACTTGAACTGCAGCGCTAACTGAGGCATTATATCGATTGGGATCGTTACACTCTCGATGAGCTTCTTGAATTACGCAAAATCGATAAAATACTGATTTATATACAAAATATAAAAATATACATATATACGAAATAAATATACCAAAGTTTTCCTCAGTCATCAACGTATCTTGAAATTACGAGATCGCGAAATTGCAGAAATGTGTGTACGATGACTTTTGCTCCTTTCGGAATGCAAATATCATATTTTATATATGCGCCGTCCTGTTAATTTCTTGGTATGCCAAGGAAAATATAGTTATCATTAATTACGTCGGGTCGTTGGTACACAAATAATCCAATTCCGCATTGAGAGCATAGAATAAATGGTGTGTATCTCGGTTGATCCTTTGGTATTCCCGACATACATAAATGCAAGAGGGAGCATTGAACGTCAACGTATAACGTAACGTTTGCCGCTGTGTATAACAGTAATCGAATTCGCGTTACACGACTATTACACACTCCTCTTCATCTCGAACGATAACTCTTGGCCTCATGCGCACTCGAACAAGTGGGCAATGAAAAAAAACGGAGAGGTAAAAAATAAAGGGGCTCCTTTCATCGTGATCGAAGGAGGAATTCACTGTTCTATAGCTATACCCAGTTAGCTATGGGCAATAACACCAAAACAGTTCGATATAGTGTATTGTAAAGAATGAAACCGAGCCTACACCACTGCCTACTCGTTGCAACTGTGAAGTATAACGTTGTACCCACGACATAACGAGCAGCGCTTCTCGTTTTGTGACTATAGAATTTTGTATTTGTAGTCCAGATGCAGTCCAAGACCAGTAGCAGTGTCGATGTACATCCTACGCGTGCGTGCGATGTGTCCAGCTTTGTACTTCAGTAGACTGCAATGGATATAGCAGCGATAGAAGAGCTTGGAGCAGCTGCCATTATCTCCAAAGACAGAATTCTCGTGGCCTTCGCCGAACAACCACAGAACGTCGTACAATAGAACTTCTACTAGACAGATATACACGTATCGTTCCGTGTTTGTTATTCCATTATGTAAATATATAAAAATATATCGATAAAGAATGAAGTAGGTAAGATCGTTCTGGAATTATAATAAGGACTAGGTTTAAATAATTACACTGAAAAAAAATTGTCATTCATTCAATAAATCCATCGTTTGCGGGCTGCCCAAAACAAGCGTTATTAACTTAATTTGAATTCTAATTCCTCCAATTCCATACGAGATCGAAATAATAATTCTTTGTTAAATGGGATTGAACAAATAAGAACTAGAGTTGATTAAAAAATACGTCTTTTTGGCAGCCCGCAATAGAATTTCTTTTCAGTGTATAATGGTAGACGAAAAAAAAATTCACCTAACCATCTGGCTTGGTGCTCTCACAGCCACATGGTTAATTGGCTGAGTGAACTAATTACCGGTTTGACAAAAATACATCTCATCCTGGACGGAATTTTTTTGCTATTAATTTGCCATCATATGCGACTATTCTCGGTCAATTTTTAATGATGGAATTTTGCGAAGCATAACTTTGGTCTGAGACGGTGATCGCTAGATTCAAAGCGCGTCAAACCGAAGCTCAATTGAAATTTCGCTGATGCCAATCTTTACAAATATCGACTGTAGCTGCTTAATAAATTAAGTTAATTAATCAAGTAGCCATACTGAGAGAAAATTATGGTATTAGTAACTAAAAAGTGACAACTATTCATTTACGGTTGGTACAACAATTTTTTTATGGTTGACACAACTATCAAATAGTTACTATAACTAGCAAATATTTACCATAACTATTTTCGTAGTTATCGTAACTATAAAAATAGTTGTATGTAATAAAAATGAATAGTTGTCACTTTATAGTTGACTGTGCTATTACAATTTCTCTGAGTGCACAATCGACGAACTTTTATCTCAAATAAATAATGAAAAAATTCCGCCAAGATTCGCGTTCGAACCGGAAACACCCAGAATTCTAGACTGGTGCGTTACCAATTACGCCACCGTGGGTCTGGCAGAATTAATTCAAAATCATTAATTTAGAGTCAATCTTTAACCATAGTATATTATAGACAGCGACCGTATATTGTTAATATTAATTTGATAGAAATTTGCGAAGCACATTTGGAATTTTTTTACGTCTCAATGTAGCAATTAATTAAAAAATTGCGAAAAATCGTGGATCCTATTTAACAAGTCCTGATCTCTACCTAATTAATATATTTCATTTGTATTCCTTACACATTAAGTGCTTCACCCTCTAGGCAGCTAGGCTGTCTAGGATTTACTAGACGCGAACGAATTTGTTAAAGTTCTTATCGAGAATGGTAAATAGAGAGAAAAACAGTAGAACTTTGCAAATTGCTTCCTCATTATTGTTGGATTTTTACAAATCTACCTCTATGAGGAAGTATGTTAATCTATTTTGGCTTCCTCATAGAAGAAGCTTTGTAAAAATCCAACAATAATGAGGAAGCCATTTCCAAAGTTGTACTTTGCAGCTTTGTTTAAAAAAAAATTTAAATGGCATTATTTTGGAACCCCTTGACAGATTCTCGCCAGATTCGAACTGATGTTTAGTTTTAGGTGTTACCCACACTTTACTTGCCTACCAAATTTAAGCCAGATATCTTGAAAATTGTGAAAGTTGGACCGCTAAAACTAATTTTTCAAAATGCCATAAATTTAGAACCTCTTGACGGATTCACTCCAAATTCAATCCCATACCTTGTTTACCAGTCTTACAACGTTGAGGATATCAAAATTTGTTATTTTGTATATGTGAAATATTCGGATTTCTTTTGGAACCGATCCCGTAATTATAGGTTCTATTAACATAGTGAGATATGAATTTCTTCATATATTGCGAATCGTAATCACTGTCTGTTGGAAGTTGCGACCATCGGCAAGTTTTGAGATGTCTTCGACAGAGTTTTGCATATATATCCTTACAAACTTTGGATCATTTATAATGCGGTTTGAAAACCGAAACATAGTAACGATTCTTGTTCGGCGTGTAGCACACCGTAAAACACGGTACAGTACTCTATAGGAAAATATAGAAATAGACGCCAGAAGCGCTGAATAAACCGAGTTTACCATATTAAATCGAGTAATGATTACCAGACTCTTCTCTCCGTGTATTTGTGGACCAAATTTGAGCCCGATATTTTAAAAAGTGCGGACGTTAGAGCACGAACAAAAAATTCAAAATGCCATAAATTTTGAACCCCTTAACGGATTGGCGCCAAATTCATTCCCAAACCTTATTTAATAACAGTTTCCACTTCTGGTCCACATTTGAGTCGGATATCATAAAAATTGCGGGAGTTAGAGCCCGAGTTGATATCCTCCGAAGAATTCAAAATGCCATACATTTTGAACAGTTTGACGAGTTAACTCCAAATTCAATTCCCTACCTTGTTTAACAACCGTTCACTCATGGTTCAAATTTGAGCCCGATATCTTAAAAATTGCGACGGCTATCGTGCTAACAAAAAATTGTACACTTACGCACACACAAACATTTCGTACAAACCATTTTTCTCGACGATTTAGACCATTTTAAGTATTCTGACATGAAAAACCCGAAAAAAAAGTTTTACACGAAAACAAAGCTTCCTCTATGAGGAAGCAAAAGAGGATATTCACTATGTAACTGCCCTAGGAGCGGTCCAGCTGGGCCGTAATAAGTCGGGCACAGTGTGCACACCGTATCCGCGGCGTTTTTATTGCCGGTAGCCGTGTACGGATCGAATAGCCGAGAATCTAGCATCGGTAGCGCGGCTGCTACGAAGGTTCACTCGTCGCTTACTTACTACATATCTCCACCACTTGCGTTCGCTGAGCTTGTGCAATACATCGGACAAAATATACGTAGACGTAAAGTCGAGCAGCGCAGTAGGTATGAGTCTGGCAGTAGCTTTATAGAACGGACGAACTCTACTCTCGATTTATACACGTATAAGTTGTACGTTGTGCAGAACTTATAGCGCACTGGAAGCCGAGACAGAGAATATTCCATTTGGCTAACGAGGTGTGCAATATTGGCGGCCGGGTAATTAATTAGCGGATCGGCGTTAGGCAGAGAGACGCGATAGCCGATATAGGTGGTGGCGGAAAACGAGAGTGTCTGGCGACCAACGGCCGCGGCCTAATATACTATATTCTAGGATAAACTAAGGCAGTTGAATCGTAAAGCGTAGGAAACTTTCTCAATGTTGCTTACAGTTAGCCGCAGGCAAACAGCCCCTGGAAACCCTCTTGACGGGTAGACGAATATTGACAAAAGTTCTGACGTATTTAGCTTTAATTTTAACTTTTAACTAAAAGTCGAGACAACATTTTATTTCTTAATGTTGATATATTTATTTCTTATGATCAAGCTAATTTTGAATGCAAAAATAAGAGAATGCTCCAACGAATTAGTAATTAAATCGCGACTTATATATATGGTGTAAATACTATGTATGATTTGCCATAACAGAAATGTAGAAAATCATCCTAAATCGCAGGTTGAGAATAGGAAGGTCTAGACTGAACGTGAGTTCAGTGAAAGTGGTCCGGGGATCACAGGGCGGCCTTTAACTAATTAATTATTCTCTTCTGGTGTACATAGGTTGTTACAGAGTACATACATATTGCACACCGCTGTGGTTTGAGAGGAGATGAGGTCAATGGCTTTTTAAACACCAGTCATTAACGGTTTGTGCCTCTCTGTTGGGCTTCCTCGATTTCTATGGTTAAGCCTTGCATACACCTCGATCGTTTTTGTAATAAACTACTAATTAGGGTAAATTGTAGATCTGGTTAGTTGTTGGCGGGTTATGAGATTACTCGTTTCAGGACCGACAGGAAGTCTTCGGTTTTTCATCATCCATTTCTGTCTTTATCTTCTTTTCTCTCGTTTCCTCCGACAGTCAATCGTTCGTACTGCACGTCTATTATCTTAGTCTAAATCACTTAGGGAATATCTCTTTCTTTCTTACACACATACAAATTATGCTCTCTTGTGAGTTGCCAAGGAAAGATCCCACGTATCATGAGCTATGAGCGCGCGTTGAGCCAACAAATCACTCGGAAACCGATAATCCCTTTCGACCCCTTCCGGTGACCTTACGTGCTGCATACTTGGGTGCCCATTCTGGCTGACCATTCGCTCGTGATAGTACGTTTATGCTACACGTACTGTACGTACACCCGGAAGATTCGCGAGTACGCGACGTGATCGAGAGGCTCGCACGTCCGGGTGGTTTTACAGATGTACGCATGCATATGCTGTAGGCTTAAGATGGACGCAGGTGGTGTTGTGCTGTCAGGGGAGTCTGAGACTGATGTGGCGTTCACGCGTGCGTATCAGCCGTATCGAACACTTGCGTCACGAATATTTATAAAAATGAAAGAGCAATAAGAGGAAACCCTTTTCAAGCCCTGGGAACCGTGGAAAATAGTTGATTGCCATAAGCAACCGGCGTTTATTTATTATTTCTTTGAACGGGACGAGCCCTTGACAAAAATATTGTGACGACGGCCAAGCAGGCCAACAATACAAAGAATAGTTACAATATAAACAAAACAAACATGTACAGACCGAAATAACCAAAGAGTACAACGTAGATATGACCAGATAGTTAAACGGCCAACAAAAAAATCAATGAATTCAACTGCAGCATTACTAGACCTAAGAAATCTTGACAGAGGCTCATTAACTCCATAATTAGTCCTGTGACAAAAAACATAAAAGGGTAAGTGGTTTCGCACATTTCTCAGGGGAGTAAAAATAGTCACAAGCTCTAGTAGACTAGACTTAAATATGTTACAAATAAATGACTTCATTGACACGGGTCAATTGTATGATCAAAAAATTAGTTGGTTGTACAACGAATTAGTTGTTGGACCAAACAACAAACCGGGTTGATGAAAATCAATCGATTTGACCAACGAATCAATTTATTTGATCAACCTAACAATTTGTTTGACTAGCCTGCCGAACTAATCAATTTGTTGGTACCGCCATTGATCAGTTATGTATACCAATTAAGTCAGAAGCCCGCGTAATTCAGTTGTTGGACCAACAAGTTTGCTGGCTCAACAACTGAATTGAATATATGCATTGTCTTAAACATATTTAACTATGTCTGTTGATTGTAGGAGCTAATATTTTTTTCTCCGTGTGATGAATCGCAAGCGATTCGAGAATCGAAAAAAAGCTATTTATTATTCCATCGGAGGGTGTAAATTTTTAAGAGCGTATAAAAAAAACTGTGAGTAAAAGTGACGATAGTAGGTATGTGTATATGGACGGTGAAATACATTTTATAGTTATTGTCGGTTTGCGTGCATACAAGTCGACGAAAAGCGAACCGGGGAGGGCCGATAACCGCAACGCGGCTTCGTTGCAAATAAGGCTAAGCGATGTCGTTACGTCGTGGTGTTGTGCTTGGCAGAGCCTCGTATACGACGATACTGTCCGGTGTCGGCGACGCAGAGAGCACGATAATCTATGGGGAGAGACGCGATCTGTGCTGGACGAGAAAAACACAACGGCACATACGCGTACACACGCTGGTGAACAATAAGTGAGAGGGAAAGGTCTACTGCGTTATGCGTATGTTCCTTCTGACACCTATATAAGTACAACTGTTCGACTTATAGGGAGATGTTGGCAAACTTTTTGGATGTTATTGGCAGTTTATGGACACATGGAAATGGCGTTTGTAGTCTGGACTGGTCATCAACTCAACGTTAAAATTTTTACAAAAAACAAAATTTGATAGGCGCAACCAAGTTATTGGTTAGTTTATTCTTGGTTGTCTAACCAAATCCTTGGTTGTCTAAGAAAATCCTTGGATGTCTTACTAAATCCTTATGTGTCTCATCAAATCCTTGGTTTTCTAACCAAATCCTTGGTTGTCTAACCAAATCCTTGGTTGTCTCACCAAATTCTTGGTTGTCTAACCAAATCCTTGGATGTCTTACTAAATCCTTAGGCGTCTCACCAAATCCTTGGTTGTCTAACTAAATCCTTGGTTGTCTAACTAAATCCTTGGTTGTCTAACCAAATTCTTGGTTGTCTAACCGAATCCTTGGATGTCTTACCAAATTCTTAGTTGTCTCACCAAATCCTTGGTTGTCTTACCAAGCCCTTGGTTGTCTTACCAAGCCCTTGGTTATCTTACCAAATCCTTGGTTGTCTTACCAAGCCCGTGGTTATCTTACCAAATCCTTGGTTGTCTTATCAAATCCTTAGTTGTCTCACCAAATCCTTGGTTATCTTGCCAAACCCTTGGTTATCTTACCAAACCCTTGGTTATCTTTACTAAATTCTTGGTTGTCCTATCAAGTCCTTGGTTCTCTTACCAAATCCTAGGTTATAATAACCAATAACTTGGTTGTACCTACGAACTTTTCTTGCTAACTTTTTTAACCAAACTTTTGATACTTTTAACTAACCCTTTTTCTCGGTGTATGCTCGCGTAGAAATCTCTTTTTAAAAAATTCAGGAAAACAAACTTTCCTCCGCGCGGAAGCAAATAATGGTCAATATTACAGCAGAGTTCTATAGACATCATGGTTTCACAAAGTCGGAGGATCGATATACCTATTTTAATTACTGTCTATTCCGGGAGGACCGTAACGAGTCCGCCTGTCTTTCCGTCTATCTCGATATGAGCGCGGCGTTTTCATCGTGCACTCTCTCGCGTATACACAGTTGCACCAGACTTCGTTACTCCTTAAAAGGCAACGTTATCACGAGAGAGGGGCACACACGCGCTACAAACGTTCCGAGCACGGCGAATTAATCGTTTAATTAATTATCCGCCGACTATTGCGGTAACTTAGCTATATATAACCTACACACTACACTTAAAGTGTATCTACTGCACATAGCGTAGAATATAGTGCGTCGGATCCCATCAACATTGCATAGGATGGAGCAAACACGACATACTATGCATCCAAGTTGTCTTATGGTGTGTTTTACGAGTGATGTCATAGAATATAACTTACGTTGTAAAAATAAATTCAACATCAATGAATCCACCTTAAGAAAACAATTACTCTTCGGTGGTTGTTCTCGCGCCTCGTGGACACGAGCTTCTTGGAATTCGCGCGGCTATTTAGCACAAAGAAAACACTTTATTAGTATCTCCACTATCTACACAACGTTCAGAAAGAATAATAAAAAAAATAAAAGAAAAATAAGACACAATCACGTCGAAACTCGAGGAACGTTCTATCGATATATCTCACCGGCGTCATTTCTATTTCTCTGCGTTATTCATAGGTCTAGGTCCCCGCGAAGGGAGAACGCAATTCCGTGGCACACGTTCCCGATGTAATGTATACAAGCATAAATACATCACTATATACACGTAGGTACATAGGTACCTTACTGTTTGCCTCTATATACATTGCAAAATAATGTCCGTGTGTATGCAACTATTAGCTGGGTCGCTCAAGGCTGCGGCAACGGTGCATAGTTTCATATAGCGTCACTTATTACCGATGTAACGAGATTATGGAGTTTTCTTAAAAAGGCGATATCGAGACTTTGCGGCTGGCCTCGCTTTCGTGCTTCCCACGTTTCAAGGGTCTTTCCACAATTCCCTCCCTCCCCTTCCCACTACTTTCCTGCTGACGAGCGAGAGATTTTATCCCGATTGTGATCCCGATTCGAAGGTGCACCTACATCGGAATGCGTACACTCGAGTGTATAGCGATAAACACTGCGAGAATGGTTGAGACCATGTAAGAGGCGATGAAGAAGCGTTTTGCAATTGGCTCGAGGCCATGTCCGTGAAACGTTATAATGTTTTTTTTCTTTTTTCTTTCACCCCTTTAATCTCTCCCGCTCCGTTCGATTTTCAAACAGTCCTCATAACAGTAATTATGTAGGTGGCATATGCAAAAGACGCCATCGTGGACATGAGGAAGAAGCGAAAAGACGAATTTGAGTGGAAGAAAATAAGTTGGTAGTATTTAAGAGTGCGAGAGGCTGGAGAAGACGGCCGTAAATCAATCTCAATACTTTTATGGCCAGTTTCGGACACGCCCAGCTGGTCCACAATTTAAGCGATAAATGCACGCGCGAGTCACCGATCGCTGGACAGGATAACGCGTTCTCAATCGGCGCTTATTAATTTTCATCGCGAAGACGACAGGTTTGGGCCACGTTCGTGTTACAGTGCCATTTGGGCACAGGCCTCTTTTTTTACTATCGCAACGGATGATCGAACGTAATTGCCGATCAAAAGGGCTCTTTACTTATTATCGATTATGTAGAATATGGTATAAATTTAGAATTATACACCTGAAAAAAAAGTTTAATACCATTTTTAATGCATTTTTTATAAAATTTTAGTTTTAATATTTAAAAAAAAATCGTTAATTAAATATGGGGCAGGAGGTCGAATTAGTATACGGTGACAAAATCAACTGGTTATAAATCAAAATAAAATTTTGCTTTTTGATTGTAACGATTCGACGTCCACTACGCAGATGTTTATATATTGATATTCCAAAAAAAAAGAATAATTCATTTCATGGTGATCTATCATTGCATTATTGAAAAATGCGGATGGTCCAATGTTACGTCTCGAGCTAACGAGACAGTGGAAATGAATATATTTTTGGCAGTTCTTGTTCGATTAAGAGTTGAAACTCAAATTTCGAATTAACTCACGCGGTAATATTTTTTATTGATAAAACTGAATTTAACACTTTTAATTAACTGATTTATTAGGAAACAAACTTCTTATTTATCGCCGTTTACGATAATTACAAAATACTATAAAATATACTTATATTTAAAAGTTACGCTTTTTCAGCGTTAATAATATATTTATTTCATGTTTGTTGATTGAAGATTGATTAAATACTGATGGGTAAAACGATTGAAAAAATGATTAAAGAGTGAATCGGAGTTTAAGTGGGGTTTACGGGGATCGCGCGACGGCCCAAAGATGCTGACAACGCACAATGCGTTCAGCGAAAATATACAATTGCAAAGAACGAAGCACGCAATAGCGGAACGGATTTACATTGACAGGGAGATTGAGATTGAATATTGGAAAGAATGGGAATTAAATAATTATTAATTATGTCAGGAAAAATAGCCAGGACGTAACACAAGCAATGAACGAAGCACGGAATAGCGGAACGGATTTACATTGACAGGGAGATTGAATATTGGAAAGAATGGGAATTAAATAATTATTAATTATGTCAGGAAAAATAGCCAGGATGTAACATCAATGATGTAGGTTCTTTCCTAATATTCACAGTGGAGGAATGTAACTGTGCAAAAATGGATCGTATCCAAAACTACTTGTTCGAATATAAATGGTCATTGTATAAAGATTACTGTTTTTATTCATTCAAACTTGCATATAACGTTCACTAAACAGAATCATATAGAAAGAAACACAGATTTCTCCCACACCTTCGAGTGACTCATCAAATCTTCTTAGCTCTCAGCTAGAAGAAACCTACTTATGTGTGTCTCGCACGAGAATCTCTATACGAATCGACAAAAGACAGAAGACAAAAAGTGCCAGTGGACAACGAGGACGTAATAGTCGCTGTTGGTCTTTTAGCCGCGTGCACAGACCGCCGACTGGGAGCACGTGACGTGGGCAGTAGGTCTCGTGCCGCATTCAAGCATATCGAGAAGAGAGCAAGCAAAGAAGTAGTATAGACTATACGTGCGGCAGTCCAAATGTTCCTTCATCAATGGAAGTCATAGAGTTGCAAAGTTCGAGGGTTGACCGATGGGTCAAGTCATTGGGGCGACCGACAATGAACGCATTATCTAAATATTCTACGTCTTTCACCACTCTTCGTGCTGTTTATTTTCTTGGTTATAGTTATGGACCCGAGAATCGCACGCGGATGGAATAAGACGTAGTTGCACCCAGAGAAATCGGTCTCATGGATTTAAATCAAATAAAGGGTATACAATATTAGAAATACTAACAGCTTTGGCTACTACTGAATAATAAGTAAAAAACAAAAAAAACCAAAATAAATTTTTTTTTTTAAATCACGGGCTGAAGGACTCCGGTCGATGGCCAATTGGACTAAGAACGCGATAAAAAAAAAAAGTTAAATGTATCTCACAACATCGATATTGTATACGTCTTTCCAATAAAATTCTTCTACTACTCAAATAAAGGATCTATTAAAAATTAATACGAATTATTTGTATGCAATAAATTCTATTTCAACGAAATAAAATCCTATTAGGCAAGCCATTAAATTTATGTTTTCCTAGTCTAACAAAAAGGATTTACTAGACCAGCAAAAATATTTTCAAGACCAGCATAAATGTTTGCTAAACCAGAAAAAATACTTGATAGACCAGCAAAGATATTTGCTAAACCAGAAAAAATACTTGATAGACCAGCAAAAATATTTGCTAGACCAGCAAAAATATAGCTAGACCAGCAAAAATACTTGCTAGACCAGCAAAAATATTTGCTAGACCAGCAAAAATATAGCTAGACCAGCAAAAATACTTGCTAGACCAGCAAAAATATTTGTTAGACCAGCAAAAATATTTGCTAGATCAGCAAAAATATTTGCTGGACCAGCAAAAATGTTTTCTAAACCAGCAAAAGTATTTGCTAGACCAGCAAAAATATTTGCTAGACCAGCAAAAATATTTTCTAGACCAGCAAAAATGTTTCCTAAACCATCAAAAGTATTTGCTAGACCAGCAAAAATATTTGCTAGACCAGCAAAAATATTTTCTAGACCAGCAAAAATGTTTCTTAAACCAGCAAAAATATTTGCTAGACCAGCAAAAATATTTGCTAGACCAGCAAAAATATTTGCTAAACCAGCAAAAATATTTGCTAGACCAGCAAAAATATTTGCTAGACCAGCAAAAATATTTGCTAAACCAGCAAAAATATTTGCTAGACCAGTAAAAATATTTCCTAAACCAGCAAAAATATTTGCTAGGCCAGCAAAAAAATGTTCTAGAAGAGCAAATAAGATTTGCTGTCACTATGTCAGCAAATGTTTTTTCATCGTGAAATAAAATGTTATTAATTCGAAATAGATTCCATTTTTGATTCAAATAAAGCCATCAAACCGATTTCTCTGGGTGTAGTAGGTATATACAGTGGGTCGAGCATGCGGGAGTATCTCGCAAGCGAGAGCTTCGTTCTCGAGCGATGCAAAACGACCGGGAGTGAGTGGCGACGGGTAACTTGCGAGTCCTTGAAGACGAGCGGACCGACTCTAAATCCTGGTTTAATGCTCCGCGAGCAGCACTCGCGGAACTCTCGCACGAGCGAGCAAGCGACCCCCTTTGTGGAACGGGCGGCGATGGATTTATATAAGCATTTCCACTCGTATAGTTCTCGACGATCCGTTTGTGCCGAACAGGTTACTCACCGTACACCGTGAAACGCGTCTCGCCTCGCCTTCGCTCGTATTATAAACCAAGGAGATTACCTATCCGCGAACCCGAGCTGCGGAGAAGACACTCTCTAGATCATCGCTGCGTGTAATAGTACAAAGACTTATACGTACACTATAATCGCAAGAGTGGATGAGAACTTTGAAAGCCATTTCGAAATATATCGCGAGGCTGAGTAATGAAATTATCCGAATGCGATTTCTGAATTCCATTCATCGAGTCTGAGCGGAATTATAAAATTTCAAAAGCCTAGAACTTGTAACTCTGCTTCAGCTGCTTCAAGTATATACAAAACCACTTCACTTGTTCATTTAAAGAATCTTGTATTGTGAAAATATTGAACAAGGTTGTGATCCCCAGTTGAGGACTGGATCAGTCATGTTGGAAATACGTTTGAATAATTCACAGGGTTAAATAAGGGATTAATGTTGTACACTTTTCTAGATTAAAATAATGAAACAATTTTATTTTTAATAAATTCACTGTACGCTTTTTTAGGGGCAAAAGCAATTTACATCCATGAAATAAGAATAGAAGATGCATTACTAATAAAATATCACTGCTAAATTCGTCCAGGATTTTTTAATTTAATTATAAAAGATGGTGTAAAAAAAGCTGTTCGTTTTATGTATTACACATGGTACGGTGGCAGTTAAAGGGTTGAGAGTTAAATCAAGAGACGCTGCAGCGTCTCGACGCCAATTCCATAAAAAGAAAATTGGCACGATGCCACTAGTAGCTTACTCGAGAATTTCGAAGACGACACTTTGGATCGATATATCTCGCAACCTATTTTATTTACAATGTAAAATAAATTTAAGGTACAGTTATTATATTCGAAGTCCAATTGCACCGAATTTGAAAACTGCAATTTTCCTTAAATAATGACTTCGCTATGTAAATGTGTATAATCTGTCATAATTAATAATGGAAATTCGAAAATCAACACTGAAAAAAAAAAAAATGTCATTGATTCAATAAATCCAAACAGCCAAAAACAAGCATTATCAACTTAATTTGAATTCTAATTCCTCCAATTCCATACGAGATCGAAACATTAACTCTAAAATAAGCGAAATAGTATTTTATTTATATATTAAATATATTAAACATTTTGTTAAATAAGACTGCCAAAAAGAAGTATTTTTGAATTAACTCTAGTTCTTATACGTTCAATTTAATATTTATTTAATATTAATATTTATTCAATTTAATATTTATATATTTGTTAAATATATAAATAATAAATAATTGTTAATTATTTCAATGTTAAATGGAATTGAACGTATAAGAACTAGAGTTAATTCAAAAATACTTCTTTTTGACAGCCTGCAATAGAATTTTTTTTCAGTGAAGATATGTGTAGAAACTGGTACACTTTTAACGGTTAAAAAAAGTAAATTTACAATACAAATATTGGAAATTATTATTCAAGTGTATATTTGTTTCTTTCGGTATACCTTCTTCAGACTTTTACGTTGCCCCTCTCCCCTTTTCCCCGTTCCAACATAGACACCCTTTTCCCGAGGGCATTTGCACGAGGGCACAGGGAAACTGCGGAAAACCGGGCCGATACAGATGGCTTTATTTTTACTGAGTTTCTATTGTATGAGAATACATTAGAAACTCATAAAAACTGCCGCCCGCTCAGCAGTTGGCGCGCAAACCAGCGCAAACCAGTGCTAAGCGGTCACCCATCCAAGTTACGGCCGCAAATAATGCTGCTTAACTCTGAGGACCGCCGAAGCCACACACCGACCGCGCGTCCACTACTGTCAGTTATTCAAGTGTATATTAAATTCACAAAATTTGTGTAGTAAATGAGAATTAATACATATTGTGCTTTATATTTCCAAATAACCCGTAAATTTACTATACATACAGTAAATTTACAACACACGTCGGTAAATATAGTATCGGCATAATAAAATTACAACACATGGAGATAATTTCAGTATAGGTATAGTAAATTTACAACACGAATATTGAAAATTACTATTCAAGTGTATATTAAATTCACTAACTTTGTGTAGTAAATGAGAATTAATATAGATTGAGTTGTAAATTTTCGAATAACCCTTTATTTCACTATACGTATAGTAAATTTACAACACACAGCTTTGAATTTTCAAAGACTTGATTTATGAATATTTTTATACATGTAGTGTAACGGGACGTCCTTACCCCCGGCGAGATTTTGGCAGTTGGCCACTAGGTGGCCAAATGCGCTCGCGTCTCGCGCAAGCGCATGGTCCTTTCCTATCCCTACCAAAGTGACCACACCTCTTACACGAGGCAATCCCTAATGGGACCTCGTGTAAATTTTACCTACAATGTTAAAAAAATCGGTTATAAATTTACAATACATGTGTATGAAGTTTTTTTTTCCCAAAACCGTTTATGAAATTCCAACTGCGACGTTGAATTTTACAACACAGATGTGTTGTAAAAGTAGCGGTAAATTTTATATACCAGTGTTGTAAAATTCAACGTCGCAGTTGAAATTTCATACACGGTTTCTGTAAAAGTGCTTCCTACACATGTTTAGTAATTTTACCTTGGATTCTTTAACAGTATACCAATACCTTGTGTGGATATTTTCGTTTTGGCGCTACCTATTCGTCGTTGTATTCAAAAGAAACGAAGTACATTCCCATACTCAGTCGAGTCTAGAGCTATATCCATAGGCAAAGCATAAAGAAACTAAACCCTCGGTTATCAATCTTCTTGCATAGAGCGCAGCGTGACAATGCTCGCTTGGAACGTTACCCGATCTGCATACCGTGTGCTGAGGGCTGGGCTGGTGATCGAACTCCCTGCTATCGAGGAAACTGTGGATAGATCGATGTCCCTCAGTGAGCAGGGGGCTGCGGTAGCTGGAAAGATCGCATAGCGCTGCCTGAGCCGGAGAGACAGCGATCCGGTCTCGTAAAATGCAGCAGCGTGCCAGCACGCTTGTGGCACGTTAGCATAGTAGCAGGTATTGCTTTGCTGACTGGCTTTCTGGACCGCTTCGTCGGTGAACACCGCACAACTCGACTCGACGATACCTAGGGCTCGCGGGCGTATCGACAACGACGAGCCTCGCGTGCTCCAGAGACCTGAGCTCCATGCATATTCACGAAGAGGCCTCTATCCATCAGTATACGTACGCCCCATGCCAAATGTGTTTGCTTGTTGGACTATATGCTTCTCGTCGACGCGTTAGTAAAGAAACACTGGCATTGCACTCGCAAATCCTACTATGCAACTATGCATTTACTACGATGACATAAATATGACCTACGATGATTCAGCAAATTAATTTAGTAATTCCAGTTCGTGCAATTGAGATCAACAACTCTGGTTGTGTTTCCATGCAATTTGAACTTGTGCGACGAGATTTAAAATTAGACGACTGGAATCGCCTAATTCGGTATGTCGTTGACAATTTACTTGCATCGTTACCTTTACGTATGATTGATTGATAAATTTACAGCTATTCAACTATAGTTCTCTCGTCTAAATGTCCAATGATCTAAATCCAATGAATTAATTGTAGACATGTTTTCACAATGGATTCGAATGAATTCTTTCCAAATATTTCAGATTATAGCGGATTTGCGCCACAGCAGATCAATGTCTCTTGTAACAAGAAATCAAGAATAAGCAGCGTTACGCCCGATTGGAAGTTCCAAGTACGATTATCCATTTCTCGGAGTGTTGCCTAGAGCATAAAGACACAATAGGCATACATACTTTCCTATAAGGGAAGAAACGGTAATGATCCTGATGAACCAAGTGCGCACTCTGAGTCACCATTTACTGACTCACATTTACAGCCAGTTAGTCGATACTGAATGACGAGAAAGTGGCCGTTACATCCGGCTGCACGTAAATTTGATGCATCAACATCACTTGACAAGTGCCGAAAAAACGACAAAGACCTTTTGCAAGGAGAAATATGGAGAAAAAAAAAGCTTGAAGCGAGTTCAAAGGATCCAGACTTGGAAGTGCGAGTCCTCATATCTGCGGGGATAATGTAACGGGAAAGCGGGTCTCGGGAGCCATATGCAATTTACGAGCAATAAGCCTCCACGATCTTTAAGGACGTCGTTAGGATTGGATATGCGCGCACGCGGCCACGACCTCGTGAGCCGATTCACCTTTCCCCGCAACGAGAGGAGACTCGCTCTATGCTGATATGTGCTGCTGGTGCAGCTCCTGCTCGGATATGCCGCTGCCTCTAAGAATCTAAGCATATATAGAGGACCAGGACTATATGCACCGATGCACCTTGGCGTGCCCCTGTAGGAAGGCGGTGTTGGCGACGGGAATACGCGGGAGAGAGAGAAAGAGATGTTCTGCGCCAAGACACGGAAATAGTCGCGATAAATCGCTCTCGGCTTCGCCACGAACTATTCCATTATAAGCCACCACGCGGAACATCGAAGACGTGGCTTTGTGTTCGTCGGGGGACTCTGATCCCTTGGCTTCTGCTGCTTCTTCACGTACCTTCTTTCACTTCTTGTTGTTTCTCCTTCACTGCGATTCTTCGCCATAGAAATTCTGTTGAGGTCTCTGTACTGGATCAATGATTACCGGCAGACTTGTATATAGATCAGTCCTGACATTCATCTATATAATTGCTTGAAATTGACCGATTTGACTGAACGATTGATAACTGTCAGGAATTCGTGTATAACGTATTCTCTGAACATCGCACGGAGAAAAATCATTTGCTAGCATAGTGACAGCAAACTTTATTTGTTGGCCTAACAAATAATTTTGCTAATTTTGCTAATTTTTTGACAAGCCTAGCAAATAATTTTTATTAGGCTAAGGAATAAGGCTTTGCTGTCACTATATTAGCAACTGATTTGTTGATGCAACAAAACTTTTCTCTCCATGCGAAGATTTTAGACGAGAACATAACATTATTTTATCGACTATACTATTGAATTTATGAAAATAATGATTAGTTAGCGTAACTACAAGGACATAGTTGACATTTTTCCAAATTTTCAGACACCTTGGCTGATGATGAGATTAAATTTCATTTTCAAATAAATCTGTGGCTGAATCGTAGCACTTGCAGTGGCTGTTGATGAAATTCTGCTTCTTCTCGTATCTATCTTCTTTCGCTTTTTGTTTTTCCATCACTGCGATTCTTCGCCATAGAAATTCTGTTGAGTTCTTTGTACTGGATCAATGATTACCAGCAGGATCGTATATAGATCAGTGTTGCCATTCATCTATATAATTGCTTCGAAATGACACAGTTTACGATGTACCGATTTGGACGAACGATTGACAATTGCCAAGAATTCGTGAATAACGTACTCTCCGGTCACACAGATCTTGGGACGAGAACTTGTCCTGTCGAGACAGCGATCTCGGCTCTGAGGGGCATCGCGGAGGTTCATCGCTGGAGAAACAGCGAGTTACCCACGCACAGGTGCACTTGGCTCTCAGTATGGTAGACCGTAAGATGCTCCTGCAGAGACTCTTCGTATTTACGGTGTCCGCCGGCTGGACGCGTACCAACACTGTATAAGATGCACATGCACTTACAGTGTGTTATGTGTATGCTGTTGAGACTCGGCAATAGAGGCACGCCTGTTATTACTCTCTCTCGCAGATTGATGGAATCAAGCAACCAGTCATTTCGCGAGGAAATCAGTGAGAATTAATATCGGGCTATTAATTTCTTCCCGTTTCGAAGCAAGCTTCGAGCGCACGCGGATTACCTTGCACTCGGATGTACTACCTTTGGTATAGATGCGGATACATCCGATGTCCATACATCTATACGTCCATACGATATAGCAGGTAAAACTCTTTACTGTGTATACATGTAAATGTCTGTGTATATATGCAATTCTGAGGTACAGATGACCGGGGCTAGTTGGTAAATTCGTTTCCGCTGTTTTTAGACCGTCCGTGGCTTTAGTTTATAGCTATTTCCAGCCTTTTATGATATTTTTGTCAATGTCGCCCTTGGTTTTTTATTCTACTTTTCTGCGCATCAGGATTTGATTTTTTAAAATTGTTATTAATAAGGCTTTGCTTTGTTTTTCGCTTACCTTGTAATCTTTCTGTAACGAGCGTTCGTCCCGTTTGGACAAATTAACAAATAAGCTATTTGCTTCATCTTGATGTGCTACAAATTTTTGTCGCGTTTTATATCACTTTAATGCAAAAAAAATCCACACTATAAATGAAGGTGTGTTACAACACACCTTGATATATATTGATGATATATTACCATGTAAAATGCAATACGCTTGAAGTATGTAAAAAGTTGTTAGAATGTAAAATATAGGAAACACTGTTAAAAAAGACTGGAATTTATAATGCATAAACTCGTCATCTAAATTTAAGTAACAATTTGGGTATAAATTTAATGTATTTTTGCGGTAAAATAAAAGAAAAATTATAAATATTCAAGTACTATTACTGTAAAATTAAAGTAAATTATTGAATTTGCCGTACCATAAATTAATTTTACATGTCACTTGTATATTAAATTTAATACACCGATTTATGCATAAAAACCTCCAGTACTTGTACATTAAATTTCAAGTAGATTTTTTTTACAGTGCAACTTGCAAAACGTTTCATTTTTAGGGTGTAGAGGTGTTGCACTAGTTAATTTTGAAGCTGATTTGATGTAAATTGCCCCGGTCTCCCAGCCAATACGTAAATCTATTGCCTCACAGATTCCGGAGTTCGAAGAGCAAATACACGCAAAGATAGCCGGCAATTCCGGCGAAGCGAGTCTTCCTACGTGATTTAGGTAACGCTAATTTTTTTTCCATTACCAATGCGAGAGATATACGCATCCCGAACCGTGAACCTTCGTGAACCCTTCCAGGTGGCCCCTCGATCGATACTAATACCCCTAGAGATCCTGACGAGAATCAGTCAGACGGTGCGAATTAATGCTCGCTCATCGATTATGCGCTCGGATTCACCTCACGGTAATACAGTAATGCTCGTACGTAGCCATATGCAAAAGCAATTGATCGAGACGCGGGTCAGCCACAGCATCGCACGCTCTTCAAATCCTGATTTTCTCGGTGCACGCTAAGCCCGAGATATTGTACATGAAAGTACATAAGCCTAACTCTATTCGCGGATATACGTTTTCCCCTATGTATTTATTTATCTATACCCAGCCATTTATCTCCGTGCGTTATTGTGCGTACAGACAAGGGCATAGATATATATATATATATATATACATAAATATCGATGGGGCCACCTGTTCTCCAACTTCACCACGTGCTCCATTCCAAGTTACCTAGAGCGTAACTTCCCATTATTTATAGTATGGTTACTATGCGTCGAAACGATGCGGTAACGCAGACCTGGATTTTACCTATATGGACGTAGTGCACGCAATTCCCGAGCTGCACAATCATTCACGATTGAGTGGAAGAACTCTAACATTGTTATCCAGAAATATACTTGATATTGCAATTGTTTGCTTACTACCTACTGTTTACATAGTTACGAAATTACAGTGTACAGTTAGTTTTGTTCTCTACAATCTCGATCTGCTGTTTTATTACGGAAAAACAGCATTGCTGTAATAAAATAAGCTGTAACTTTAGAGCTTCGTCATGAGAGAAGGTGAGAAAGGCTAAATCTGTGGTATTTCAAACGTTAATATTGAAAATAATAAACGAGAAGATTATCTAGAATATCGGACTTGAAAAATATATGTAATGCCGACTAGTAGTTTCTCACGCTAAAAATAAATTCATGGCACATTTGTGTCAATGAAAAATGATTGGGCTCGAACGAGCCCAATCATTTTTGAGAGTTAATGCTGAATCCAGTGCTGCTAACGATTCTATGATTTTGTACGAGCTGTACAAAAATTAATGACACTCCCCAACAAAGAAACTGCTAAATTGCGTGTGCATTGTTTCTAGTTGTCTAATTTGTGCTGCTGAATCATCTTTCATAAATTGACGCTATAAAATCATCATATTAACTCGAACTAGTTAATTCTAAATCAGCGCTGCAAATGATTCTATGATTTTGTACGTGCTATACAAAAACTAATGGTTCTTCTCCCAAAGAACCTAATTTGTGCTGCTGAATCATCTTTCATAAATTGCAATCATTCCTGGACAGTCTTGATTCATTTCATTACACTTGGTGAAATCACCATTATAGAAATACGATCACTCGGTGGCAATATAAATTCATTCGAAACATTCATTATCACATGGATCATTTTTAATTATAATTGATAAACATTGTTGTATTAACTCGAGCGAGTTAATTCTAAATTTAGCGCTCCAAATGATTCTATGATTTTGTACGTGCTATACAAAAACTAATGATTCTTCTCCCAAAGAACCTAATTTATGC
The DNA here is from genome assembly GCA_963970395.1 of Ephialtes manifestator. Classification (NCBI taxonomy): domain Eukaryota; kingdom Metazoa; phylum Arthropoda; class Insecta; order Hymenoptera; family Ichneumonidae; genus Ephialtes; species Ephialtes manifestator. The sequence continues at coordinate 1,691,524 of OZ019975.1, read as the reverse complement.
TTCTAAATCATCTTTCATAAATTGCAATTATTCCTGGACAATCTTGGTTCATTTCATTACACCTGGTGAAATCACCATTATAGAAATACGATCGGTCGGTGGCAATATAAATTCATTCGGAACATTCATTATCATATGGATCATTTTCAATTATAATTGATATACATTGTTCACCTGGGGATTCCAGTAGATCTGACGCTATAAAACCGTCATATTAACTCGATCCAGTTAATTCTAAATTTAGCGCTGCAAACGATTCTATGATTTTGTACGTGCTATACAAAAACTAATGATTCTTCCCCAAAGAATCTAATTTATGCTGCTGAATCATCTTTCATAAATTGTAATTATTCCTGGACAGTCTTGATTCATTTCATTACACCTGGTGAAATCACCATTATAGAAATACGATCACTCGGTGGCAATATAAATTCATTCGAAACATTCATTATCATATCGATCATTTTCAATTATAATTTATATACATTGTTCACCTGGGGATTCCAGTAGATCTGACGCTATAAAACCGTCATATTAACTCGATCCAGTTAATTCTAAATTTAGGGCTGCAAATGATTCTATGATTTTGTACGTGCTATACAAAAACTAATGATTCTTCTCCAAAAGAACCTAATTTATGCTGCTGAATCATCTTTCATAAATTGCAATTATTCCTGGACAGTCTTGGTTCATTTCATTACGTCTGGTGAAATCACCATTATAGAAATACGATCACTCGGTGGCAATATAAATTCATTTGGAACATTCATTATGATATGGATCATTTTCAATTAATCTTGTTAATGTAATCAATTACAATTGATATACATTGTTTACCTGGGAATTCCAGTAGATTTGACGCTATAAAACCGTCATATTAACTCGATCGAGTTAATTCTAAATTTAGCGCTGCAAATGATTCTATGATTTTGTACGTGCTATACAAAAACTAATGATTCTTCGCCAAAGAATCTAATTTATGCTGCTGAATCATCTTTCATAAATTGTAATTATTCCTGGACAGTCTTGATTCATTTCATTACACCTGGTGAAATCACCATTATAGAAATAAGATCACTCGGTAGCAATATAAATTCATTTGGAACATTCATTATGATATGGATCATTTTCAATTAATCTTGTTAATGTAATCAATTACAATTGATATACATTGTTTACCTGGGAATTCCAGTAGATTTGACGCTATAAAACCGTCATATTAACTCGATCGAGTTAATTCTAAATTTAGCGCTGCAAATGATGCTATGATTTTGTACGTGCTATACAAAAACTAATGATTCTTCTCCAAAAGAACCTAATTTATGCTGCTGAATCATCTTTCATAAATTGCAATTATTCCTGGACAGTCTTGGTTCATTTCATTACGCCTGGTGAAATCACCATTATAGAAATACGATCACTCGGTGGCAATATAAATTCATTGAAAACATTCATTATCATATGGATCATTTTCAATTATAATTGATATACATTGTTCACCTGGGGATTCCAGTAGATCTGACGCTATAAAACCGTTATATTAACTCGATCCAGTTAATTCTAAATTTAGCGCTGCAAATGATTCTATGATTTTGTACGTGCTATACAAAAACTAATGATTCTTCCCCAAAGAATCTAATTTATGCTGCTGAATCATCTTTCATAAATTGTAATTATTCCTGGACAGTCTTGATTCATTTCATTACACCTGGTGAAATCACCATTATAGAAATACGATCACTCGGTGGCAATATAAATTCATTCGAAACATTCATTATCATATCGATCATTTTCAATTATAATTTATATACATTGTTCACCTGGGGATTCCAGTAGATCTGACGCTATAAAACCGTCATATTAACTCGATCCAGTTAATTCTAAATTTAGGGCTGCAAATGATTCTATGATTTTGTACGTGCTATACAAAAACTAATGATTCTTCTCCAAAAGAACCTAATTTATGCTGCTGAATCATCTTTCATAAATTGCAATTATTCCTGGACAGTCTTGGTTCATTTCATTACGTCTGGTGAAATCACCATTATAGAAATACGATCACTCGGTGGCAATATAAATTCATTTGGAACATTCATTATGATATGGATCATTTTCAATTAATCTTGTTAATGTAATCAATTACAATTGATATACATTGTTTACCTGGGAATTCCAGTAGATTTGACGCTATAAAACCGTCATATTAACTCGATCGAGTTAATTCTAAATTTAGCGCTGCAAATGAATCTATGATTTTGTACGTGCTATACAAAAACTAATGATTCTTCGCCAAAGAATCTAATTTATGCTGCTGAATCATCTTTCATAAATTGTAATTATTCCTGGACAGTCTTGATTCATTTCATTACACCTGGTGAAATCACCATTATAGAAATAAGATCACTCGGTGGCAATATAAATTCATTTGGAACATTCATTATGATATGGATCATTTTCAATTAATCTTGTTAATGTAATCAATTACAATTGATATACATTGTTTACCTGGGAATTCCAGTAGATTTGACGCTATAAAACCGTCATATTAACTCGATCGAGTTAATTCTAAATTTAGCGCTGCAAATGATTCTCTGATTTTGTACGTGCTATACAAAAACTAATGATTCTTCTCCCAAAGAATCTAATTTATACTGCTGAATCATCTTTCATAAATTGCAATTATTCCTGGACAGTCTTGGTTCATTTCATTACACCTGGTGAAATCACCATTATAGAAATACGATCGCTCGGTGGCAATATAAATTCATTCGGAACATTCATTACCATATGGATCATTTTCAATTATAATTGATATACATTGTTCACCTGGGAATTCCAGTAGATCTGACGCTATAAAACCGTCATATCGTTTCATATATACACAAACACCCACTTGTGTAGTAACAAGCGAGTCAAGCATACAGTGAGTTATCATTATCGGCGATAATTGTACATAAGTGCCATACGGGAGGCGAGCTAGTGTAGACCATAGAGAGATATTAAAGAGTGAGAAGTAGATAACAAGAGTATAAGTACGATAGCTGGTATACGGAGGCTCCGGGAGAGCGCGTTCGGCATGAGTGGCTTTATGAAGCCGTTGTAAGTTCGCCGCGGGGGTCCTAGTGGCGGGCGTGTTGCTTGCCAGCATAAATTACTCGCGATTTTGCATTTACACTGCGAAAATGCTAAAGACGGTGGAAACTTATTTATGGCATATGTTTATAACGTATATATCTGTATTATCTTCTATGTAAAGTTGAGGTAGCATATGACTCGGGAGTTGGAGAAGTTAAAAGATCAACAGAGGCGAGAAAAGGCTCTGCTCTTGCACGGAGAAAAATCATTCGCTAGCATAGTGACAGCAAACTTTATTTTTTGGCCTAACCAATGATTTTGCTGACCCACCAAATCTTTTTGCTGGCCTAGCAAATTTTTTGACAAGCCTAGCAAATAATTTTTGTTAGGCTAAGAAATAAGGCTTTGCTGTCACTATATTAGCAACTGATTTTTTGATGCAACAAAAGTTTTCTCTCTGTGTGTAATCCGAGAAATTAAATTACGAATTGTTAAAGCGACAACTATGAAAATATAATTGTGGATACCTTTTTATCTGATCATTCTATGACAATTATTAATTCAACAAATATACAATGGTAATAGCTACAGTATCTATGTTCATCATAGTTACAAGCAAACCTTTTTCTGTGTATATCTTAGATCTCTCAGTAGTAGCAATCTGTTCAAAACACAACCATTCATGAAAGCTACTATGAAAGGAAAAAAAAAGAAAAAAATATTGGACCTGATAAATTTTTCAACATTTGTCAACACAAGAAAGAGAGAAAAGAGAAATTATCGTGCGGATGCCAAATTGATTTTTTTTTAAATTGTTGGCACTAATATGCTACCGCGTCTCTTGATATTATTTTATCGATTAGGCTATCTAGTTGATGAAAATAATTACAGTTCGTTATGGTAACTATAAGCACATAATTGATTTTTTTTCAACCGAATTTTTAGTCTTCAATGCCACATATTTCCGTTAGTGTCTATAGAGCAAAGAGCTCTTGGTGATGCATTATTGAAAAGTCATGGCCCATGTCGTTACCTCACTTAAGAGACGTCTTCATCGACGAAATAAAAGGAGCCACCAGTGTTACGAGATAAATACCATCGAAACAAACATTCACAGCGTTCCTTTGATGCTCGAGCGTTTCATTGACGTCGATGACAATACATTACCATAAACTGGTATTCATAATTCATACCCGTCGGATTTTATCGAATGATCGATGAATTTTCGAGATATACGAATTAGAAAGTTTATTGGAGTCAGATGGGCGGCGGAATGACATACGAAATTAAAGCATTAAGGGGGCCTAACGCAAGATAACGGAACTTTTCTATCTATCCTCTTTTTTGCTCCCTCATAGAGGAAGCTTTGTTTTCGTGAAATTTTTTTTTTCGAGATTTTCATGTCAGGATACTCAGAATGGTCTAAAACGTCGAGAAAAGTGGTTTAGAAAAAATGTCTGTACACTGAGAAAAAAGCTTGGTTAGAATTACCAAAAAAATTGGTTAAAAATGTTATCAAGAAAACTTGGTGGGCACAACCAAGTTATTGACTAACATGACCAAGTTATTAACTAATATAACCAAGGATTTGGTAAGACAACCAAGTATTTAGTACGCCTAATCAATAACTTGTTTGCGCCTACCAAATTTTTTTTGGTAATATTTTTAACCAAAATCTTAGAAGCCCAACCAAACGTTTTTCTCCGTGTATGTGTGCATGTGTGTGCGTACGTGCACAGTTTTTTGTTAGCACGATAGTCGTCGCAATTTTTAAGATATCGGGCTCAAATTTGAACCACGAGTAAGCTGTCTTTAAACAAGGTATAGGATTGAATTTGGAGTTAATCCATCAAGGTGTTCAAAATTTATGGCATTTTGAATTTTTTGGAGAATGTCAGCTCGGGCTCTAACTCCCGCAATTTTTATGACATCCGGCTCAAACTTGGACCACAAGTGGACTGTTATCCAATAGTGTTTGGGATTCAATTCGGTGTCAATCCGTTGAGGGGTTCACAATTTATGGCATTTTAAAGTTTTTTGACATTTTTTGTTCGTGCTCTAACTTTCGCAATTTTTAAGATATCGGACTCAAACTTGGTCCACAAGTGGACTGTTATTAAATAAAGTTTAGGAGTGAATTTGACGTTAATAAAATCGTTAAGGGGTTTTAAATTTATGGCATTTTGATTTTTTTGTTCGTGCTCTAACTTCCGCAATTTTTAAGATAACGGGCTCAAATTTGGTCCACAAGTAGAGTGTGGGTAAACTAAGCATCAGTTCGAATCTGGCGAGAATCTGTCAAGGGGTTCAAAACTAATGCCATTTAACATTTTTTTAAACAAGGCTGCAAAGTAGAACTTTGAAAATTGCTTCCTCATTATTATTGGATTTTTACAAAGTTTCCTCTATGAGGAAGTCAAAATAGATTAACATGCTTCCTCAGAGAGGTAGATTTGTAAAAATCCAACAATAATGAGGAAGCAATTTTTTATCTAACCAAGGTGCAAACGGAATGAGCGTCGACTACCATTACTAGGTGGATTATAATCCGTACTGTGAATTTGCGAAGCTTCGTTCTTTGGTTATTCGTCGTCGTTGTCGTCGCAGTAGTCGGCAGTAACAGCAGCAGCAATTAAAGCCTGAGCTCCGGAGCTCGTAGCCCGAGCGGTAATCTCGCGCGCCCAGTGACTTTCTATGGATAACGATCGGTGCAGAGGCCCGCGCTGCGCTGCTGCCTCCGCCTGTACTTGTATTCAAATGGGCTCGGTAAGCCCCTGCAACCGAGCGAGCTCAGCTCGTTTGTGTGTGCACCCGCGGACCGCGGAAACTATTCTCGAGACCCCTCAACTCTCGACACACCAAATTGAGAGACTCTTAATTGAGAGAGACTTTCCAGCAACGGGTACCAGCGGTGTCTGCACGCCTTGCCCTCATCTCATTCGTATGTAAGGTACGTATGAGTGAGTACCATGAAATAGTACAATTATATTATCTCAACGAAAGTTTTTTTTAATGAAAAAATAGCGGCTCGATTGTATCGGAAGTAGTTTCTCTTATTGGCTGTTGGTGGGATTGAATTTCATTTGATTTCGTGAATTTTACGACCGGAAGTCGAATCTGTGAATTCTGGAGTCGGAAATGAATAAAAGTCACTTTTAAAAAAATTATGGCAAAAAGACTTGTAACCCGTATTTTCTGGTGTAGAGTATGTGACTTGAGAACGATAGTGAAGACCAAAATTCGATATCTTGAAGACAAAAAAAAATTGGGTTGGATTTTCAGACCGGAAGTTGGATCTGTGAATTCTGGAGTCGGAAACGAAAAAAAGTCACTTTTTTTAAAATCATGGCAAAAAGACTTGTAACTAGTAGTTTCTGGGTTAGAATATGCGACTTGAAAACGATAGTGAAGGCCAAAATTCGATATCTTGAAGACAAAAAAAATTGGGTTGGATTTTGACAGACCGGAAGTCAGATCTGTGAATTCCTGAATCAGAAACGGAAAAAAGTCATTTTTTTTACATCATGGTAAAAAGACTTGTAACCGCTATTTTCTGGGGTGGAATACGCGACTTGAAAACGATAGTGAAGACCAAAACTCGATATCTTAAAGACAACAAAAATTGGATTGGATTTTCAGACTGGAAGTCAGATCTGTGAATTCCAGAATCAGAAAAGACACTTTTTTTTTTAAATCATGGTAAAAAGGCTTGCAACTTTGAAAAAAATAAAAATTACCTAGAGAGTAAAGAGTCAATTATCTACAGATATTCTTTGAGCTTAATTAAAATTTTGATGAAAAATCTAATTATACCTTAAACTATATTGGATAAATAGCAATTGAGTTTCTTCCGCGGCGTTTACTTATGGAATATTGGTAGGTAGACAGACGGTGATCCATCTGAGCACTGACGTATGGATTAATACAAGTATAACGTCTACAGAACACACAGCGGCACGTAGAAATTCGCGTAACAACTGACGTAACATTCGAACAACGCCTCCACTAGTCGGCAAAAGTCAAATAAGGATAGTCCGGCGGTATTAGGCGCAGAGCAATGTGCAGAGCGACTAGAACGCTCGTAGGGTCGACGCGATTTTCTAGCCTCGGCGATGTGCGATGAGAGCTACAGATAAGACGTAAGAAATGGAACGCGTCTCTCGTGTCTGCATGGTGCACCTTTGTGTATTAGTTTAAATCACAGCGCTTTTGCCGCTCCTGTGGAGTATTGCATAAAATATTAGAACAAATCGTAAACACGAAGAGCTGCTATATATACCAGCTTTTAAAAAATATCACATTTCGTATGCATTTGCACCATTCCTACGCAGATATACCTTAACAGGATCTTATTTCTCATCTTTGCCAATGAAATGACATACTTGAATTTCAATACTATCTTTTCTTTGAATTATCTCAAACTCTATGAAAAGTAGTGACATTGATTCGAAGAAACATTTCTTTAAACCAATGAATATCGACTCTGATTCAATGAAAGCTTCTTCTTATCAGCTCAAAATTTCGAAACCTATTTTTTCCTGAAGTACGCGGCAGATAAAGCTCAAATTTGGTGAGTATGTAAGGAAGTATGGCAGAAATAGGCTAAGCTTCTGGCTCCTCGAAACTCGAAGCCGTTCGTTCGGGAGAACCGGAAAACAAAAAAAAGTGAGGTTAGGTGCGAGAGAGAGATCAATGAAAACGTTTCTTTGAACCAATGAAAGCATCTCTTTAAAACAATGAAACTGTTTCTTTATTATATGCTCACTAAGTCAATCTTTATTTACAGGCAATGAAATGTTCTCTTTGAAATGCAAATGCACTATTTCATTGAAATCAATGAAAAAAAAATCAACCCACTCCTTTCTTTGGCGTCAATGAAATCTTTTCTCTTGGTGCTCCCAGAAGAATAGAAAATATCTTAGCCTCTTAGTGAGTACGTATTTTTGCAAGGTTTGATCAACAATTATTTTGCGCGATATAAAAAATTGTAGGTCGAATTTAGTGATCCACATTCATCCCTATTAACTGTCTTATTACAATTGGAATAAAGATCCACGTGTACATTTTTAAATGCGTGCTCAGAAAATAAATTGTGGAAAATCCGAAAAAAAAAGATTGGCAAAGATCCAACTTGTCTCAAGATTATGATTTAAGATTTGGATAGAGTTATCAACTGCTGGAATAATCATTATAAAATAATAAATTCTACAGTCGATATAATGAATTATACGGAATTGTATAAATGCAAAAATGTTCTGGAAATTATGAACACGAAAAAATCAAAAGCAAAAAGATTTGTCAGAATCATGGTAAAATGTGGCAAACCGTTGTCCAAAGGTCGCAAAAAATTTAGATTCATGAAGTACCATTAGGAATGACGTTAAAAGTACATTGCAACGAAAATGGAATCAATTGTATGTGTAAAGTTCGATTTCAATGCCAAAAGGCAAGAAATAAACGAATTAACAATTACAACTCCTAGTTTCGCTCATAAATTGTTAAACGAGTCTGGCTCAAGGCAATTCCAACAGCATCGACGTCCGAGTCGTCATCGAGTCTCTCAAGCGCAGCTCTCGTGCTTTCGCAGTCCACGAAATCGTTAGAGAACGATCGTTAGTCTCACAGGATCGATGGCGTACTGCAGTTAATTCTCGTGAAAGAGGCGTAAGTCTCACATAGAAACGGCGTAACAAGGAATAAGAAAATCACGCAATCCAACTCAACGCAACTCCACTCCTGGTGCATATTTGTAAGATTTAAAAAACGTTGGATATTCTACACGCATGAATTTGTATATCAATAGGAGAATAGTTACCAGGTGTTTTTTTTTCTGAAGAAAATAGCGGCTCCATTGTATCAAAAGCAGAGTTTTCTTTGATCTCTTATTGGCAATTGGTGGAACTGAATTTCAATAAAAAATATAGTGGCTGGGTCGTGGCATCAGCACTTTCATTTGATTTCTTATTGGCTTTTGGTGGGATCGAATTTGATTTTCGAAAAAAAAGCTGCGTTGTAGAGTCAGCGATTACATTTAATTTCTTCTTAGCTGTTGGTGATATTGAATTTTATTTACGAAAAAAAATACTACCTGGGTCGTAGCGACAGCAGTTTCATATAATTTCTTATTGGCTGTTGGTGGGATCGAATTTGATTAAAAAAAAAAACCTGCGTCGTTTGATCTCTTATTAGCTGTTGGTGGGATTGAATTTTATTCACGAAAAAAATAGTGCCTGGGTCGTAGCTCCAGCGGTTTCATTTGATCTCTTATTGGCTATTGGTGGGATTGAAATTCGTTTTCGAAAAAAAATAGCGGCCAGTTCGTAGCGACGGTAGTTTCGATCTCTTATTGGCATTTGGTCGGGATTGAATTTCAGTTTCGAAAAAAATAGTAGCGACACGTGCGTTCGCAGTCCACGAATTCGTTAGAGAGCGATCGTTAGTCTTACAGAATCGATGGCGTACTGCATTTAATTCTCGTGAAAGAGGCGTAGAGTTTGACATATAAACGGCGTAACAAGGAATAAGAAAATCACGCAATCGTAGAAAACAACTTCACTCCTGGTGCATATTTGTAAGATTTAAAAAACGTTGGATATTCTACACGCATGATGTTGTATACCAATAGGAGAATAGTTACCAGGTGTATTTTTTTTTAATACCCGCTCGATTGTATCAAAAACAGTTATGTTCGATCTCTTATTGGCAATTGGTGGGATTGAATTTCAATAACCAAAAAAATAGTGTCTGGATCGTAGCAACAGCAGTTTCAATTGATTTCTTATTGGCTGTTGGTGGGATCGAATTTGATTTTCGAAAAAAAGCTGCGTCGTAGAGCCAGCGATTTCATTTGATCTCTTATTAGCTGTTGGTAGGATTGCGTTTCATTTACGAAAAAAATAGTGCCTGGGTCGTAGTGACAGCAGTTTCTTTTGACTTCTTATTGGCTGTTGGTGGGATCGAATTGGTTTTTCGAAAAAAAAAATAGCTGCGTCGTGCCAGCGATATCATTTGATCTCTTATTAGCTGTTGGTAGGATTGCGTTTCATTTACGAAAAAAAATAGTGCCTGGGTCGTAGCGACAGCGGTTTCATTTCATCTCTTATTGGCTATTGATGGGATTGAATTTCGTTTTCGAAAAAAATAGCAGCTAGTTCGTAGTAGAATTTAATTTTCGAAAAAAATAGCATCGACACGTGCGTTCGAAGTCCACGAAATCGTTAGAGAGCGATCGTTAGTCTCACAGGATCGATGGCGTACTGCATTTAATTCTCGTGAAAGAGGCGTAGAGTTTCACATATAAACGGCGTAACAAGGAATAAGAAAATCACGCAATCGTAGAAAACGACTCCACTCCTGGTGCATATTTGTAAGATTTAAAAAACGCTTGGATATAACCACTACGCGCATGGATCTGTATACCAACAGGAGAATAGTTACTAGGTGTATTAGTACACCTGAGTACAATGCCTACGCGCCAAGAGCTAAGGGATAGCTCTTAACAGCTTCCACGTTCCCGATGGCCAAACGTCTACCCACGCGAGGTTTCCTACAGTCACTAACCAAGCTATAAGCAAACGGCAAAAGCATCGCGCGCCTTCACGAAATCGTTAGTGCGATCGTGGTATATTACTCGGTTGCATGCTGCTAGTGCATATGGGCCTTGCAATGTCTCTCAGTATCCTACTACTATGTTTACCGTGTTCGGTGGTAGGTCCGTCGTCTCACAAGACCCACACGGAGCGAGGACGGGACACATAAGATCCGGGGCCTTTTCTACTATTGGCGAAGCGCGCGCGAATTGCGTAACGCGCAAATCTCTCTTTATTGTGTGTTACTGCTGTTCGCAAAAGGAAGTGACTCACCGATAAGGAGTCATTCATGCAGAAATGGAATTATTCTTCGATTTGGTACACACTCTCAATGTGGTATACATCGCAATGACAAAAGCTTACCTGAAACAGAAAAAAATATACGAGATTATTTTTTGGATATAGTATTAATTAATGATTAGTTGATAAATTTTATTTACACTTATTTAACTCATCAACTGCCACCTTCACACATTTTCTACATGGTAGAAATGATAATATTTAAAAATATCTCATTTTAGATGAATTAATGAAAAATACATTCGCACGTAAAAATTACATAAATTAAATCGTCCACTATTTTGATTTTGAAAATTATCGATGTTAAAACAAAAAGATTATTATTCAATTGGAAAGGTGTTTGGCCAGAAATATCGATTAAAAAATGGCATGCTAAGAAAGCAAGATTATTTGAATGAATTATCTTTTAATTAAAAGTTTGCATTGATTGTTAATTTATGAGATTAAAAAAAAATGTTACATATACAGTGAATGTTCAAAATATACCTCTGCTTCGAATTTGAATAATTTATCAATCTAGTAAAAAATATGGTTCAAATACGTTAAGATGTAAAACCGAAAAGAAAAAAAAATGTTCTTCCAACATAATATCTGGCCGATTTAGCATTTCTCTGGTCCAACAGATCCAGGCATCTTCTGCAATTGTACGATTGCACGCTCTCGAGTTACCGAATAATTGCAGAATCGAGAGTGTGAGAATCGTGTCACGTATTTCCCATTGTCTTTTTCTCTATCTTATCGACTAGTATGGAAGACTGGGTTGAAGAAATTCGCTGCAACTATACAAACGATCCTCAGCACGATAGACGTTACACACTTTGTATATACGTATATATGTGCATTCGATTAATAGTCCCGATCAATTAATTAAAAGCGAAAAGTACGACGTAACGATCGATAGCTCTCGATCCCTCGCGTCTTGATGCGTCGGGCTCGATGCCCGATTGCTCCCTTCGCGATTTTCTACATCAATTGCAGTGCAACAGCAGCCGAGTACCTGTACAACTCGTCTCGGCGCCCGCAACGATAACTTACACGTTCGAGAATCCACCATTAATTATGATAATTGATTCGTACGATTAACGCACTTCTCTGTGGCCTCTGCCTATTCCTTTTGCTGGTGCTGCTGCTGCTGCTGGTCATGCAATACGCGTTATTATTCGCAGAGTCACTCACGGTCGCCCGTAAATATAATGCTCTAAGCCGAGTAACCCTGTCTGTACTCTATACGCACCTATTAGGAATTATCGTGCCGTTCTAATGGGACACATAATTTGAATTTATTTATTTATAATTCAACACGATAGACTTAATCGACGTGAAATAACACTGTGATACTCAGATTACCCGAGTGAGAAAGGCAGAGAGAGAGAGAGTCATGGAATAATAAAGGGAGAATGGATTATCGAGAGAAAAATCAATTGCTATAAGTGTCGAGCCCATTTTTATTGCATACTATTTTATTGCGAGGATATTCGAGCACCTCGAATTCCAAGAAGAGGCAAATAGATCACGTTCAGATCACTTGGAGTACAATAGTATGTATAACTTTCAATTCCCTGTGCGTTTGACGTGTCTTAAGAGGCCATAAACGTGAGGGCAGCGCGTACACTGTTAAAAAAGATTGTAAATTTACTGTGACAAGTAATATGGAATTTACAAAATTGGTGTGTGAAATAATGAAGAGTACACAGTTGTAAATCCCCATTAATTCATGAGATATAGTTTACAGTACAATTTGCTTTTTAATTATGATTTCATAATAATAATATGTAGTGATTATAAAATAGAGTGTAAATATTTGAATAGCTGAAAAAATACTAATTTTCGCTTTAATATTGCAAGAAATAGTGGAAAAAATGGAAGAAATAAGTAATGCATTACTTATTTTTTCCCATTTTTTCAAAAGGATTACCGTGAATTTTTATTGAAAAATAATAATTTTTGCAGCCATTCCAAAGATTAATCATCGTTTTACAATCGCCACATGTCATTATTATAAAATCATAATTTTAGTGCTGATCATATCATCATCATTATTTCTATAAGTGTTAGACATTTACAACTCTGGAAGACTATAACATTCTCTTTAAAATTAACATTAGTAGAGTAAATTTGTGTAAGTGAAGATTAAATTTTCAAATATTTTTATGAAAATTACAAAACTTCTGTAGTAATCTAGTTATTACGTGATAAAAATTGTAAAATTCCAGTTAAGTTCTCAATATTAGTTAACCGACTTTTAAATCCATATAAAGGACTTTTATATCTGTGTAAAAATTAGTTGTTCAACATCATGAAATTTTTTAAAACGTTAATTTTCATACGCCTTGGGAACAAAAACATTGAATGTGGATAATAAATTTTCAGTCAACCACAACTTTAATTTCAGAAATTCAAAAACATTATTCTAATTGTAGGTAGCTTTTGATTTTATAAAAAACATATGCACGTAATTTACAAACGACATCCAAAAAAATAATACACAATGTAAATTCCTAGTATTTTATAACAGTAAATTTACAAATTTCTCAAATCTTTTTCAGTATTGTTACTTTAAATATCTAGTACAGATTGACAATAATTTTATGATACAGGTTGTGAATAAAATTTCCACTCTGGTACCGTAATTTTCTAGTAACTTTTTTTAACATGGTAACACGCTCATGGCCGATTCCTTTCTAGATTACTCGAAATTATGAACACGAAAAAAAAATCAAAAGCGTCAAGATTTATGAGAATCGTCGTAAAATGTGGAAAACTATTGCGCAAAGATCGTAACAAATGTGGATTCATGAACTACAATTAGGAAAGACGTTAAAAGTATCGCTTGTATCAATTACATGTGTAAAGTTCGATTTCAATGCCAAAAGGCAAGAAATAAACGAATTAACAATTACAACTCTTCACGGAAAAAAAAAGATTAGTTGCCATAATCAAGAAATGAGTTGACACAACCAATCGATTATTCTATTTCCCTTACAACTCAAATAGTAATACCAACGATTCGAATGGTAATACCGACGATTCGAATGGTACACGAAAAAAAGGCTTGGTTGGAACAAACAAGTGCCTTGGTTATATATGCGCCAGACAATTAATTGGTTAGACCAACCAAGTAATTTGTTAGGCTACCAATTTCTTGGTTGGACTAACCAAGTCACTTAGTAAGCTAACCAAGTCACTTGGCTAGACCTACCAAGAAATTGGTAGCCTAATAAATTACTTGGTTGGTCTAACCAATTAATTGTCTGACGTATATATAACCAAGGCACTTGGTTGTTCCAACCAAGCCTTTTTTTCCGTGTAATACCAACGATTCGAATGGTACACGGAAAAAAAAGCTTGGTTGGAACAGCCAAGTGCTATGGTTATATATGCGCCAGATGATTAAATGGGTTAGACCAACCAAGTAATTTGTTAGGCTACCAATTTCTTGGTTGGTCTAACCAAGTCACTTGGTTAGCTTACCAATTTTTTGGTTGGTCTAACCAAGTCACTTGGTTAGCTTACCAAGTCACTTGGTTAGTCCAACCAAGAAATTGGTAGCCTAAACAATTACTTGGTTGATCGAACCAATTAATCGGCTGGCGCATATATAACCATAGCACTTGGTTGTTTCAACCAAGCCTTTCTTTCCGTGTAGTCCCAACTATTCGAGTGGTAGTACCAACGATTGGATTAGTTAACCTAACTAATCTCGCGAGAATTAATCGTGAATAGTTGAGGTTACTATTCGATATGGTTGAGGCAACTTATTTTTTAGACATTGTTTACAGCAAAACGAAAACGTAGTTGCCACAACCAAACATTTCTTTCAGTGTTGGTTTCGTTCGTAAATTGTTAAATGAGTCTGTAGCTCAATGCAATTCCAACAACATCGTCGTCAGAGTCCCAGTCCACGAAATCTTAGTTAGAGAATGATCGTTAGTCTGCGATACTCGAATTACCCGAGTGAGAAAAACAGAGAGAGAAGAGAGATGGAATAAAGGGAGAACGGATTATCGAGAGAAAAATCAATTGCTGTATGTGTGTAGAGTCTATTTTTATTGCGTACTATTTTATTGCGAGGATATTCGAGCACCTCGAATTCCAAGAAGAGGCGAATACATCACGTTCAGATCACCTAGAGTACAATAGTATGTATAACTTTCAATTCCCTGTGCGTTTGACGTGTCTTAAGCGGCCATAAACGTGAGGGCAGCGCGTAACACGCTCATGGCCGATTCCTTTCTAGATTTCTCGAATAAATGAACCAACCCCCTTGCCTCCCTACTTAACTTATTTGCTCGATTGATAATAAACGATCGCTCGCGAGATTGCGAGAAGCGTTAAGAAATATATATGTATATATAAATAGTATATGCAAACGGATGAGTCGATCTCTCTCTCCGATTGTGTGGGAGCTTTGCGGGATCGTCTCTCTAATCTGTCAGCCTCGATCTTGTGAAGAATGGAAAATACTTCGACCCACGCGGCAATCGAGGAAGAACAGCCTCATGAGGGCCTTGATTCGTGCAATTTTCTATTCGATATTGTTATTAGTGATTGAATGTAGTGAAAATCATTGATGATAGATCGTTAGTGAGAGAAAGAGAGGTCATCAACAATGTTGTACATGAGGTAAACTATTGATGTCCGGGTCAGGAGGTTATTCTCTCTAAGTCACTCGTTAAAACGAATCATCGACGAAATTCATCTCGAGTCATCGAAGATCAACATTGTCGATGTTGAAGTGCACGAAATGTATTGCCATCGATTAGGATTAATTCAATAATGTCTTTCTTAAGATTTCAGCTGTATGTGTTGTAAAATAGGCCTAACGGCAAAGTTCCACAGGAAATTAGAAAAAAATATTTAAAAATAAAAAAAATAAATACAAAAAATTCTTAGTATTAAGATTAATTCATTATTTTCTGCTTAAGACCTTAGCTGCATGCGTGAAATTTTGATATAAGTCAACAAAAAATCAACTTACAAACAACAGCCGTCTTGGCTCAATTCTGAAATGACATGAAATTGCATCTGCAAATTTTTTAAACGATCGGCAAAAAAAGTTAGGTATTTCTGTCGAGACAAGTAGTTATCTTGAAACTTGAAGGAACCTAAAGAACCTAAATAACCAATAAAGGTCAGTTTTAATGAAAAAAAAGATGTTTCCTATTGAGGGACGCATCCTCAGCTTAAAGCTCAAGAGATACGCCAATACCCATGCAGAAATTTCGGCAGGGATCCAGCTGGATCCTGCCTGGTATTCCCATCTTCCGGTCGGATTCCAGTCGGTCATCGGATCGGATTCCAGACATGGAATGTAACGCGCGGAAACTGGGTTTCGATCGGGATCTCGAACGGAGATCCGATCCGATGGCTGACTGGATTCCAGCCGTTAGATGGGCATACTACACGGAAAGAAAAGTTTGGTTGTGGCAACTACGTTTTCGATTTGCTGTACACAATGTCTACAAAATTAGTTGCCTAAACCATATCGAATCGTAACCTCAACTATTCACGATTAGTTCTCGCGAGATTAGTTAGGTTAACTAATCGTCGTTGGTATTATCATTTCAGTTATAAGGAAAATAGAATAATCGATTGGTTGTGTCAACTCATTTCTTGGTTATGGCAACTAATCTTTTTTTTCCGTGTAGGCTAGATCCACCTGGAACGTTATCGAAAGATGGGAATACCAAGCTGATTCCAGCTGGATCCATGTCGAAATTTCTGCATGGGCAGCAACGAGAAAGCGTCTGGGGACACATGAAACGCACAAGTTGTTACAATCACGCGAGTTATGGAAAAGTTTCTCGTACGTGTATTCTACAACATTTTACTGCAGAAAGGGTGAAGTAAAATTAGTTCCGGACAAATCGTTACGTAACGGAAAGACTATTCGGATTCTATTCAGAATTCAAGTAGAACCCCTTTTAGGGTAACCCTAACAAATCCCGATGCACGGTAATACAGCTCGTTGTTCAGAATTGGGTCCCGATCCGGAATCCGTACCGATTCTAAATAGGACGGCTCTCTTAGGGCAACCCTAGCAAATCCTAATCGATGATAAACTGTCATCGAGTGCGTAACCGGAAATCTATTTGGGATCTATTCGGATTCCAAGTTGGATAACCCATTTATGGAAACCCGAGCCAACCCCGACCAGGATCGAGTTTCAAACTGGGATGCGCAGACTGATTTCTACATGAGCACTTCGACCCACGTGGAACTCCAGAAAGAGCAGCCTCATGAATGTCTTGATACATACAATTTTCTATTCGATATTGTTATTAGTGATTGAATATAGTGAAAATCTTTGATGATAGATGGTTACTGAAAGAGAGAAGGGTCGTCGGCAATGTTTTACTTGCGATAAACTGTTGATGTCCGGGTCACGAGGTCATTCTCTCTAAATCACTCGTTAAAACGAATCATCGACGAAATTCGTCTCGAGTCATCCAAGATGTACCGTTGATGTCGAAGTGCAGAAAGGATTTAAGCGCGATTCTCGCAGATATTCACTAGCTATTGAGGGACGCATCCTCAGCTTAGAGCTGAAGAGACACGCCAATACTCCGGCCTTTCCAACGCCTCAGGCTCGGCAATTATAGCTAAGAAGCGGCTGCTTCGACGATTCGATTACACTACTATGAAGACGTTACTCGCGATCGAGCACACGCTGTGTATTAGTGGCACGTATGTATAAAGGCACGCGCGGCAAGTGCTACAATCATCGCGGTTTCTCACCGTCGAACTTTCAACGGCTCGAGGGAAGGCGTGAGTGGCAAATGATCCAGCACGTCAATGTGTAATACCTACCTACGTAAAGTCCGTATGGGTACCATATGAGACTTGTTATATTGTACTATACAAGTCGTAGAAATTTTTTAATAAAAATATACTGTAGGCGAGAAAGCGTCAGTCTGTATAAAAGAGAGAAAAAAAAAAATTGAAGCGCCGAAGATTGAAGCAGCAGCGTGAAGATTGACGATTACAAGTTCCAATGCGAACAGTCATCAAACTCGATCAGTTACGGAAGCTGCCAGACTGCTATGCGTCCCAGATCTGCAGGAGTCGATCGACTAATTATATAATTACGATGATTTTTTTTTATAAACCGTTTTATAAGCTCCAGGCCATTCGCACCAAGTCCTACGGGAAGATATTACAACCGGCGCTAAATGCTGACGATGCGAATTATCCGCGTGATGAGATTGACAAGTGAAAAATTCCGACAGAAATATTTCCGTCATCGTGCAAAATGTTTTTACAGAATGGGGCGATTTTAATATATTCCTCAATAAATTGAATTAAGGGGAGAAAACTCTTTACACGCGTGAAAATTAGTCATTTTATTCGAATTTTGTTAAAGGTGTTAAAATAATCTTATCATTCTGAAACTTTAACCTCACTTTATTAGATCTTTTAACATTTGGAAAACATTTTTTTTCTTTTTACAACACAAAATGGCGGGGTTATGAATTCTTCTTTCAGGCTTCTTTTCGGCGGCATCGAAAACTGCTGCATTTACAGTATTTTTTCGAGTGATCTGAATCAGAAAATTAATTTTTTTGTCGTTTACTGACAATTATAGGGCTAGGATAAACCTATAAAATTATAAAAAAAGTATAAAATTAAATATTAAATAGACTTTTGAATGAAATGCTCCAATTTTCGGCTTTTTTTCAGATTCCAGATAGATCGGTCTATAACTTTTTGAGCTACTAGCTGTTGTAAAAAAAAAATGTTTTTCAAATGTTAAAAAATGTAATAAAATAAGGTTAAAGTTTCAGAACCATAAGATTATTTTAATAAATTTAAAAAAATTCGTACAAAATGACTAATTTTCGCGCGTATAAATGGTTTTCTTCCCTTAATCATTTGAATCTTGTAGAAGAAAAAATATTTCGCTGATGTGAAGTATTAGAATTCAAGTCGATTGTGGTATTCTCAAAATAGCTGTTTGGATTTAGATGCCAACACAAATTATGTCCAAATGTTGCTTTCCGACCATTTGACACTTTTTAAGTATTCTTGCAGAGAAATTTAAATTTCTTCTTTTTAACATCACAAAGTTCTGCAAGGAAACCAAAAAATATAAAATATATAAAAAAATCAAAACCAGTAAATTTTTTGACATTCATGAATAAAATAAAAAATTTCAAATTGCAACACATTCATATGATTTACACTGCTAAACAAGATTGTAAATTTACTGTAACAAGTAATATGGATTTTACAAAACTGGTGTGTGAAATAATGATTAGTATAACATTCGCTGTAAAATTAACATTAGTAGAGTAGATTTATGTAAGTGAAGATTAAGTTTTTAAATATTTTAATGAAAATTACAAAACTTCTGTAGTCCCGTGTAAAAACAAAATCGACTATGTAGAGTGGCGATAAATCTGCAAAGAACGTCTACAAAAAGTTCACCAACTGGGACGATCGTAGATTAGAATATAGACTGACGATTACATAAAAAATCTATATCTAACGTACGTAGATCTATATATATCTACGTAGACTAGATATAGATTTTTGCTGTAATCATAAGTCTATATTCTAGTCTACAATCGTTTCAGTTGGTGAACTTTTTGTAGACGTCTCTTCGTAAACTTATCGCCACTCTACATAGACGATTTTTCTTTTACACGGGGTAATCTAGTTATTACATGACAAAAAATTCATTCGTCTTGGGAACAAAAATACTGAATGTGCATAATACATTTTCAGTCAACCACAACTTTAATTTCAGAAATTCAAAAACGTTGTTCTTATTGTAGGTGGCTTTTGATTTTATAAGAAACATGTGCACGTAATTTACAAACGACATCGAAAAAAACAATACAGAATGAACATTCCTAGTATTTTATAACAGTAAATTTACAAATTTCTCAAATCTCTTTCAATATTGTTACTTTAAATATCTAGTACAGATTGACAATAATTTTATGATACTAGAAAACTTCCGCGCGGTGCGCTCGCGAGTGGCGATCGTGTGTCGGTGCAGCGATCTTATTTATGTAATACATATTATATATAATATATATAATCAGAATTCCCACAAATTAAGAGATCTAACGCATTTTTCCAATAATTCCAAATCTTATCGAATCGGAAACTCTTTATAGATTTGACTCGAATTGATTACCAATTGTCCTTAAACATTCTTTCAATTATAAATTAGTATTTACCTTGATAACTTCAAATTTGCGAGGTCTGGAGCATTTCCAGACTTTAGAAAAAAGTGTAAAGTCCCATCATTATATGGGGCTCTACATTTTTAGTAAAGCAGTACGACCTCTTTGTTCAATGAAATAAATACAGGATTTCCAATTCTGGAAACCTGGCATGGATTTAGCTAAAAGTAACAGTGAACAAAGAGGTCTGATTTACTTGACTGCAGAATTTCAATTCTCCCCGATCTCTTCGCTTATCATCTTATTCACGATTGTTCTGTTGATCCGCATGTAGTGACTCCGCGTACGCCTGGTTTTGTTGCTGCCATACAGACTACGTCGAACTTTGTCGTTCAACATCATCATCATCATGCATAAAGGGTGAAGTAAAATTAGTTCCGGACAAATCGTTGCGTAACGGAAAGACTATCCGGATTGTATTCAGAATTCAAGTAGAACCCCTTTTAGGGTAACCCTAACAAATCCCGATGCACGGTTATACAGCTCGTTGTTCAGAATTGGGTCCCGATCCGGAATCCGTACCGATTCTAAATAGGACGGCTCTCTTAGGGTAACCCTAGCAAATCCTAATCGATGATAAACTGTCATCGAGTGCGTAACCGGAAATCTATTTGGGATCTATTCGGATTCCAAGTTGGATAACCCATTTATGGAAACCCGAGCCAACCCCGACCAGGATCGAGTTTCAAACTGGAATGCCCAGACTGATTTCTACATGGGCACTTCGACCCACGTGGAACTCGAGGAAGAGCAGCCTCATGAATGTCTTGATACATACAATTTTCTATTCGATATTGTTATTAGTGATTGAATATAGTGAAAATCTTTGATGATAGATGGTTACTGAGAGTTGCAACTGTCAAACGTGTTAAACACGAACTCGGTCTCGGTCTCGATCTGATCTCGCGCCAATTTGGACCAATCACAGCGCGAATAACGTGACAACAATGGACCAACTCGCAATTCGATAAAATCTCGCAACATACTTTTTAAAGAAGGACAGGTTGTGAATAAAAACTTCCACTCTGGTACTGGAATTTTCTAGTAAATTTTTTTAACAGTGTATATAAGGAGATCCTCGACCACGCATTCTGTCATACATCCATTCATTCATCCTCGCCATACGGACAATTCAATTACCCAGAGGCGCTTGTAAATTGGTCTTAATTCCACGAGGATTAACATAACGTAACACAATACCCCAACATCCGAGCTGGGATCTATGTAGCGCTGTATATCTACATAGGTAATGTGGTATATACATAACAACTATACGTGTTTCATTATGTACACGGAGCCGGATCATCCTCGTTGTTAACAAATGGTTTCGTGACTTTTACGTCGAACCATTATTTACATATGCAGATCTTTGGTACACCCACATGTGTGCATGCGTGCATGGTTTACCATGAGGAGTTGGTATATCGTGCTGGGCGAACCAGCGGCAAGCACGACCCTCTGCCACTCTCTTCTCGCAGCACGATAAATAATAATCATTGATTAATCGCCGGGCTCCGATCGATCCACCTCACTTGCCGTTTACCGATTACTATTTCATGCCATAGAAACTTTGAGATAAATCGAGGGATCTCGATCATTCACAATCAATAAATAGATTAAAATAATTTATTCGGCGATTGAATTCTCTGTAGATTGATTGCACGAGTGTTTAAAGTGTTTGGAAATGCCCAACACGTCCGTAGTTAGTTATATAACATTCGTAATTTTGGTATGGGAAATTCTAGTTCGAATACATATCATTTTAATATGCATTCACATTGATGAGGTGGACATTATATTTTTTTCAATTTATTGAACAATTTTTGTATTAAGAATAGTATACTACACTGTAAAAAAATCTACTTGAAAATAATATACTTTCACTGGAAGTTTTTATGCATAAACTAGTATATTAAATTTAATATACAAGTGTAATGGAAAATTAATGTATGGTACAGCACATTCAATAATTTACTTTAATTTTATAGTAGAAATACTTGAATTTTAATAATTTGCTTTAATTTTACTGGAATAGTACATGAATTTTATACCACAATTGTATAATAAATTTCGATGGCGAGTTTATGCATAAAAACTTCCAATATTTTCTAACAGTGTATTCACAAAGTATTATAAATTAATGCTATTTTTTAGTAAATATTCTGAATGTATGTATGCATGGAAAAAAGTAAATAGTTGATTATTGAAATATCATTTGACCGTGGCCGCCAGATTACAATCAAACACATTTTTATTATAAAGTAGAATTCGTCCGAGCTTCCCATTAAAATTTAAACTTTATATACTTTTGGAAAATAATAAGAATTGTTAAATAAAATAAGAATTTATGTTAATTTTTAATGTCGACTGTACAAAATCGAAAAAAAAAAATTCCGGACGAATTTTCCAATTTATTGTCATATATTTTTTATTATAAAATAAAATTCGTTCCACACGGAGAAAAAACTTTTGTGGCATCAACAAATCAGTTGCTAATATAGTGACAGCAAAGCCTTATTTTTTAGCCTAACAAAAATAATTTGCTAGGCTTGTCAAAAAATTTTCTAGGCCAGGAAAAATTATTTGTTAGGCCAGCAAATACATTGTCTAGGCCAACAAATAAAGTTTGCTGTCACTATGCTAGAAAATGATTTTTCTCCATGCAGCTTTCCACAAAAATTTACATTTTACATACTTTTCCAAAATAATAAAAACCGTGGAATGGAATAAGAATTTATTAATATTCAATGCCAAATGTATAAAATGAAAAAAAAATTCAGGACGACTATTCCAATTTATTATCATATATTTTAAATTATAAAGTAGAATTCGTTCCAGCTTCCCACAAAAATCTAAATTTTACATACTTTTCCAAAGTAATAGAAACCGTTGAATGGAATAAGAATTTATATTAATATTTCATGCCAACTGTATAAAATGAAAAAAAAATTCAGGACGACTATTCCAATTTATTATCATATATTTTAAATTATAAAGTAGAATTCGTTCCAGCTTCCCACAAAAATCTAAATTTTACATACTTTTCCAATATAATTTTTTAAAAATCCGGACGAATATGCCAATTCGTTATCATATATTTTAAATTATAAAGTAGAATTCGTTCCAGCTTCCCACAAAAATCAAAACTTTACATACTTTTCCAAAATAACAAAAACCGTGGAATAAAATACAAATTTATATTAATATTCAATGCCGACTGTATAAAATGAAAAAAAAAAAATTTCCAACGAATATTCCAAGGGGTGCAGTTGGAACGAACAAATGTAGGATGATAGATTTACGGAGAGAGATCCTCAGCCAATTATAATCGTTGCAAGCGACGTTCTTATCTCGTCGGTACGAGATATACAGAAGGGCGTGCCGGACGTGGAGTAACGTGGCCGAAGTCTTGGCGAGCGAGCGAGTGAATCGAGGATGCAGAGAGTTGACGGGGGCGTCGACACCCACACGCCATACAGTGAGGACAATGAAATACGTAGTGTACCGCGAAGAGATCATCGCTGGGTTGTTCTTCTCGCGCCGCCCAGTGATATCTCGCGGCTTTCGAATCTCTTTCTCTATTTCTTTCATTCACTTTTTCTTCTATTTCTTTATTTTATTTTTAAACTTGTCCGCAGTGCGGCACACCATAGTGACTGGAGGGCAAATCTCATTCCCGATTAGGGGGTTCACGAGAAAACTAACCGCTAACACTATAGTTATTATATCTGTACTTACTACCTATAAAATACGAGTCCAGTTCAGTTCACTGGCATTGGCATTGGTAAGATCGAGGGCGAGTTGTACCCACGCGTAATAATTCAGCATATACTATAATAAATAAATTCTCACATGTATTTCTCCGGTATAACCTCCAATGTCACAATCAAATACCAATAAGCCAGTTCAATATTATTATAGATAACTATCATATTTATTACACAATATATTATCGGTGCAAGTTCTAGTTTAATTTTCTGAGACAAACGTTCCCAACGTTTGCCACACGTATTTCAGGTTGTGGTGGTGTGGATATAGAGGAAAGGTATATTATAGACGCGCGGACCAACGAGAGAGGTTCTTTCGCACGGCGCGTTACACCGTCATTAATAAAACATTAATTATCGTCGATTGTCTCGCGCGGCCGGTTAATGAGCGAACGCCGCGCCCCGCGCGCTTACTTTACTCTATAGTTCGTTAGTAGCGCAACGTATATATACGAGCGCAGAAGGAGCGTGAACGGGAGATCGAGTGCGGGCGGCCCAAGCCAGCACGTACAGCAATTACGATTGTCCGGCGTGCGTTGAGTAATTGATTTAGATCGGTGGGGCACCCATCCTATGGCGGACCTATGCAGTCCTTGCAACGAGTTTGCGGTGTAATGTGTAGCTGCTGCTTTGTAATGCTGTAAATCTATACACATAAGACGAAAAGCTTGTTGCCATAAAGATTTAATGAAGTCATTGAAGTCTTGGCACTAATAATTACCAACTTCAGTTGGCATTGACATATTGATACGTCGATACACTATTTGCTATGCACCCAGAAAAAAGATTTGGTAATATTAACTAAAATGATCTATTCAACATCTAATTATTTAAATCAACGAAAAATTACTTTCCCTCCAACAAATATGTGTTTCATTCAATTTTTCAGTATTTTCATTTCCAATATTGATTTATTTGAATCAATTTTCAATGTGCAGCCGATACTAAAAAAATATTTTATTTATTGCTACTAAATACTTTCTTAATCCGGAAAAAAAGATCTAGTTAAAACGACCAAATATGTACATGTATTAGATATTTTTAAATAAAATCAATTAGAACTACCTTATAATCCAATATATATATTTATTTCCTTTCATCATTGGAGTTTATTATTATCAACATGCAACATTTATCGATTTGATTTAATTCTTGTCGTATATTTGTATAAAAATTATGTATTCTTTAAATCGGCAGCAGTGGACGCGCGGTCGGTGTGTGACTTCGACGGTCCCCAGAGTTAAGGTAGTCCTTTCGAATAGTATCGAGTTCGCATAAGTTTTCGAAAAACGAGAGGGAATTGCAAACACTTCTCGACAATACAAAAATCTGAAAAAAATCATGCATATTAAAGGTGTGGAAAAGATTAATTTTGCATAATAATAATTCCAAAATGTTATTAACAAATTGATGAAAAATAAAATTGTTCAACAAATATTTCGACAAACTAATTTTTTTTTCAGTAAAAATAATTCCTTTATTTTTCTGAATACGCATGAATTATTTCAAATTTTTAAATTCACTTCGAATTTTGGGATTTTCCCCATGTAAAAAAACGAAAAATTCAAAACGAATTAAAAAATTTGAAAAAATTCATGCGTATTCAGAAAAATGAAGGAATTATTTTTGCCGAAAAAAAAGTTAGGTTTTCGAAAGTTTTGTTGAACAATTTTATTTTTCATCAATTTGTTAATAACATTTTGGAATTATTATTATGCAAAATTAATCTTTTCCACACTTGCATTTTGGGCCGCCATATTGGATCGTCCATTTTGAATTACTGAATTCAGGGTTCAGTTTCGTAATCAGCGGTATCCAAAACTTCCGTGAACCAAATTTTATCCAAATCCATCTAGTATCCCTACCAGTACTGGACCAAGGTATCATCCAGTACTTATCCAGCAAAGGTCCATTGCTGGATGCCATTCCTGTGCTATTAGCAGGACAATAGAAGCCATTAACTTATATATAACCATCATTGATTCCTCGTAAAATTTTCCTGATTTGTAATTTCTTATAATGCACTATATAATCCCTCTTCGATATGTGAAATATGTAATATCTTTAATATGCCATTTTTGTCAGTATTTACAAGGGATTTGTACCGTTCACTGACGAATAAATAAAATAAATAACATAAATTATTCAGTCAGTGCTGAGCCGATTGTAAACTGTGTAATAAAAATAACATATGATTATTGCACAGTTTGGGCTTGCACAATTGTGCAATTGGTCATTTTGATCAATGATAATTCCGGAATAAATATTAAGAAGAGTCATCATAAGTTTACAAAGTACATACAAATATGAAACTTCGCGTAGCAATCGATCCATGTGTTAAGCGTAGCAGCGGCACCTCGTCTCGGGGTCGATACTTGGGGAATTTCCCACTAGTCATAGGTACTTTAGCTAACTCTCTTAAAGACAGTATGATTGATCATTATCCTTCGTTGCCGATCGTTATTATTACGATACGGTAGACGAGAGTAGACAAATTACGACGGGAGGGTTTTGCACGCTGGGATAGACACGTTACGCGTTGATGCTGTATAACAAGGTGTACATAATATACACTTTAGAAAGTGTCGATGTGTGTGTGTGTGTTGTATGTGGCTCTCGTTATTACGACACCTAATGACCACGTTTTACCAAGGGCCTTTTAATTAATTGACGAGAGTTCCACGATAGAAATGACAGGAGGCCAATCCGTGTTATATTTTTTTTTTTTTTTTGTTTTGGCCTTTGGGATGAGCGCGTGATTGTGAACACGAGGAGAAATGGGACCAGATTGTCCATATAAGCCTCTTTAAGTCGCAATATATCCCTCCAAATTTTCTTGGTGGTTTATGCGAGCAGCCACTGCTTTCCATATGAACGAAACACGTATTCACCGCATTGCGGACCAGCACCAATACAAAACTACAAGCCCGGGCCTTATATTTTTAATCCCATGTACGTATGGAACGCCGTGGGCGTTACCCTGTGCGTTGATGCTGCTCCGGCCGCTTCTTCACGCTGACCGATAATTTAAGCCGTTAATGCTGAATTAAGCCGAGGAAGATATATTTATGCGGGCGTACGTCGATGATTTACGGATGCATGCACGAGGAGAATCGGGGGGAGAGTTATCGACGTCACATAGCCTCAAGCCCATACACGAATCCCCCAAAATCGATGCGTACATATATTCTTAAGTGATCAATTCTTATTTTCTATCGATTGAACATATCAGAAAATTGCAAACAAAAATGGTACAACTTTCATGGGGAATTATGGGTTTACTCTAATATCTAACGAAATCGATATTTTAAGTTTATTTGAATCAAATGCGGAATCTATTTCGATCGAGTAAAATTAAATTATATGTATTTTGAATAAGCAATTCATTTTTTTAAAAAAGCTGTTTTACTCTCTATATATATTTAAAAAAATCGTTATTTAATGAAATAAAATAAAAAATAAAAGTCGCATGCAATAAAATATACTTATAGTATATTTATAGTATAATATACTTATAGTATATTTTATTAATAAAATTTTATTTTTATTTTTATTAATAGAATTTTATTGATAAAATATACTTATAGTATATTTTACTGAAATTTTAAGGTTGTTTTTGTGCTGATATATACGTAGGGTACGTTTAAAGCGTTCAGTCATTTGTTGTACTCGAAAGTACTTAAGTACAGTCGCATTAAATAAGTCAACCATAAAATCTATGAGTAAATACAAGCCATCGAAACGAAATGTATTTAAAAAATCGAAGAAATATTCGATACCCATTATAAATACTTCACATTATCTAGTCATAAGGTCAGCGATTTTTTTTTCAAATAAATTCCACGATGAGCCTAGAACAGGAATATCAAGATACTCTATCACGCGAAACCCAAGAAAAAGATGTAACTCATATTGCAAGTACATATTTATATAGTAACGGTTGTCTAGTGCTTTGCCATAAGATCCGTTAAAATGTTTGATGGACGAGCCAGCCATAGCTTTAGATATGCACATATGGTACAGTACAGATAGAGGCGAAGGATATGCAATTATCTCGAGTGTATATTCGGAAGGGAATTATTTCTCAATCAGTGGTACAAAAAAAAGGAAAAAGAAAAAATGTTTTCTTCTATCTCAGAGCAACTCTGATGTTAAGGCTCATCGCTCAGAACATTTATCAGAATTCGATACCATACGGGAATACGTCGATTTAATATATTTATTTTATTTATTTTTATTTATTTATTTTACGGTGAACGGGACAAGTCCCTTGAAAACCATGACACAGATGGCACATTAAATATTTTTACATATAATAACGCGAAAAAAAAATAAAAGAGGAAAAAAAGAAAACATTATTGCATAAAGGACAGATTCACAAACTTAAGAATAACTATGAGGGGTCACTAAGCGTTATATAATGATTCAAAGAATTCATGAAAACCGAGAGTGGGGAGATAAAAAAATCGACAAAAGGTAAGGCAGCGTTACCATTTCGAAAGATTCGAGTTAATGGCTCATTGTAACCATAATTGGTACGATGATAATTTATATAAAAAATTGCATGGTTACGGACATTACGCATCGGGACAGAGACAGTGACGGTACTAAGGAGCTCAGGGCATATAACCGTCCCTTGTATTATCTTATACAATAAAACTAACTCAGCCTTCAGTCTACGCACAGTTAGTGTACACATTTTCAATTCCACTCTCATATAGTCACCGACCGCTCTATCCGTAACCCTAAACTTATACAATAAGAAGTGTACAAATTTCCGCTGCACACGCTCGATAGCATTGACATGTACCATGTAAGAGGGAGCCCACACAACAGACGCATACTCCAAAATAGGGCGAACTAATGCACAATACAATACTTTATGTGCCCTCATACTTCGGAAACCTATTGTATTACGCCTAATGAACCCTAAAGCACGCATCGCCCGTCCGCAGATGTATGAAACATGGTGAGTAAACGCAAGCGAAGAGGTCAGGTAAACACCAAGATCCTTGATTAACGTATGACGAACAAGCACTGCCTCGCCCAAACTGTAAGGATGTACATAAGGACAAGTGATGCGAAAGAAAGAAATCACAAGGCACTTTGGGACGCTAAGAACTAAGCGATTAGCCGTGCACCAGCCAACCAGTCTATCAAGATCACTTTGTAATAAAAACGCATCGTCCGGACTGTGAATAGTCTTAAAAACCTTCAAATCATCCGCATATAGTAGGAATCTCGAGTGTTTGAAGCAGTGCCTGATGTCATTTATAAAAATAATAAAGAGCAACGGATATTTCTCAACAAATTGAATTGATCATTTGATTTTTGTCGAAGAAAAAATAGGCTAAATTGGACGATGTGAGGTATTAGTATTAGTTTTTTTTGTAGGGAAAATTGGTTGTAGGAATTGTGTAGGAATTCATTTAAAAATGTGACTAAAACGAAGGTTTTGTAATGTTTCAATTATACGCCAAAGATGAGCAAGTCGATGTGGTATTCTCAAAATAGATGTTTGGATTTGCAGAGGCCAATACAGATTATGTCTAAATGTCTCTGACTATTTGAGACTTTTTAAGCACGCTTGCAAACAAATATCGATTTTTTTATATCACAAATTTCTGTAAGGAAGCAAAAAAAAAAAAAAAAAAAAATAAATAGAAGGTTTAAAAAAAACTAAATATTCTCAAAGTAGCGGTTCAGATTTTCAGAAGCCAACACAGATTATGCACGGAAAGAACAAAGTAGTTGTAAAAACTGATTTATCGGTCCCGAAAAAAAAGATTAGTTGCCATAACCAAGAAATGAGTTGACACAACTAATTGAATATTGTATTTATCTTACAACTCAAATGGTAATACCAACAATTCGAATGGTAATACCGACGATTCGAATGATAATACCGACGATTCGAATGGTAATACCGACGATTCGAATGGTATTGGATTAGTTAACCTAACTAATCTCGCGAGAACTAATCGTGAATAGTTGAGGTTACTATTCGATATGATTGAGGCACCTAATTTTTTAGACATTGTGTACAGCAAATCGAAAGCGTAGTTGCCACAACCAAACATTTCTTTTCGTGCAGGACGTGAAATTCAACATCACAAAGTTTTGCAAGAAAACAAAAAATGAAGGATATGCATTTACCTCCAGAGTACATTCGGAAGGGAATTATTTCTCAATCAGCGTTACAAAGAACACAAAAAATGGTTTCTTCTACCTCAGAGCATCACTCTGATGTTGCTCATCGCCGATGCTGCGCCATAGCTCATAGGATCTATCAGAACTCGACACCATACGTGCGAGAACAGCCCTTACCTCTTCTTGAGGTCGAACGGCGTTTGTGAACGACGCGTATACACTCGAAGAGAGACGCGTGTACGGGAAGAAGCTCTGAGCGGTTATTCGAACACCGACGAGGCTCCCGAGAGGAGCGAAGGTCAAACGATCAAGGGTCGAGCCTAGCCTCGTCGTGACCGCACAGTGCTCTGCTCCGTGTACTATGAACTCGGTCTATACCTACGTATTATAGTTTTACTCGTTACCAACAACTTGCTGCACTGTATATGTATAGGATGCACGCAATCTCGCAGTTATTACTTGTATATGTGCAAGGATAGTTGGATACGTATCGTATAGCGTTTGTCCTATCTCTGACACCCTCAAAGACTGTGGAGACCAGAAGTGGTGCGAATATACATAAAATTACGCGGGCTTTGGTTACCCCGAGGGGTTTTAGTATTGTTATGGGATATTTCACTGTATTTTAGCTTCCGCCGTGACGTTGCCGTTGTTAAAGCTCCGTTGAATTTTCGTTCGGCTCGTTTCGCTTATACGATCTCACTAAAAACTTTGGCAAAGTGCAGGTCGCGCTGTAAAACTCTGCACCGAACAACTCGGCACTTTGACACTGGCTTTTTTTTTAGTGCCGCCACGTTTTCACGATATCACGTCGTATTCGAGATTATTATACTGCTTCTTTATCTTTTTAAATTTATTTATTGGTTATTCAATGAACTCGATATCCGGGTTTGACTCGCGGTGAAATTAGAAGTTCATTAAGGCTGGTAAGTTATTCGTAATAAAACGAAAGAGGAGATCAGTAACAGTGCTAATTATACGTCAATAAGCGTAGTAAATTTTATATGGATTTATCCAGCATGGGATATGAGAGTAATGAGGAAAGTTAGAGAATTATGAGGATTGGAAAGTTTTTAAGTAAAAGTGAAGTGATTTTTATTAAGCTTGCTCGAGGCTGACTATTCCAAAGTGTAAAGTGCAAGTGTAATGAATCGCAGTAAGAAATGTTTTTGTTTTTTTTTTTTGAGATCATATGTATATAGGACACTTTAAGCTGCCAGAAAATATTATATTATTTTTATTTCCTCGCATATGATGCTTTTTATAAATATTCTTTTTGTAAAAATTGATTTTAAAGTGACATTTTGTTACCTTCATATTTTTAGGCACCAATACCGGATTTTACTCTCAGTGTATCCAGATATGCAACAAATATTTAATTTTCTAACATACTGTTGAAAAAGATTGTGAATTTACTGTGACAAGTAATATGAATTTTACAAAGCTGGTGTCTGAAATAATGATTAGTATAACATTCGCTGTAAAATTAATATTAGTAGAGTAAATTTGTGTAAGTGAAGATTAAATTTTCAAATATTTTAATGAAAATTACAAAACTTCTGTAGTAATCTAGTTATTATATGACATAAATTGTAAAATTTCAGTTAAGTTCTCAATATTAGTTAACCGATTTTTAAATTTATATACAGGATTTTTATACCTCTATAAAAATTAGTTGTTCAACATTATGGAATTTTTCAAAACGTTAATTTTCGTATGTCTTGGGAACAAAAATATTGAATGTGGTTAATAAATTTTCAATCAACCACAACTTTAATTTCAGAAATTCAAAAACATTATTCTTATTGTAGGTAGCTTTTGATTTTATAAGAAACATGTCCACGTATTTTATAACAGTAAATTTACAAATTTCTCAAATCTTTTTCAGTGTTGTTACTTTAAATACCTAGTACAGATTGACAATAATTTTGTGGTACAGGTTGTGAATAAAAACTTCCACTCTGGTACTGTAATTTTCTACTAAATTTTTTGAACAGTGCATAATTACTGTTACTAAATTCAAATTTATTCATATAAATAAATAACCTTATTTACACTGAACGAATCTACAATAGGCTCTATAGTGTGCCCGTGGGTGTGCGTACAGTGCGGTTTTGCCAAAAATAATAACAAGAGGGTAAAATATAGATAAAATAAATAGATAAATAAATTTAAAAAATAAAACTCATCTTTAGTATACAAATATATCAAATATATATCTAAATGTAAATATTATAGCATATATGTAAATATCCATGCCACCCTCGGCCCGCGAGGATGTCATGATCGCGATTTATTGCATGAGTAGTTAATATACTTATATTTACAGCCCCCGTCTCCGATCCATTTCTTAAGTTTTTGTTTTATGATTGTATCTCCGGCTGTATTGTCAATATTACTTACGGTGAGCTTTCTTTTCAATATTTCAGGTAGTTCGTTATATATTTTTGCTGCTATGTAATCGTCGCATCTTCTTCCAAATAGCTCCTAACAGCTTCTTTCCATCTATGCGGTACTATGATGTTTCTTTGGGTTTGCGCTCTAGTTGTTTTTCCGTGGTTTATGTAACTATAGTCCTTTTTTCGAGTGAAGTGCGTGAGCGCTCTGAGGCAGTATGTTTGCCTGATGTTCAAAATGTTTAGGTCGCTGTATAGTTGTTCGGTGGGGTATTTACTCGGCTTATTAAATAAGATTTTTATCGCTTTGTTGGTTAGTGTCATAATGGGTTTCAATGCTGATTTAGTTGCTGCTCCCCAGGCAATAATTCCATGGTTTATCACCGACATGCATATTGCGTGGAGTACCATAATTTTTATTTTATTGCTGTGTAGTACCCATTTCATTTTTTTGAAGATAAATAGTAAGTATCTTAATTTGTTTGTGAGCATTCCGATGTGTTGTGTCCATTACAATTTCTAGATATTTTATTTTTGTTGTTACTTAAAAAATATATATATTTTTCCGTGATACTTTTAAGTACAATTTTTTCTATAAAATATTTTCTGCATGCAATGTGAGACATGCGAAAATTCCATGGAATGGTGAAAGATAAAATAGATAATATGCGTTGCATGTAAAAGTTGGCTCGTTAGTGAGGAGAAGCGTGCGGTGCCGAGCCCTCACGTATTGTTATAAACGTGCGGGTCATGTTAAAAGTATAGTGCAGCTATGAAACACTATATCGTGTAACGGGTGTAATAGATCGAGCATAATCTCTCCATTGGCACGGTGACGTCTAAGGGAATCTGCAAAACCGGACGAGCAATTGCTTACGTAAATTTACAAGCGTGCAGAGACTGAATCTGCGTGAGTATACGTATACAATGCAGGAGGAGAGACGTGAGACGAAGAGTATTATACCTATAGGAACACTAGGTTGTACAGTATAAAAGGAGGCAGGAAAGGAAAACGATATTGGCGTGTCGTGTTTTCAAGCGTAGAGACGATGATTGCCTCGTCGTGGATAACATCTTCGAACAGTCCCATGACACGCAACCAACCGACAGTCCCTATGCCGCAGATAAGACGATTGCGTCGTTCTGCCGACCAGAAGTCCGAGAACTTATATGGGGTTATAGAGAGTTGATCTTCACAAGAAAGAAGATATTCCAAGCGAGTCGAAAGATAGAGATTCGGTAACGAAATAAAAAATCACGAATTTTGGAGGTCTTTAAGACGTTACTGAAGAGATTTGCGGTCACGCCACTGTAATCGTTATTAAATAATATAAATTTAGATATTTATGTTTTCAATTAGTCATATTAAAGCTCTGTAATATTAGTTGAAATAAGTCATTCACTTTTTGTCAAAATTACTTTGCATTTAAAACTTAATTACTTAAGATTCGTATTTGTTGAACAATACCGAAAATCGGATTGATGAAGTTGTCATTTAATAAGTTGATTCTAAAAGGGCTAATGCTGTACATTATTGTAACATAAAAAATAGAAGGTTTTTATTATAAGTTTGTGAGGGAATTAACATAATCGTAATTGCTTATTGTCATTTCTTGCCGTGTTGTAAGAAAAGTAGTTCAATCGATTGGTTTATTAATTAAAGTCCTTTATTTGATTATTATATTATTAATTAAATATAAATATAATAATAAATATAATTATTAATTAAAGTCGATAGTTTAAAAAAATTTTAACATTTTTTTTTCGTCATCGTTATTTTCCGCGAAGCTGAAACCTCGATTTTTAAGCCTACCATGTAATTTATTAGATTACAAAATCACGTGATTTTTAAGCTGATTTCAATATAACACTTACATTAATCTATTCAAAAATCTTCACGAGTTCTTCGATTTGAGAAAGGCTCTTCCTCATCACGGATGAACATTGCGTAGGAATCAACTGCACCATCAAAAGCTATAAACCGGTTTTCCTTCGATTGACCCCACGATAACGACATGTTATATGGTGGACATTCCTTTAAATTCGTCTGTAAGTCAACTCTGCCTTAAATATATGTATATGCACGCGTGCGCGAAGAATAAAAATTGCGAAAATTTTCCGGTTAACCGCATCAACGTCACCGCGTGTGGCGAGAGATCTTTACGCGTATCCTGAAACGAAACTCACAGATATTCGTCGCGTAATTCACTATGAAAAAAATGGCACGAGACTAAAAGATCATTTGCTTGATTCAGATACGTGCTTCGTTCGAGACAAGTCCACCCAAATATATTTTAACGCATACGTGTATGTGTACGGTGCACAACACCTCGGGCATTGCCATTGCTATACACAGTCCCTACATAGCATTTATGATGCAGGTGGTATGCGAACGCTTAAATAATGCCTCGCTTCCTCGTAATTCGCCTGGTGGCCGCGCCTCGAAGAACAGAATCCTCGTATCCACTTTACATGTGTACAGCTGTGTAAAAAAGATTGTCAAGTTTGCTGCTTCCTTCCAAGACCCACACAGAATGCAGTGTATGCATGCTGTCCAAAGTCTAACCGACTGCAGTAATGCTGCTCGAGAAACTCGCGGTCGTGTTATTTTAGTTAGCAGTAGTAGAAGTAAACGGTTTTTATTGTCTGCATTTTTTTTCTACAATATATAAATGTGGTTACACGAATTCGAATGAAACATTTGGTTTGTTGTTAGAGCCAATGGGCGACCGAGGTCCTTATTTTATTTATTTTATTTATTTTATTTATTTTATTTATTTTATTTATTTTATTTATTTTATTTATTTTATTTATTTTATTTATTTTATTTATTTTATTTATTGTATTTATTTTATTTATTTTATTTATTTTATTTATTTTATTTATTTTATCAAATAAGCAGCGCGGATTATCTTGTATAATAATACTAATTCCGCCTTATTGATTACGTGTATGCATACAATTAAACAAGAGAAAGAGCGAGTCTTGTGGGAATGAATGTCTTTTTCCGCAGCGGTAAAAGAGCGTAGCAATGACGATTCGTCGAGATAACATAAACGCGTAATTCTCTATTTCTCCGTTAGAATATAAAGAAACGCGACCGCGTTAATCGCAACTCCCGTATTATACAATTCGAGAAATCAATTAAAGCCCAACAGATGTGCTTAACGAGTCGTCTCTCCAACGATCTTACGACTCACCCCAACGAGACATAAAACAGTCTAATAGTCTTAACGATTAAGGATCAATTTCAAAGCATTACACAGCTGATTCATTGCGTAGGCGCTAATTGAGAGTAAAATTGCGTGGTATAAACAACATTCGATGGTTATCGATGAAAATCCGCCTTTATCGAGTCGTGTTTTACTTATCGTTCGTCGAATATTACATAAAGAAAGAAACACAAAGTTCACGTGTTAATTACGAAGCGTTGATTTTTTTTTTCAGTCCATTAATTATTATTTTGCTGGTGAGGGTTCTGGGTGCTCAGGAACTTCTCGTATTATAAGAGAGTGGACGACAACGACTACGACGACCGGACGGTGATAGTTTACATTAGCTACAGCGCGAGCTATGCGCTTGCTGCTGAGCGGTGTGCGAGAGAGGAGATCCAGTTTTACGATAGATCAAAGAACATAAGTCGACGGTGGTAATCGAGTTAATCGATCGCTCGAGATAATCGATAATGTCGGTAATCCGTTCCAGGTGGTCCGTCCTGTACTACAGGTGTAGCCTACCATTACTATAACAGTACATATATATCCAATCGTTATAGTGTATAACCAAGGTATACCTGTGTTACCATCTATTCGACGTGGTAATCCGAGGTAAATGATGCGTGTAATGGCTGTCAATGAGTTACTCTTGGATGCTCGCATCGCCGGCACATCTTTATTCACGTTCTATTAGTGCGTCGTGTCAGGCAACGACGGTGTGGATAATGAAGAGTCCCTCGCTTTTGCCGATTGTAGCGTTGTGTCTTTTTCAAATAAAAGCTGTAGTAAATATTCTAAATCATTTTTGAGCAAAGAATATTTGAAAAAAAAAATATTAATTTTGCGCAGTAATGCTAATTTGAATGAGGGAAAATTCCCCAGTGGGAATTCGTATTAAAAAACATCCCCAATAATTATAGTGTAGGTAATGAAGAGTCTTTTGCTCTTGTTGATTGCAGCTTTGGGGATTTAGAAAATGTAAGGTGTTTAAATTATTTTTGATGAAAGAATGTGAATAAATCAATATGGCACCAATTCCCATATTCACAGTTAGAGAACATCATACACTGTATAAAGATATAGCTACAATGTAGTTATGTAGTTGCTACATTGAGGAATGTATATACCACAGTGCCGGAATATATTTCGATTGCCACACTAAGTATAGAGATTATTCTCATACTTTTCTCTCCGTGTGTTACCGAAGTATTTTAATTTTTGTTAATGGAAACACGAACTAGCGATGGGTAAAAAAATAAAACACCTATAATCATTTTTAGTGAGCTCACTCATCGGAGAAAATTCGCGAGGGGCTATCACCTCGTTTGCTTTTTATATTTGTCGTTCTATGCACAGCGAAGATAAACGCGGGCTATGGCATAAGCGTACGTTAACGTACTAATAATCTGCAATTTTCTGAAGGAGGAGATTAGAGAGGGGGTGAGAGCTGGTACACGTATAATAGCACTGTGTTTCACTAACAGCCGTCTTCAGAAGCACGAAAGATATGGTTCGAGGTTCTTGCTCCTTTTACAACGTGGAAAATACAATGATTATTGGCTTCGGTAATGGCAATAATAGCTGTTCTTACGCCAGATGCACACGTATTTGTGTATACTTTCTATATATGTGTATATGAACCACTAGTCAACATACCAACCATAGCTCCGCAGTCAACGTTGCTGCAGCATGAGTCGTCTGAAAAAGAGCCTCCGTTTGAGTATCTTTTCATCGGTCAAATTTTTCAACAAATTGTGAGAAAATTAGTAAAACACTCTATTACGTAGATAAAAAAAAAGTTGTATTGCGATGAAATCAAATGACATGCATATTTCCATTTTGGCGACGAGTGCACGAAGAGAAAAGTTTTGTTGCGTCAACAAATTATTTGCTAATATAGTGACTGCAAAGCCTTATTTCTTAGCTTAAAAAAAATTATTTGCTAGACTTCTCAAAAAATGTGCTAGACCAGCAAAAAGATTTGCTAGGCCAGCAAAATTATTTTATAGGCCAATAAATTATTTTATAGGCCAATAAATACATTTTCTAGGCCAACAAATAAAGTTTGCTGTCACTATGGTAGCAAATGATTTTTCGCCGTGTGTGAGCAAATGTATGCATGAAACAATTTGAGTATGTTTTCATCGGTCAATTTTTTCAATAAATTTTTAGAAAATTAGTAAAATACTCTATTATGTAGGTAAAAAAAAAGTTGTATTGCGATGAAATCAAATGTCATGCATATTTCTATTTTGGCTATGAGTGTGAGCAAAGGTATGCATAAAGCAATTTGTGTATCTTTTTATCGGTCAAATTTTTCAACAAATATTCAGAAAATTAGTAAAACACTCTATTATGTAGATTAAAAAAAAGTTGTATTGTGATGAAATCAAATTGCATGCATATTTCGATTTTAGCGATGAGTGTGAGCAAACATATGCATAAAACAATTTGAGTATGTTTGCATTGGTCGATTTTTTCAAAAAATTTTTAGAAAATTAGTAATACACTCTATTATGTAGATTAAAAAAAGTTGTATTGCAATGAAATCAAATGGCTTGCATATTTCCATTTTGACGTGATGAGTTTGAGCAATGATATGCATAAAACAACAATAAATTGTACCTCTTGCCATTTGGCGCATTACACAAGCGGAGCGGCAGATTCGGAGCATCAGGTTAATATTTTTACGGTACAGAAGCCGCAGACTCGATAATCTCGTGCGCTTCAGCTTCTCCTATGGCGCTGGCCAAAGGGGCAACCATTAACGCTCTGGTTTGCTGCTACTGCTCTTGGTGGCCTGACCACACGGTGCCGGTGGTCAGCGCACTCACCGATTTTCAAACGCGATTGTAACACCGCGACGAGGCTAACCCTGGGACGCTGCCCAGTTGAAAGTGCCAAGCACAACAGAAGAGACGTACGTTCCGAGGTGAAGACAACTCGATGAAAGAAGAACTTGGTGAGAGAGCCTTTGGCACTGTAGAGTGAGAGATCGTGTCGGAGATCCGTAAGTTTCAGAGTAGATTCAACCTTGCGCAGGACCGTCGGATTGTAAACCCTTCTACCTTTCATCGTGTCTCGTTCACAAATTTTTTTAAATCCAATATTTTTATCAAACACCTATGGCAACTTGATTCGACAGATTCTCAGTGGTAAACCGATTCAATTCGACATCCTGTTACATTACATACTAGGAAAGTAGCGACTGCACTAGAAGATTCAATACCTGTAAATAAATGTAATGTGAATACAAAAATAACCGTTTTAAAAAGGTATAGCTTTTCTCCTTACTGGAGAAGTGAAGAATCAGGTTTCCTTTTGACTGATCCATTCAGTTTACCTGTTGGACCATCGTATTGTCCATTTTTATTCAACACCTACGAATCACATTTTCCCAATAGTTTACAGTGATTCGATAGATTGAATTGGACAGTCTACAGCGTTGTGAAACTGTCGTTGTCTATACAACAAATAAGATTACCAAGTGAATCGATATTCGAGAACAGAAGTTTTGATCTATGTTGACTGTATTGTAAAAACAGATAGAACGACGTTAAGATACTTTAACCTTTCGTAAACACTGTGTAGTCACTTACTGGAGAAGAAAATCAAAGAACGACAAATATTTACATGTGTATCCAACACCTCTAATACACGTTTTCTCAACATAGACCAGCTTGACTCGATAATATCCACAGATAAACAGATTCAATTCGACATTACATTCCAGGAAAGTAGTGAGTGCACTAGGAGGTTCAATACTCGAGGACAGGAATCTTGAACGATGTTCTATGTAATGGGAATACAAATACAACAACTTCAAAAAGTCACAGCTTTTTTCCTGCAGTGTAAATCTGTTACTAGAGAAGTGAAGAATCAGGTTTCCTCTCGACTGATGTATTCAGTGTATCTGTTGGAGCTCAGCCTTTTCCATTTTTATTCAACACCTGCGAAACACATTATTCCAATAGTTTACCGTGATTCAACAGATTGGATTGGACAGTTTAGAGAGTTGTGGAAACAGTTGTTCACTATACAACGAATAAGATTACCAAGTGAATCAATACTCGAGAAGAGAAGTTCTAGTCTATATTGAATGCATTGTGAGAACACATAGAGCGATGTTAAGATGCTTGAAGCTTTCGTTCACAGTGCAGTCACTTACCAGAAAAGAGAATCGGGTTCCCTTTCATCTCACATGGCCGATATAGTCTATACATCATAGTCTAGCTTCAATCTCTTCGACCACAGGTATCTACATTTTTATCCAACACCTGCAAAACACCTTCTCTCAATAGCCCACAGCTTGACTCGACAGGTTTCTCCCCAAGCAAACAGATTCAATTCGACAGCTTGCTAAGCTGATGCTATTTTCTCGAAAAGGAGTTTCAAGGAGAATCGACGACTCACGTACAGTAGTAGAAGTTCTGTACCTATGTTCAGCAGATAAAACCGCGTTAAGGTGTTCCTTCTCTTCTTTCCACGGTGTAAACAGCAGCAGAGGCACGTTACAAGCTGAGAGTGGAATCAGGCTCCCTTTCAACTGATCCGGTTGGTGTACATTGGCTCCAACATACAGGAGCTGCTACCACTATACGCTACATATTATCCAGTAGTTCCTTTTATCTTCCCACAAGCGAATCGTTTGGTTGCGTTCATATATATATTGCGGGTCTTTGAGAATCGCGAGGCGAGCGCACGCGGTCAATTTGCGTCTAGCACGAGTCAGAAAAGGGGGGCCCCCTTCTCGTTCGGCAAGCGCCGACGTCATAGACCCAGCATAGAAATGTCCCTCGGGGTGAAGAGCGCGTAAAATAAGATGTAGCGTCACTGATAACCGTTCGCGGCCTCGCGGTCGCCGCGGAGGCCAAACAGGAGCACAAGTTCTTCTCTCATTTTCGCTCTCTCTTTCTCTCTTTCCTCTTTACTTAACTTCCTTTTCTCCCGGTGTGTCGAGCTGGTGCACGCCGCGCTCATCTGATATCGAACAGCGAAGTGGAGTTCTCCTGCACGTTGAGGTCTCCGCCGAAGGCGAGTAAAAGCCTTTACGTATATTCGCTGTAGAGCTAATACGATCTTGGAGAATACACAATCACAGCCAGTGGACCTCGAGCGTAAAGTGACAATGTCGTTGTAAATTCGTCGGAGTTCTCGCTGACTCCGAGGCACAAAAGAGCCGCGGCGGGGCTTGACAAGTAGGATTCGAAAAAACTTTCGGTGGTTATGATCGCGACGATATAGGCTAATTCGATAATTTCTCACATACGGCGTGGAAACAAATCTTTAGCTGCTGCAAACAAACCGCATTACTTTATGGTTCAAACAAATTAAATAAGGTTTGAAATACCTAAGCAGTTTGTAATTAGGACCCTGATCGTTTATACGGAAAAATATATCTTGATTCTTGTCTTATCTTGATCGAAACTTCAATCTGTCCAGTGAACCTGAGCCGAAACCTCTGGCAAGTCAAGAACAAAAGGCTATTTTGGAGCCCAATGCAAAAAACAAAATAAAAAAGATCTACATTATTCAGGAACTGTGAGATGGCGCCAGGAGAGAGTCAGAAACAGAGGATGCAAACGGTGAAGCTTCACGGTCAAATGGTATAGATATATAGGCTGGTACTATACGAAGTATATAAGAACCAGCATTATACGAGGATCGCAAGAAATTTTAATCCCCGCCGCGCGGGCAAGTATGACCGCCCGATAATGAATGCCGCGCAACTGGTTATGAATAGCTAAGGATACCTCCGACTATTTTTACGCAACTCCCGTGTACTTACGTACTGGCTGCATGTGGCTTATAACGTCGTATATACACGTGTATATGCTGTATACCAACGCGTTCACCGCCACCAATGCCGCAGTGTACTTTATGATTATTGGAGGGCGTACCTGGCTCCTCAAGAAGGATATGCTATCGTAGCTGTGTTCCTACTGCTATCCTACTATGCTTAGATATCTCCTGTGAAAGACCCTCCGGTATACAACTCCTTTAGTTTGACCTCAACGAAACCTTTCACAAAATGGAAAAGCTTTAAGTAAATTATCGTAGACGTGTCGATACAAAAGTCGAATCGATTTCTGTTTACTCGTTGAATTAATGAAGGGGCTATCACAGTTAAAGAGCACACTCAGAAAAAAGCTTGGTTAGAATTACCAAAAAATTGGTTAAAAATGTTATCAAGAAAACTTGGTGGACACAACCAAGTTATTGACTAACATAACCAAGTTATTAGCTAACATAACCAAGGATTTGGTAAGACAACCAAGTATTTAGTACGCCTAATCAATAGTTTGGTTGCGCCTACCAAATTTTTCTTGGTAAAATTTTTAACCAAAATCTTAGTAAGCCCAACCAAGCATTTTTCTCCGTGCATAATACATAGATTTGGGTATTTTGTTGATATAATTCTTAACCCTTTAATGGCTAAGACGTCATAAAAAATATTAAAAAATGCTGAATGTTGGATTCGTTTCTGAATCATAAAAGAGGATAAACAAAATGCTAAAAAATTAGAGAATTTTCTTACTTTTCTAGAATTTTTAATGAAAATTCTGCAATGTAGAAAATAAGTAGCACTAGTTGTTAAAGGTTTGAAGAAACGTTGTTTTCAATTATTTCGTTTTTTAAATAGTTGTTAATTGAATAAATGGTGCCCTGACTGAGTAGTTCCTAAATTTATACTTCTTAATTATATGCATAATAAAATAATAAGTAAAATAGCTATAACTAGTGTATTTTCAATTGAAAGTACGGTAAAGTACAGTAGTAAAACTTTGTATTGTCCACCGAGACATTAATTATTCGTTTCTTCGGTTGCCCGGTAAAGCCAGAGTTATGCAAATAATTAATTTGAATTACGAGCTATCAGAATATGCTCTTATGCAGTGGCGGCGCCGTCGACGTTTCAATGGGACACACACTCTTAGAGACGCGAGTAGTATAACCCGCGCGCGGTGTCTTCCTCTCTTCTCTTGTGCCTTCGCCGAGATCGCCGAGTATTATATACCAATGGTGCGGTAGCGAAACGCAATTCCAATTGCTGCTGGGCGGTAGCGCCGGCACACACCAGTTTCCATCGGTGTTTTACGAGCTAAACGTATATCCTATCGTTTGGCTTCTGCACTCACAAACCATTCACCGTTCTCTTCGTGCATGTATTTTTCATTCGCTGCCTCTTCTCTTTTATTGTCGTATGTGGCAAAAGTCGGTGTGCAGAAATGCTGATATAAGCGTAACGCAGGATCGTTAGCAATTGCATTCATTTCTCTTGAGATACTAACATAGACACTCGCACAGACACTCGCAGAGACACTCTCACAGACACTCTTACAGACACTCTCACAGACACTCTCACAGACACTCTTAGACACACTCTGACAGATACTCTTACAGACACCCTCACAGACACTCTCATACACACTCTCGCAGACATTCGCACTTTTACAGATACTTTTACAGACACTTTTACAGACACTTTTACAGACACTTTTACAGACACTCTTACAGACACTCTCACAGACACTCTCGCATACACTCTCATAATCACTCTCACAGAAACTCTCACAGACACTCTCACAGACACTCTCATACACACTCTCGCAGACATTCGCACTTTTACAGACACTTTTACAGACACTTTTACAGACACTTTTACAGACACTTTTACAGACACTTTTACAGACACTCTTACAGACACTCTCACAGACACTCTCACATACACTCTCATAATCACTCTCACAGAAACTCTCACAGACACTCTCACAGACACTCTCACAGACACTCTCACAGACACTCTCACAGACACTCTCACAGACACACTCACAGACACTCTCACAGACACTCTCACAGACACTCTCACAGACACTCTGACAGACACTCTCACAGACACTCTGACAGACACTCTCACAGACACTCTTACATGCGCTCTCACAGACACTCTCGCAGACACACTCACAGACACACTCACAGACACTCTCACAGACGCTCTCACAGACGCTCTCACAGGCGCTCTCACAGACACTCTCGCAGACACTCTCACAAACACTTACGATAACAAACTTAACCGTTTGTGGTTGTCTGTTAGTGAGAGTTTTCTGTATGATTGATTAATCGATTTTCAAATAATGCTGTGTTTTTATTATGTAGATGGTCGAGATCAGGAGATCCGGACATGGTCTTTTTCTGTTTACAACAATAGAATAGAAGTAGCAGCGAATGAGAAACAAAAGGATAGAG
The DNA here is from genome assembly GCA_963970395.1 of Ephialtes manifestator. Taxonomy (NCBI): domain Eukaryota; kingdom Metazoa; phylum Arthropoda; class Insecta; order Hymenoptera; family Ichneumonidae; genus Ephialtes; species Ephialtes manifestator. The sequence continues at coordinate 1,647,591 of OZ019975.1, read as the reverse complement.
AGAAAATGGAAAATGGTAGAATGTACGTCAGCCCTTTGATTTTCTAGGATAAATTAATATAACTCATTATATCCCTGTAGCGAATGCTTCGCACTTAAGCTTCAATTCGAAATCTTCGCTACCTGGATAACGATCGATTATATCGAGATTCACCGCTCTTCTCGTGGTGCTTGCTGCTTGATCTATCATCACTCGTTTCTCGTCCACGACTTACGGTACACTACACAATACGGCATGGTGTATAATATCGCCTCGGCGTCATCTGTTCGAGGGACGCTACTTCTCAAGAGAGGCGTTGAGTACATATACACACGGGAGAGACACGACGAAAACGAGGAAGAGGAAAAAGGGTTGAGAGTTAGAAAGGAAGAGAGGGAGAGCGAGAGTTCTGACGAGAAACCGCACCGTCATTCACGCTAAGTCCCGACACACCACAAAGTCCTGCAGAGAGCTTCATGAACGTTCAACAGAGGACCCGACACGAATCCCATTCGACTGAGAATTCCACCGAGAATTTCTCAAGCGATATATATGTTCCGACATGTAACGATGAATTCCATCCGTGACTTTCTATCATGCTCGCCGTCTGTGCAGTAGAAATGGAAGAATAATTAACGCCATTCACGTAATTATGGTTACGCAGTGGGTGGAGTTATCAAGTCGGACGTCTCTCAGCTATGAATAGAATCATATACACGGAGTGCGATCGTTTGTCGCTCTCTGCGGGATATGAAATTTCGTACCATTATCTATTATACGTATCATTCCATACCAAGTGGACCACAAAAATTTAGCATGGTCGCATAAAGTTTTTATAATTTTTTCAAAAGTTGTTACAGTATCTAAAATATCCATAAATTATTTCAGAATTTTAGCACCTATAATTTGCCCAAAAATTAATAACGATTTTTTTTTACTTCATGTTTTTTCATTTCGCTGTATATTCAAAACTTCTGATTGTGCAAAAAATTTGATCGTGTATAAATTTTAAGTTTCTGAATGTTCTTTTTAATGTAAAAAAATTTCCACCATTTTTTTAACAAAATAAAGTAATAATTTTTTTTTCATTGCGTCAGACCGTTCCGATTTTCCTAAAAAAATTCACAGAATTTCCGTTATTATGCTTACAAACTGCATAAGAATTGTGATGGCAAATGAATGACCCACTTGGAAGGTAATGACCGATACGAGTTTGTAAGTTATTGGCAATACATCTTTAAGTGTATTCTCAGATTGCAACTGAGTCTTGGGGGTTTAGAGCTGGCTCGAAATATTCGTTTGTTGCTGCGCTATACGTTTCTCAATAGGTGGGCTATTGCTGCTATCACAAGAGGCGAGAACTGTGGCAAATGATAAATAGAGTGATTACTCGGGGACGGACGAGAAACCGTGTGCGGTATCTTACGTACGTATAACATGATCGAAGCGGTCACACAGTAATGGGGAATAGCCCAATCATCATCATCAGTTCGTTCGTCCACGTTTACTATATCTTCTGGTTGAAACGGCGCTCGGGGAGTCGGCTGTACACTTTCAGAGTTGCAGTACAACACAGCGGAGTAAGCAGAAGCAGCAAGTAAACGTACTGCGGGCTCATACACTCGCGATACGCGCATTTATCTTTAGCAAGGAAGCGCCACGGTGCACAAGAGCGCGATGTAGGCACCTTCGGGCTAAAAGGGCCGAGCCGATAGAACGACTCAAATTACCGCACTGGGTATATTACGGGTATTCGTTTGTTTTACTCGTCTTTTCATACATCAACTTGAGTGAATAAATTACCATTACAAAGTTGAGACTGAATTTTTAAAAAAACGTCGTTTCCACAAACATAAAAGAAAAAATACAACAGCTGCAGGTAGAGGATCAAGCAAAATCTTCAGATAATAATGCTGGAAATTAATTCTTTTTCATTCTATATTAATTTTTTTTCTTTATTTATTCAATCGTAATGTTCGGATTTTCTTTCGATAAATTTGGGGTTTCTCTTTTTTTCGTTATCTTG